>JANEYF010000851.1:5272500-5702760 GCA_029963845.1 Rhamnusium bicolor | reverse complement strand
ATATATAAAATATATATTTCAATTTTTCTACACTTTTAGAAAATAATGCCGGCCATTGTTGTCTAGTCAACTATTGACTAAATCAACAGAAATTTGTAAATCCTAGAGTTGACCGCAGTAGTGGTGCGATAAAGCAGTGAAATTAAATGCAACGGTATTGTTTTTCGTATTTTTATCGCCTCAAATGGTAAATCCTAGGTTTAACACGTAATGCCTTAGTATTACCGATATTTGACCATTACAGTAATATATGTATTTACAACATGCAAATAGCATCTAAATATGCTAATAAAATCGAATAAATAGTTGTTTAGTTTGCAACAGCGGGGAATCTCGTTATTTAAACTTTAAACTTTACTTTGAATAAAAACATAATAGAAGATATATTTTCATAATTCTTTAAAAAAAGTCTATTACGTTTTTATTCAACACAACCGTTAAGCAAATAGCAAGACCACAAATTTTTGGTGATATGAAACTTCAATCATATATAAAACAATCAATATAGTCAATCATAAAATGAATAATTGAATAGCCATTTTCTATCGTATCCACAAACAAAATTAGACCTCGTCACTAAAGATCATATGATGTAATTCCTGCATCCATTGCCAAATCTTATTTGTCTACATACAAACGCCACAGATACTTTTGTCCAGTTTCCATTCAAATATTTCCCACGGTTCGTTTTGTGGAAAATATGTCTCTTAAAGCCAATAGATGACGTTCTTCGCGATCTGTAGTCCTCGTAAGACATCTAGATCCGCGGCGGTGCTCATGAAGAACACCTTAATCAACATCTTAACACAGTTGTCACGTTGCTGTCTTCGCGGTAGGCAATTTCTCTCAGTGAAAATACTGCCTCTCTCATACCAATAATCCGACCACTTTCAAAGTCACTTTCAAACTCTAGGCATTGTGAGTAATGTATCCGACAGAAATGTAAATGCAGAACTGACAATAATTTATTAATTTTTACGAAGAGGCCCTGATATATACTGCAAAAACCAAAACAGTTGTTAAACAGTAGTACTTAAACAGTGGGGAAATGATGACACCTACCAACGTCCGATATCCAATATTATTATTGATCGTGGGGGAAAACAACGCCACGTTAAAGTATTTTGTTGAAATTTTAATCATTTATTTGTTACTTAAATTGTCCTTTCGGTTCATATTCAAATCAGCATATTTTCAGTAAATGACGAATGCATTATTTACTACAACTCTGAGGCATTTCATATGCTATAATCAGATCATTTATTACTTCTTCACCTCTCAGTGCAGAATTGCATTTCTGGACGCATCTCGACGAATTATGATGATACACAAAATTTCAGGTTTCACAGAATTTTCTGTCTCTGTGTCTGTGTGTCTGTCTGGTTCGCGATAGCAGCTACAGTTTTTGAGATAAAGCTTTCAAATTTGGTATACACATTCTTGAGGTCAAGGAAGAGATTGAGTTCATTGAAGAGCAAAATCGGCCCCAATGTCTAAAAAAAATATTAGTGACATTTCACCAATGTGACTTTTTTGAAACGTCAAAATGTGACTTTTTTGAAACGTCAAAATGTGACTTTTTGAAACGTAAAAAAATGTGACTTTTTAAACCAAAAATTATTTTTATTATAAACTCCACCACACATCGAGTTTTTCTACGGTGAGGAAGTTCTGATCCCCAAGTAACTGGCAGCGGTTTTTAATATTGCAATGTACAGATAATGTTTTAATTAAAAAAATACAGTCATTGAAAGTTATGTGAACGCTATTCTCATAGCCCTAATTGAAGGTACACTCCTCACACTGTTTACAAGGAGTTAATTATGACACTCTGTTGGGTAAGAAGTGTTGCTAAATAGAGATTTTAAAGTTTTTCCGTGTTGACTTGAAATAATGACCATGCAATCTGGCATCTTGATTTAAGATGAAAATGTCATGGAAATTAATTTGTTAGCATGCGATAATACTGTATTAAATCATTCCGGGTTCTTTTTCCCGTTAAACAAGGCTTTTTATTTTTTACCTTGTTAATGTTGCATGTTTGTATATTCTGTTATTTTTTCTATGTGCAAAATCATCGTATTAACATTATGAGAGGCCAGAATTTCATAAATTTTTCATAGCCCATTTAACTATAGTAGATCTTTCGTAAATTTAGCCTATCTTTCTTTAATGAATTCTTTGGCCTGTCTCTGTTGCGGGAAGCCCCTCCACCATTCCAAAGACTTATTTTTCATCCATTCCTCAATGGATGTTCTTATGCCTGGCTTGGCCATGCCACAGAAGGGTTCAGGTCCTACTAAGGCTGTGGATGAGCCTTCTCTGGCCAGTTCATCCGTCTTTTCGTTACCTTTATGTCCCTCGTGTCCTGGCACCCATACCAGGGTCAGTTTATTTTGACTTTCTATATCTTTTAGGGCATTCACACAGTCCCACACAAGCTTTGAGTCAACCTGCATGGAACCGATAGCTTTTAGTGCCGCTTGGTTATCGAAGAAAATGGCTATACTTATTATTTCCTTTACACACCACTGTATCGCGGCTACTTCAGCCTGACATACTGTGGCGTATTTTTCATAGACTTAACGAGATTTCCGTTTTTGGCCTTATCCCGTAAATCCCAGCTCCCACTCCTTGTTCTGTCTTGGAGCCGTCCGTATACCAGATTTTTTTGCGCTGTTATTGGGGGACCGTTTTTCCAGTCTTCCCTGTCTGGTATTATAATTTGAAAGTTTTTTATTGAAGTTATACTTCGGGACTAAGCTATCCGTAGGCATTTCTAGTATAGGATGCGCCTTTAACTCTAAGTATAACCTCTGGTGCTCTGTTCCGTGCTGCTGCCTTATGGGCGATGAGCCTTGCATTAGCCTGTGTACCACTGAACGAGCTTCTCCTTGGATAAATATATGTAGTGGTGACAGGTCTAGCAGGACCTCTAATGCGGCTGTAGGAGCGGTTCTTATGGCCCCCGTGGCGCACAGGCAAGCAAGCCTTTGTACGCCACTTAACAGCCTTATAGCTCCCAACTGCAGTGTCTTAGTCCACCATGTTACTGATCCGTAGGTTATCATGGGTCTCACTACCCTGGTGTATAACCATAGGGTCATTTTTGGATTCAATCCCCAATTTTTCCCACATCTGTCTGCACCTTCCCCAGGGCAATTGTGGCTTTTTGTGTGATTTTTTGGATGTGGGCATTCCATGTCAGTTTTTGGTCGAAGATGACTCCTAGGTATTTCACCTCACTGGCAAATGGAATTTCCACTCCATTGAGCGCTAGGGATTTTAGGCCTTCCAGGGCTCTTTTCCGTGTGGAGTTGACGATTGTGGTTTTGTGAGGATTTATGGACTGTCCTTCCTCACTGCATCACCTGCCGACAATACTTAGGGCATTTTGAGAGCGCTCTACTATCGTGCTCGCAAATCGTCCCTTGACTGCTATTACTAGATCGTCGGCATACCCTAGGCAATAAAAGCCTTCTGCGGACATTTTTCGAAGGAGTTCATCAACAAGGGTCGCCCACAGCAGTGGAGATAGGTAACTACATACATACAAATTTAAAGACGTAGGTAGGTTAATCCCATATGAGTAATTATTCATGATAAAGCAAACAGAGAATTTTTCTGTTTGCTTTATCATGAAATTTAAAGACGTTTCGAAAAAGTAAGTTAATTATTTGCAAAAATTAATAAAACGTTTATATCTTATTATCGTTGTTTCATTTATTTTCTTATTTTACTATTAACCTTATGATTCAATAAACAATCGTTAAATCAAATCAATAAGTCTACAATAAATTACCAATGAAATAATAATAAAAATTGTAATTTAAAAAAGCGGTGCAAATTTAACTCAATAGATATTACCTCTACGTCGCATGCATTTATGTTGCTCTATTACGATTGTTTCTGCAATAGCAAAATACCTATTTAGAATGCCATTAATGTTAGAACACCCTGTATACATCCTATAATATGTATAGAATGATAAACTATACAAACAATAATTTTTTTTAATGTCCTCACAAGAAAAGTCTAGGGACATTTTTATGAATATACGTATTTCTATTTAATTGATTTGGAAAAAAAATAAGCAAACATGTATTTTAAGTCTTGTATGATTTTGTACAAATATCCCTAGACTTTTCTTGCGAGTGTATATTAGCGAAATAATAAATAAATGTAAAATTAACATTTATTGTAGTAGTTACGGATAGTTTTATTCATATTTCCTCGTAAAAAAATGGTTACACTAGTCTATAGATTTTAGTATAGGAATTATTGTTTTGCAAAAGCATGAACCATTAATGAAGTAATTTTATGAATGTAAATTGAAAGTATAAATAGAATAGGAAATAGGATAAAAAGCGTGAATTTTTGGTTTTGTATTTAGACGAATGCTTCTGCATCTGTTTTGAATAATTTAAAAATATTACAGGACAAATTTAAAAATATGTGCATGTTGTATAACAGTTACCAATTAGTCATTTTATAAAAAGTTTACTCATTTTTTTTTAACACGCTTTTATTATTAGCTTCACCTGTATGTTTGCTTGCTTGCTTGTTTGCTTGTTTGTTTGTTTGTTTGTAACCGACTCTTTGGACTCGATTTTAACCCACTTTAAACGGACAGATTTAATTGAAACTTTGTACACTTACGAAGAACCGGTAACAATACAATAATTTGATAAGTTTATATCATTATCCTGATCAGGATCGCCAGTCCTTTCCTCACGTATCCTCTGCGTACGAGCAAAGGCTTAATATGTAAGTACATTCCGCGATTGTCTGCTAGGTCGCGGTGGTCGAGCGGGTTAAGGTAGTCGACGCGAAACGACAGACTCCTCGGGCGTGAGTTCAAATCCCACGGCTGAAATAAAAAAAATATTTTTTTTTTTCAGAAATATCTGTTGGATCGTAATATGTTATAATATCAACATCAATAAGCAATATAAATATAGTCTAAAACAACTAAAAAACACGCTTTCATAGCACATCAAACTAAAAAAGTGAAAAATAAATATAGTTTAAAAAAACTAAAAAACACGCTTTTAAAGCACATCAAACTAAAAAGTGAAAAATAATTATTAATATAAACTGAAAACAATAATGAACGAAAAATACTAGTATTATTGTGAAAAAAGCGTGGGGTGCTTTGTGCCATATTTTTCGTATATTGAGCAACCCACGCTTTTTTCACAATAATACTAGTATTTTTCGTTCATTATTGTTTTCAGTTTATATTAATAATTATTTTTCACTTTTTAGTTTGATGTACTTTAAAAGCGTGTTTTTTAGTTTTTTTAAACTATATTTATTTTTTTAAATAAAACTGGTACTTCGTAAGAGTAGAATAAAAGAACTTTAAAAGCTGTAAAAATAAAAGGTACACTGAAATATTGGAATATTTTTTCTTTTCCACGTGATCCTGATAGGTAATCAAATAACATTATCTGTGCAAAATGCAAAATATAAGTTTGTTATTTACACTAATCTTAATTATTGTTAAATTAGAAGGGTTACTCGAAATTTAAAAAATACTTGTTATGTAGGTATGCAAATCATATTTTGCATTTTCTGAGGCGTTTTCTGATGTAAGACAAAAAATACACAAGTCGTTTTTAGTAAAAATGTTAAAGAGAACACAAACGAAATTTGAACTAAATTTAATTATTCCCAAGTACACCTATATTTTGTTTTTATACGAAAAAAATTAATTTTTTCAACGATTTTCATTTATTTTAATTTATTTTACTTTCACACCATATCATGTGAGTACAATCGTTGTGTATCGGCAATTTTTCTAAACTATCGAGAATAAGTGCTTTAAGAAAAAAATACGAACATATTTTACAGTCTTAAATTTATTAATAGAAATATTAAAACTGGCAAACAAAACATAAAATTAATAATTTGGAAATATCAGTAATTCATTTGTTTTTTTATACCTGGCAATTTTATTTTGTAACCTAAGAAATGTTTAGCATTCATTGTTCAATTATTAATAATAAAATGTTATGCCTATTGTGTATTTTATTTCATTTATCTAGATAATTTGTAGATTTTTTATTTTAACGAAGTGTTAAAAAATTAAATATATACAGCTGGCTGCACAAACATTAAAAGCCCGTAGTCTCTTTCCTAACTAATAATTATTTATTTTATTAAGTAATCAAAAACGATAAATGTGCTTCGTACACCCATGGTATCCTTGTAAAATACTATGCTCGTGACGCAACCACCTGCATTCGAGGCCCAAGAGAGGTCAGCGGATTTATGAATAAAATGTTGCTGAAAAATAGTCTACTGATTATACTGTGGTTATGCCGCATCCTACATCATCATCTCTCTATTGCCGGCTGAGTACTACGCAATTCAAAAACATGAATTTATTCTTCTCCACCCTGTATAATAAAAGAATTCTCAGATATTTTAAATAATTAAAAATGAATCGCTATTTGAAACAAAGTTGATGATGTTTTCAAGAAATCGAAATTTCAATTGATATTTCTGTAACCATATGAAATAAAATAAAAAATTGCCCCTAGAAAGTATTGTCTGTAAAAATGTAATTTCCTGAATTTCAGTTTTTTCATGGGTTTCTCAACAAGTGTTTTTACTTGATTTTTATTCTTTACAAAAATACCTACTCTTAAAAACTTTGAAGTAGTTGTATACATTCAGATAAACAATATACTAGTGATGCACCTCCAATTTGAAACACTCTGTATATAGCATTTTAAAAGTTTAGTAGAAAGAAAAACTCTTTTTTAGTGCAACTTCTTGTATATGGTTAATAAAATTTTGCATATCGTAGTATTTTTAATTCCAACAAGGATAAACATTGTTTTAGTATTTGAGTTCACGTTGTCGTGAAACATATTTTAGTAAAAAATCATTGTTTTCCGGCGCTTACACATTTATTTTTAGTCAGTGCTTATTTATCCCCTTATTTTGACCTCGTCAAACAAGGAGATAATAATCATAAAGAATTATTACACGCCGCCCAGCAACCAATTATCTTTCTAGAACCTGACATTTATTAATTTTTAAAAAATAACGTTTTCAACGGCTTAGTGAAATATTACTTTTACAAAGGCTTTATTTGCGGATTAGTACGAATTTTTCTTTCTTATGTAAACGTTAAAAACCTATAAATTTCGCAAAGATTTGTATTCCCTTTTGAATTCACAATATAACTTTACGATTGCAATATTGTAAGATTTTTAAAATCTGTTTAGTTCATAATTCCTTTGTATTCCCCGATACAATGAACCGACAGAGATGTAAAAATAAGTACATTAATAAATAGCATGGTAGATATGTAAGAGATATAAATAGAATTTTCAACAATTTAAAAATTTAGAGTGCCTCAGTCTTTGTATAAACAACAATGAAAATATTTTAGGAATGTATTATGAATTAGTAGAGAAATATGTAAATTTAATGAGCGAGATCAAAATTGGGAAAAAAACTCCACCATTAAAATACGTATCCAATAAGCTTTAATTCTGTATTTATTATTACAAGACAAAATATCTCTTTGTTCTATTTTAAGCCAGCAGATGTCAAAAATGCGCATGGACAGTACAAATTGGCAACACTGCTTTCTTGCTTTTTTATTCATTAATACCACTCATCCAAATTATTTGATAAATTTATTGAAAATAAATAAAATAAAATGTTAAAGAATAATATCAATGAAGTAAGATGGATATTTTAATGTAGCCCCCTGGTATTGTCAATACTCATTCTTGAGATTTGCTGGCACAATTAGAACAAAGAGATTATTCGTCT
The DNA here is from genome assembly GCA_029963845.1 of Rhamnusium bicolor. Lineage (NCBI taxonomy): Eukaryota > Metazoa > Arthropoda > Insecta > Coleoptera > Cerambycidae > Rhamnusium > Rhamnusium bicolor. The sequence goes on along the minus strand of JANEYF010000851.1, from coordinate 5,694,963 downwards.
TATTATAATAAATATGTCACTGGTAGGACAAAGAGTATTCTCTATAAGCGCGAAGTAATGGAATATGGCATTCATAGGCGTACGTCTGAAATTAGTTTTGCGATGACCTAGATTGATTGCCGCAAGGCATTTGATACAACATCGCATGAGCTATTGTTGCACTTGCTCGAATGTGTTGCGATACCAGCACCACTAGTGAGATGCATAGAACAGCTGCTGCCGCTCTGGAAGACTCGCTTCACCATAACATTAGGTGCACAGCGGATCACGACAGAGCAGGTGGCATTTAGGAGAGGAGTTTTCCAGGGTGACTCCCTGAGCCCTCTCCTCTTCTGCATCTCACTACTACCGTTGTCTGTTGGACTCCGCCAAACCCGTGGATATCAATGTGGACCACCCAGCGACCGGAGGCATAAGGTCACCCATCTATTTAATATGGATGACCTTAAACTTTATGCCTCCGGAGAGGGCGAACTACAAAACGCGCTTAGGGTGGTCGAAGAATACACGCGGGCCATTGGTATGGAGTTCGGGTTGGACAAATGTGCAGTCGTCCACCTCAAGAGAGGATGATGCGGGTAATTCTCTGAAGATGCGCAGCTCGCAGATGGAAGAATCCTAAGACATCTAGATGCCGGAGAAACCTATACATATCTGGGTGTGCAACAAAAGGCACATCCAGAATTTAACACAAATAAAAGATTCTCTCCGCGGCAAGTACAAACACCTTCTCCGAAAGATTTGGTCTTCCGAACTTTCGGGGAAGAACAAGGTGTCTGCAACTAATATGCTTGCTGTTCCGGTTCTGCTCTATTCCTTCGGAGTAGTAAAGTGGACAGTAGAGGAGCTACGCCAATTAGATAGAGATACCCGCAAGATGATGAATATTCACAGAAGCATGATCGTCCGTTCCTCGTGTGTACCTCCCATGTCAACGGCCTGGAGTGTACGCATCGCAGAGTAGTACTGAGTATGGCATGTAACATCTTCAGGAGCTCAGATCCCCTTTTACGGTTTGTAAAATATCATGAAACTGTAGGAGTGGGAGCAGGATTGTTCAATGCAGCAAAAAGAGCCGCAGATGAACTCGGTCCCGCATTTGACATCAGGCAAGGAGGCCGGCGAGGTGCTGATGTAGAGTCAGTCACCGAACTTCAGCCAAATCGTCTGAAAGTCCAAATCAGAGCTGCCGAACAGGAAAATCTGTTTCGGCAGCATGTCGATAAACCCCAGCATGGTGTCTTTTATAAGAACATAGAAACACTGGGTTTTCGACCTGGCTGACATTCGCCTTTCTAAGGTCAGCCGGGCTTAAGTCGGAGACCGCGGGATTCATTATGGCTTGCCAAGATGGTGTTTTCAACACCTTGGTCTACCGTAGCCGCGTGTGGCGTGTAGAGGTTAATGATATCAACTGCAGGACCTGCCGTCAGGCGCCGGATTCGCTCATGCACATACTTTCTGCATGCCCTATATACGCGATTTCGGCCTACATCCACCGACATAACGCGGCTTTACGAGTGCTATACTACCATCTAAGGTACTCGTACGGGGTAGACCAGACACCAGTGCTGCCTTACGTCCCCGGAGATATTGAGTCCGTTGTCGACAACGAGAAATGCTGGATTTACTGGAACTACTCATTCCCGACGGTCAGGCTAATCCAAGCCAACAAGCCTGACATAGTCTTCGACCATCAACTCAAGGTGATGTATGTCATCGAGTTCTCGGCACCTGCGGAGAAAAACATCACCTTGAAGGAGGAGGAGAAACGGACCAAATACCATGATCTCCGGTACGAGCTCTAAGTGTTGTACCCAGGCTACTCAGTCAAAATGGTCGCCCTAATAATCGGTGTACTCGGAGGGATAAAGCCTACGCTGCTCTCGGAACTGAAGATCATACCGGCCTGCCAAAAATCAGCTGAATGGCTTTCAGGCCAAATACACAAGGCGGTTATTCTTGGTTCTCTCCGTCTGCTTAGGGCACACGATTCCGGAACCTACAGTCACTAACTTACCGGCATCGGGAAACCGAAAAAAAATAATAATACCATACCGGCCTGCCAAAAATCAACTGAGTGGCTGACAGGTCAAATGCAGAAGGCGGTCATTCTGGGTTCTCTCCGTCTGCTTAGGACATACGATTCTGGAATCTACAGTCACCAACCCTGCGGGATGTGGGAGTGGCTGTGGTTATTGCGTTGGAGTGATTCCCGTGAGGCGTCGGAGGCTACGGGAGGACAGTCCAGCGTCTGGCAACCGACGACCATTTACATCTAAATGGGTCGAAGTTTAACTCATAGGTTACTCTTACACTTAACTCCTGACATATTCATAGTTATACAAAAAAGAAGAAAAAAAAAACAAAAACGCATTATTATTAAAATTCCTATTCAAATATTATAAAATTATGTGATATCTGAAAGAAAACTGTACAATGTTATCATGTAAGTATACATAATATATAATACCAAACTGATAAAAACAAATAAGTAGTAATAAAAAGAGAAAAGGTAGAAGTCAATAGGCCACAAAATGGGTTTTAATTTGTTTACCTAAAACATTTGGTTGGCATATGCTGCCGCCAGGAAATATGAGATGACACCTAGGCCACAATTTTGGTATAAATAGAATCGCCGTAGCTAAGAAAATCAATTCAGTTTTATACTGATAACTAGAATTCGACAACGCGACGCCCCCCGGCCGAATGTCTGATAGCGTATTGGGGTTTTTAGTGCGCTGAGCTAGACCTCCTGGTGTTGGTAGCCATTTTACCGTCCTGCACCACCGTCACCAGTCTAGTGACGGTGGTGTGCGACTCACGTGTGCCTTTTAAGTTTTTCTGGTGAAGTCTCTCTCCAGATACTAGGGATCTATATATAACCATCTAAGAATAATAACTGAATATTCCCGAGAGGTATCTACCTATATAGCACGTTTGATACAATTCTATTAACTCGGGCAAACTGTCCTTTAAGTTGATTAAGCCAGAAATATGTGTGAATTGGTATGACATTATCAATCGGCAGCTAAAATACAAGTGACGGCTAGAGGTTATCACATTAATTTCGAGCCTACTTTATTACAAATTATCTGTCGTGTCTCTTCGCGTTGGTGAAGTCCCTGTCCAATGACTAGGGATCGGGGCCTTCACTATGACACTGAGATCGGATTCTACTCAAAATTCTAGTTGCTAGAATCCCATCGGTGCATAAATATATAATTATCAAGGATTAACAGCCGAGTATTCCCGATGCTCGTTTCTGAATAGATAACCCGTGGTTTACTTAACGATTCCCGAATTTTCCCGAATATCTCCAGCGGATCCGATTAGCAGGCAATCCGATACAAACGATAAATGGAAAAAAAAACAGTAAAATGGTATAAACGGTAAATGCAAATAACATAACAAAAATAGTACAAAAGATTAATGCAAAAAAAAACACAGTAAAAAGATCAAAACGATTCTTACCATTATTACCTGGTTACGGCGGACACTGGAGCTGCTTACTGGTCGTACTTCATCCTGGGAACTCTCACTTGAGAAGTGATTTGGTGAAGCTCTGTTAGCAGTTTTGTTCACAAGCGTCTACAGACAGGTTGCAATTGGCGTTGATGTTCCAGAAGACATGCGCGAGATTGCCACCATAAATTTTGTCTAGACGAGTCCATTATGAACACAAAGGGGAAGCCTAACTTAGTTCATTGATAAGTATTAATAAATCCTTTTGGAATCGTTTGTTAGCAACGAACTCGTTAGACGATGGTACTCGCCTGTAAAGGGCAAGGAAAATCTTACTAACGAACTAAAAAATACTTATTTAAAAAAAAATAATAAGTTTGCGATTGGAACCCTGGACCTACCGCGTGCTAGGCGAGTATCTTCTCTATCGTCTAACGAGTGCCTTGCTAACAAACGATTCCAAAAGGATTTATTAATACTTATCTATGAACTAAGTTAGGCTTCCCCTTTGTATTCATAATGGACTCGTCTAGACAAAATTCATGGTCGCAATCTCGCGCATGTTTCTGGAGCATCAACGCCAATTGCAACCTATCTATAGACGCTAATGTTCTGTTCCTACCGATGACGCGAGGTATCACGTGACTCTCTGCGCAAATAACAGAATTCGCGGTTGATGTGGCGGGGCAAAATTCTTTAAGCAGGTTTAGCTAAATACGGTTAAACAAATTTCCTGCGTTATCTAATATAAACAAATGTTTATAGAATATTCTAAGGCTGAAAATTGCTTTCTCATAATTTAAAACCAAAAAGAAAATAATCAAAAAGGTCATGAATTACTATCCAAACTACATTGCTGAATTTCTCATATTGTAAATTATTTTAAAAATAGAAATGGATTTGTTTTTAAAAAATGCCTTCCTTTCTAGTACTATCATGCTACTCTCTTGCATATTCTTTCCTCTTACTTAGCGTACATAAACACAATAATAAAACAACTAATGTTACCCTGGAAACAAAAAGAAGGAAACCGGATTGAAACAGTTATTGTAAGAACTAATTGTTCTTCCGAGTATTTGACATAAACTAAATTAATCCTTGGTTCAAGTGTTTTCTGAAATACACATTAATACAAGTTACTAATCCAAAAATTAATTACTTTATAGTTCCTTTGTAAATGTCACATTCAATCTGAAAATAAGCAAAATTATTGTGCAGAGTTTGTAGACAGCTGTGACTGACATAAACATGGATTGTTGTATTAGATAGTTTGTGATTGGCAGCGATATTTACTAGATATGGAAACTATGGACGGTGATAGAAAAAATTCCATATCTTGTACACCACCAGATATAGTGGAAGCAGCTAAGAATTGAATAAATAAATAAATAAATCTGTATATACATACTTTTAGTTCTACAAAAAAAAAAGAAAACCATACGACATAAGAAGATTGTTGAATTTAAACAATAATAATAATAATTAAATGCTTATTTTAAGGTAAAATTAGAATATCAACATCAGTTATTAAATATTTGTTATTGATGTGAGGGATTTATTATTAATTAGTTAACATCGCAGCCTTAGTTTTACAGCCAATAGATGTCGCTATAGGTACACAGACAGAATGGAATATTCTATAACAATTGTCAGAATGCAGCTATTCCATAATTGTATCAGAATACTTAAAATCTAATAGTCTTACAAAAAAAATATCCCTGTACACTTATGTCCTGTTGCATAACAACTACTATAACATACTAGAATTATCGTTCTTTAGAGAAAAGATATTTTTTTACGAACTAGTCGTCAAGATAGTTGAATATTTTCCATAAAACAATTATGTTTTCGTGTGTTCTGTAAACTTAAAGTTGAAAAAATGTAAGAAGTAAACTGTGGGCATTGAAACGATTTGCAAAATAACAAATAACCGGTGTAATATATTTATGAAGTTGAGAGTTAAAAATAAGAACGACTATAATTTCAATGCAGTAAGTGAAGCATTTGGGTGGATGATTATCAATAAAATTACTTAAAATGATTGTCATATTTTTCTGTCACCTTGTTTTTAATAGCTATAAATTTATCGTGAATATAGCGAAGAGTTGGTGTATAATTGACAACATCCACCCACATGAGTAAAATGAATTACACCAGGTGAACGTGACCTAGAACCCTTGGGATTACAAGCCATTTCTAAAAATAAGCAAACAATTATACTAAATGATATTTTAAGTACCTACCACATGTGTGATGGAAAAAAACGTTTTGAGTAATTGAAATTATGCAAATTATATTTAATAAAAAAAATAAATTATACAGTGTGAGTTGTAGAGAATGGAAGATGGAGTAACCACAGATTCTTTGGCTCACAATATGTAGATTTAACCGAACATGCTTAATAAAATGTGCCTAGTTAATGAGATACAGGATATTTAAATTTTTTTTTTTTTTATTTTTTAGGTGCAATTCGAAAATTACTTGACGGATCAAGTTCAAAATCGGGACACGTAGATTTTGTGTAGTGAGAAATCATAATTTCATATTAGTTTCAACCTATCTTATACAGGGCTTCCAATACATTAAATGATAAAAATATGATATATTTTTCTTTCAGAACAGCTGCGCGGACATTTTTTTAAAATTAACATTATGATTTATTTACTAATTCTAAGTAACAAGGTATACTTGTCTAAATTCGCTAAAATCAACCGTTTTCAAGATCTTTAAGGAATAAAAGTTAAATGAATACTACACAGTATTTTCATCATTTGCATCTCGTAAGCTTACGTCATATTTTGAATAGGTAACTTACTGTATTACAAATAAAATTTTAATAGAAACATCCATTCATAAACTACAAATAACAAAAAAAAATCTGTTAAAACAAGTAGTAACAAAAATTAAATTGCACAACAATGCAAAATTAATAACTGCTATCGCTTTTTAATAAATGGAAACTATGGCGTAAGCCTACTTGGTGCAAATAATGAAAATACCGTAGCTGTGACCGCTGTTGGTCAACTCTACCTATTATTGGGCTTCAATAATTACAACTATCAATAATTGAAGTTACCTAGACATAACGAATACCTACTTATATGACTAATATTTTGTCGATTAAAAAAAATTTTAAAATCTGTTAAAACAAGTAGTAACAAAAATTAAATTGCACAATAACAATGGAAAATTAATACTGAACTTTTAAATGCTATCGCTTTTTACTAAAATGCAAGTATGGCGTAAGCCTACTTGGTGCAAGTAATGAAAATACTGTGGCCGTGACTGTCCTTGGTCAAGTCTATTTATTATTAGGCTTCGATAATTACAACTAATAAAAATTTAAGATACCTAGACGTTACGTATACCTAAATTACCTACTTATACTATAACGCAGGGTTTTGCCCTCGTTATTTTTTATTATTCAAATAAAACGCCCAAAGAAAATACATACATATATGTAATAAATAGAGCACAAGAGGGTCACGGTGTGGTTAACAAGTAATAAACTAGGTAAACATACAATGCATAAAAAAATATACAAGCTTCAGAAAATGTCTACCTTAATTTCAACTAATAAGTCTATTTTAGGGCGCCACCCGCCTTTCTTTTTTCGTTTTATACCACAGTCTAAGAAAGTTACATATTTAAAACGTCTAAAAAACTTCACGCACTAAGGCCGTTGAAAGGGGGAAAGAACGGTTATTCTTCACTCAAAGTTTATCGCACAGTTCAAGAGCAAAACTAAAACTCTAGGGGGCTTTCTCCACCTCTAGATAAATAGGCCAGATCAGCCTTTTGATGCAAATTGTAATCTGCAGATTTCCAGCTCAAACTCAAAGCGGAAACTGTTTACTTTTTAATAGGTACCTATTTTAACAATAATCAGAAGGAATCCTACCTTCACACACAGCTTTCCTATGTCATATACTTCGTAACTCCGTTACCATAACAGCTTAACCAGACAAAATCGTGAACACAATCTCAGCAACGTACACTACTAACTTTCTCAAAGGCCAACTCCAGTCTCCTAAGCAATAAAATATAACGTAGAACAACGTAACAGACCATAAAGGAAGACACATCCACTTGGTGACGAGGCCTCCGAGCTTCTGCCGCGAAACCTAACTGTTCATTAGCGTCTACAGATAGGTTGCAATTGGCGTTGATGCTCCAGAAGACATGCGCGAGATTGCGACCATGAATTTTGTCTAGACGAGTCCATTATGAACACAAAGGGGAAGCCTAACTTAGTTCATAGATAAGTATTAATAAATCCTTTTGGAATCGTTTGTTACCAAGGAACTCGTTAGACGATAGAGAAGATACTCGCCTAGCACGCGGTAGGTCCAGGGTTCGATCGCAAACTTATTATTATTTTTTTTTTTAAATAAGTATTTTTTAGTTCATTAGTAAGATTTTCCTTGCCCTTTATAGGCGAGTACTATCGTCTAACAAGTTCCTTGCTAACAAACGATTCCAAAAGGATTTATTAATACTTATCTATGAACTAAGTTAGGCTTCCCCTTTGTGTTCATAATGGACTCGTCTAGACAAAATTCATGGTCGCAATCTCGCGCATGTCTTCTGGAGCATCAACGCCAATTGCAACCTATCTGTAGACGCTAGTAACTGTTCTCGTACTAGCGTTCCCCCTTGTCTCCACACAGCGGTGTTCGCGCTGGCGCACTAAGGGTCCAGTGGTCGCACAAATTATCAAAGATTTACAAATTAGTAAAGTCGGTTCTAGAATTTTTCAGGTTGACCTCCAGCCAAATTATGCAATTAGCATTAAATAAAACGCAAGTTAATTAATCTAAAAATGGACCGTTACAATACAGTGTGTCCGTAATGTGTGGAATAAATTAATTATTTTTTAACCAAAAGTATGTAGAAAAAATTGGGTGTTCCACCTAAGAGGGATTCTTCTGTAACTATGTAACTGTAAAATTTATAAAAAAATGGTTTTAATAAAAGTTGTCTGGAATCATGTAGGCCATATAAATAAAATATTTCTAGCTTTACAGGGTGTTCCATTCTGCGTGGGCGCTACATAACTTTGTTATTTTAAATGGAACACCATGTATGTTATTACATTTTTGAATTCCTTGGTTAACATTCAGTTGTTTTTGAAAAAAATCACGATTTCGGCTCTCTAAATGAGGCTAGATAGCATCTAAACCGTAAGAGTTAGAAACGTGCAGTTTTCACAGTTCGTTTTGGCATAAATTACTCTATCTTGTCATCTATGAGCAAAACGTGTACGTCAGACTCGGAAATACTGAGACCTACATTTAATAATCTTACGAGTTGAAAAACTTTTTTTTTCAAATGGAATGACCCATATTAATTGTCATGGGTGAATTCAAAATTGAATGCCCTTTCGACTGATATAAGATTGTCCATACTTATCTCTAACAGTTTTCCAGAAAAATCAGGTACTTTTCTAAAGTACGAAAAAGTAGCTATGTAACAGCGTCAAGAAGGCCTTGCCTAGGAATTCAAAAATGCAATAATAGCAATAATATACAGGGTGTTCCATTTAAAATAACAAAGTTATGTAGCGTCCACGCGAAATGGAACACCCTGTAAAGCTAATAATATTTTATTTATATGGCCCACATGATTCCAGACAACTTTTATTAAAACCATTTTTTTATAAATTTTACAGTTACATAGTTACAGAAGAATCCCTCTTAGGTGGAACACCCTGTATTTCTCCATTTTTGGATTCTGAATCAACAGCTTATTTCAAAAATGTATCACTTAGGATCTAAAATTGATAAGTTGAAAGATACGACCATTTTGAATATAAGAATTTGCTAATTTTTCATGTTTGAACAAATAATAGTCACTAGAACCAACGGTTAGTTAATAAATAAAAACAATTTGTAATAAATGTTCGAACTATACTCCTTGTTGTAGCTGACAGTACCCTAAACGATGAATAAAATATTGCTGCACCTTGTTCATAGTTTCTGAAAAATGTTGTTTATTTCTGTTCCAATTATCTCTTTTAATTCAACAATGTTTTCCGGTTTTGTTTTATAAACCAAGTATTTTGATGGCCCCACAGAAAATAATCTAATGGATTGAAATCCGGTGTCCTTGGTGGCCATTGGATGGGTCCACGTCCAATCCATCTGTATTTGGTCAAGACACCTTTGAATCCAGTTGTAGCACAGGTTTTCATCAACATTTCCAGGATTAATTCTACTGGGGAATAAATTTAATAACGCTGCGATGAGATTAAAAATTGGAGATATGCCGGTCCGTTTAGAGTTCCATCGAAAAAATAGGGTCCAATAATTCTATTTCTTACAATTTCCACCCACACATTTACCTTTTGTGGATACTGTGTGTGCTACTATCGCATTCGTCGAGGGGTTTTCCCCTTCCCAGTATCTACAATTCTGACGATTCACTTCACCATTTAATTTGATGCGCATTCATGGGAGAAAATAATATTTTTTATCAGAAGAGAATTACCGTTGCACATATGCATCATTGTTTCACTAAATTGTATACTCCGATATGAATCATCATCACTTAGTTCTTGCACAAGCTGAATCTTAAAGGGATGCCGTTTTTCTAATTTTAATACTGTATGTACTGACGTTTTATTAACTTCATAATCGCGACTAGCCTGTCGAACGCTGGTATGTGGATTTTCTTCAACAGCCAGTAAAATATTTAATTTTGTATCCTCGTCAACACCTGAGCGATTTGTTTTGGGTAAATCTTCCACCGTCTTTCTAATTTTTTTTAAATTTTATTTACTGTCGATTGAGTTATGGGTCGTTCTGGATATTTAGTATTAAATAAATTACATACTTCTTGTTGAGTTCACATCCTATCACCATACCCAATCATTGTAAGAATTTCAATTTTCTGTTTTACTGATACACTCATGTTATAAATTAAGATAAATCGACAGCAATTATTGAGAAACCACTACTGGGGTAAAGTATTATTAAGTAATTCACTGTCAAAGACAATAATGACAAAGCAACAAAAACTAGTCTACTTCAAAAATTAATAAAAAACATGTTTTTTTCTTATTTTACTTGGTGATTTCTAAATGGCTGTATCTTCCAACTTATTAATTTTAGATCCTAAGTGTCATATTTATAATCAGCTGTTGAAGCAGAATTCGAAAATGGAGAAATATACAGAATGTTTCAATTAAAAAAATATCGATAACCTCATAACGGAAACAGTGATGATGCCGTAATCAAAAAAAAATAAAGAATAATGTGCGTAATTGAAATAAAAAATCAACACGTCTCAGGATTTTTTTCTAAACATTTTTGTTTTAAGAAATAATGAATTTATTCCATACTTTACGGACACAATGTATAACTACAATTTTGTCAAATTATAACAGTTCTGTTAATTTTTAGGAAACTCACCATATATTCCCTATAATATAAGAATTTAGAACCTTAATAACATTTCCTCTCCTTGTTATAAATCATAGTTAACCCAAACATAAAGTTTGCACGGCGCTATTGAACACGCAATATAACACTCAATTTATATTAGAAGAATTCTATTGGAATCTCACACATATCCACGAAATTTTAAGTCAAAATTTTATGTAATAATATAAGTTATCGTGTTTACAAGAATAGATCGACTCGGTGTTTGCCCTGAACATAGAGTTCTGGGCAACTTATTTTCTTATATTTATTTATCCATTCATTGAACTTGTAATATACTGATTTGGTTTCATCAAATACGTATTTTCTGTAATTTTATGTATTAAATCCATATGGTGTATAAGATGAATTATTTGTTTTCATTTTATGGTCTCTTCAATAGAAACTTTTTAATAACAATTTAAAGTTTTGTGTTGGTAATCCTGGCGACGAGGATGTGCTAACGCAGCCATTGGTGCTACTCCATCCCCATCTATTTTAACATCCAGTCTAAAGTACGATACAAGACTAGTCTAATTCTAGTACCTGTGAACGCCACGAGTGTAGTATGTATATTTTTTAAATGGAAGAATATTGTCGTGGAACATTTTAAAAATATCGCGTCCACCTCCCCCTCTTGAGAGATACTGTATAACGATGGATAAAGGGTTTTATGGCACAGAACTTTGGTGCAATATTTGTGAGAAAATAGTCTCATGAACAGTGAAAATACAGGTTTTACAGCATGTTGCAACTGAAAATCATAAAACACGCGTGAGTAGTAGTATGAATATTACTGAAAGGCAAAAACAATTTAATCTAAGTTTAGTTAAAATGATGACAAAGTGGACGAAACTAGATAACACTCATTTTAAGCAGTTTCTGCAAAATTGTGTTAGTGAAAAGTACCGGGACATCAAAGAAGATTGTCAGTATTAAAACTATGTTCGCGCCCCACCAAATTCTATTCTTAAGCAGTTAAAGTAAGATGCAAAATATATGTCACAATTCGCTTCAAAGGCACGCCGACACAATTTTTATTGCTTTGGCGGATCTCCGATAAAACTTAACAATATACTCTACACGTGAACGCAATTTTTCACAATGGTAGCATATACACGATAATTGGGCAGAACTTCGGCCCGAAGTCAACGTGGACCCGCCTTCTATTGGTGCATGGCCTCACTAATTAATAAGCCTGGCCAAGGTCATTAATCCTACAGAGACGTACTGGGAATAAGTACAATAATAAAAACAAAAATATTTTATATATTGTGATGTATGTTTTTGTACTATTTCGTTCGCTTTAAATTCTTTTTTACGTATTTCCTTACATTTTGTAAGTTTAGCGCTGCACATTATTATTAAACTGTTAAATGACGTTCACACATGTACATTGTATATCTAAGTGATAACTAATAATAAATAAATAAATAAATAAAATAAATGGAAATAAATTTTATTAATACTGGTACACTTTATAAAAATATGTACAAAACTCACCTTCTTAAGCAGATTTATGAAGTAGCTTGGTTGTCGTTATTACAAACTGGAGCACTTCTATAATAACTGTGTAGCATCAGATATGTTTCTACAGTTGTCTCAGTAAGCCATGTTCGCTCTGGTGAAAAAATATGTTTGCATTTTGAAAAAGACCGTTCGACATCTGCGGAAGTAATACAGGCATAAGTAAAACACTCTGTGAACTCACTTAACGAAGCTGTAGATGCACCATCACAAATTTGTCTTAATTTGGTAAAATCAGGATCTCTCCGTAATACACTCTCGATTTTTTTCAATATCGGGCTTATTTTTTGCGTCATTTATAGTCTGTAGCTGTGTATTTACGTCGTCCACTATTTGAAGCGATTCCACTAACGACAACAAAGTATTTTGCAATTTTTCTATTGCGTCGTGTAGTCCTCTATAATTGTTATAAATAGTTTTTAAATCTGTTTCAAGGGAAACATCTTGAAAGTTTGTCTGGCTTTCCTTAATAGCTGCAGCCTCGTTAGGGTTGAACTGTAGTATCACAGCTTTTATTTGTTGAAAATATTCAGCATAATAAAAAGCTGCCTTCAACCACGTTCCCCAACGTGTAAGAATCGGCTCTGGTGGTTCCGGAATACCAGGACACAGTGTGTGAAATGCTCGAAGCCGTTTAGGAGATTTGAGAAATACTTTTTTTGTATTTGCTATTAATGAATCTACTTCTGGAAAACATTTTGGAATCGTTTCTGCTACAAGATGGAACGCATGCACTTTACACGTAACATGTAAAAACCTACAATCGTCGAAGGAAACGGCCCAGCAAACGCATTGTCGCAGCACCGTCGGTCACAAACATCAACACTTGACTTGTTGACAATTCAAATTTTTCGAAAGTCTCCAACATCATCCACGTAATTGTTTCGCCAGTAGACGCAGTTAGTCTTTTACTAGCTAGTAAAGTGGAAATGTTGGTTTAACAGGGTCGAGTACACGTACTATAACATTTAAAATAGAATTATTTTTACAATCTGTCGTCTCGTCAACATATAACCACAGCCGTGTATTTTTTAATGCACATTTAATCCTATTTACAATGTCTTCACGAACACTTGGTACATATCTACGTAACGATGAACGGCTTGGTAAATTCACCTGGGGATTGTATTTATTCCAGAACTCCCGAAAAGCTGGTTTATCCAATATGCGCAGGGGAACATCACAGGCAATCAGCATTAACAGTAAATCAAACATAAACTTGAGGTTCCAAAGAAGACACACCATTTTTTTAATTTTTATGCCGGTTACTATTGACATGAATTTTGCAGCCGTATTTATTCCAACACATTAAGTCTTGATCACAAACTTTACAAATTATTTTACATCCATCATAGAATAAATCCGGAAATTCACCGATAAATTTATTCACTTTATCAGCGTACGGTCGTTTTCTACTCTTTACGCTCAACATTATTTATTATTTATTAGTACTCTATGCATCGACCGACAGATAACAACTGAAGTGTGTCGTGTAATCTTTATCGTAAACAAGCGCGCGATGGCATTGGTATTGCGCCCGACCCTGAATCTACCATCGCTTGGCCAGGCTTACTAATTAATTAGTCTGCATTTAACTTATTGTAGTTAGACAAATGGACTAGCAATGGTCACCTTTTTATAGTTGGCGGTGTTCTCAGATAATAATTCAAAGGTACCGAATTGTTACTTCTTATCTTAACTAATTACTGACGTAATTTTCCACGAAACACCAAAACACCATATACAGCAGTCGATACGCGTTTCGCCAACTAAGTTGACATCATCTGAAGATGATTAAAATTTTTAGTGTAGAAGTTTTAATCATCTCCAGTTGATACCAACTTTGTTATCGAACTGCCCGTCGAGTGCAGTATATGGTGTTTCGGTGTTTTGTGGATAACCACGTCAGTGTTATGTTCATTTCCAAAGGTTCCAACCCACTCCACGACTTCTCCTCTTATAAATAAGATTGTTACAATTATTTGCATCGGTAGATCGATGAGGATTAAAGTAGGATATAATTTTCGGACCTTGAATGTGCAAAGGGAAAATCATTACAATGGAATCATTTGATGTTTCCGAACCCATAGGCGTGGCAGTAGGAATTCCTATTTGCAGCGACAGGTCGGTGAAGGTCAAAGTCTAAAATTTTATTAACGCACACTCTACTAATGGTTTATTACCGGCACTTAGTATTTGCAACGGTAGGTAGACGCGGCTCATAGTCAGATTAAAATAAATAGAGGAATGAATGGGATAGTGGCAATACCAGCCCGCTTAATATCAACAAAGGTGTTAGAATGCACAAATGCAGAAATGATATGTGAATGTGTGGATACTGGATAGTAGTATTAAAACACTATGGTACATGTGTTTACACCGGTGGTATCCTAAATCCGCACCTGATATTGACGTCATACAATAATCGGATTGGTGCTCTAAAATGATTTCGATAAGGGTTTTAAATCGTTTTGAAGTAATTAATTCACTAATGGAGGTGGCAGTTTTTAAGGTTCATAATTTTCAAATTTTCCAGTTAGTTGGCCATGAAATGGCTATTCAGTCATAAATTTATCTAGTTTAAGTTCTCATAAAGGCAATTAAAATTACTGGTAAACCCACAGTTTCAAAACAGCTTTATTGTGAAAAATTTTATTACAGAGTTGAAAAGTTCTAAAGATATTTCAACTCTTGATCTTTATTAACTTCATTATTAATAAGTTATTTTATAGGGGAATATTATTTATATACACCACCGGAAAGATATTTACATTCTCTTTATAAATCAAATATTTTATAAACGTTAAAATTTAAATTAAATTTTCTCAACAAAATGTAGAGTAATCTCTTTTCACAAAATCACTTATTTCAATAGAAGCGAATCCAAAGCGCGAGTTAAGAAGGATCGATTAGGCACATTTTAGGCGGATGCGTCTTCCCACCGAAAATCGAAATATTTGGCATTTTTACGTCAAGTAATTCAACTGAAAAAAAATCTTGTACATAACTAAATCATAGAGAAACATCTATTGCACAATTTATAAGTATTTCCCTTCTATTTTAATTTCATTCAGAAAATTTGGCAGATGTTTCTTTCACGACGAAACAGATTAGAAGGTATATTTTTTTTGTAAAAAAAAGAGATATTTATACAAGCAAACTTCTCTAAAAATATTTAGATGGAAATTCTGATACAAATAACCCAGAACAAGCAATAATGCGTTATAGTGAGGTTTAGAGAGGTTAGGTTGGTCACAGGTCTCAAATATAGTAAAAGTATTAGCGGGAAGTATCAAGGGATCTTTTTTGGAGATAATTTTCTCCAGCCAACCTTCATTATAACAGTCATTAACATTAAATAAAGACTTAAATATATACATTTTTTAATTATTTATTTAATGTCGGCCTTCTTTCGCTGCCAAGACCATTCACCGACGTCAGCCGTCTGCTGACGTCAGTGAATGGCTTGTCAGCTATCCCCAACCTGTAAATTTTGCCAGGCCTCTTCTCTATGGAAGAGTAGGGATTCTTTACTTGATATATATATCACCTACCACTCTCGCCTACGATTGCATAGCTTCTGCGTATACGCTGATGTACAATCCGATAGAAGAGGAGGTCGTCGAATTTCTCTTGACTTACCGTCAAATTACTTACGGTGACTACCGTTGCGTAACTTTTCACATTGACATACAATTATTGTCACAAATACAAGGTATTTTTGAAGCTTTGTGTTTTTATTTCTCCCTAGCTGGGTTATTATTCTTTTATTAAGTTGGGCGCCACGTGACTTGCTGCCACGAAAATAGTTTTAATTTTGTTGCCTTGGTATTTGGAGAGGTAAGTAAAATCCTAAACCGTCATGTAAAATGTAAGGGGATGTGAAAAATAAAAAATAATCATTTGGAAAGGTCGGCTCATTGTCGAAACTGCACCTACCATTACCATTATCTGTAAACGTATTTTCATAGAACCAAGTGGTTATCGAAAATGCTCTCAAAAATTGTTTCTTATTCGATTATATTGAAAAGTGATGTTTTTTGGTTCGAACATTGTGGTCAACAAACTATCACGCTGACAGGTGTTTGCATTCTGTGAGTTTTGTAATTAGTTTTTGTTGTCCTGAAAATGGTCTACTACACAGTTGATTAGAGAAATGATATATGACGTACATCGTTTCTCTCTTCAACTGTGTAATAGATAATTTTGTAGTTAGTTGCAACTAAAAAGATTTAAGAATAGTCACATAATGTAAATGTCAGAGTGATATTTTGTTGACAGCAATAGAGTTTGTTCTACCTTAGCCAAAGCCACCTCTTTTAATTTCCACAAAGACCTCTAAAATTACCTTCAAATAGTTTGAACACTTATTTGCGAGGAAAACCTAGAAGTGTGATATATATTTGTAATTAGAATAAAATACTTCATCGATGGCAATAATGATATACAGGAAGGATGTTTCTTAAAAGTGTAAAAAATTATGTGACACCCTGTGACACTCTGTATATGGTATGATGTAGAAAAACATGGATAAGATATTCGAAAACTGCGGAGAAGATCGTCAAAAAAAAATTTTTAACGTCCCAAAGGTAAAGTCTCTATGGGGTACACCGGTATCTTGGATCCGCCCCCCTAATACCGACGTCACACAATATTCGAATCCCCGCTCGATTTATGCATTTTTATTTATATATTATTAATCTGAGAATTTTACACACCGTATAATGTAGTCTTCATCCACACTGTATAATGTTAATTAAAATAGTCACAACTTGTTTGTAAATAAAACTGAAGTATTTGATCTTAAGAAATCATTAGTCAATAAGAACACTGTTAATTTACGGAATCAAAACACTTTGGCCTTACAGCATATTTATAAATTTCAACAAGATATATTACTGTTCGAAACATTTCATCGACCTTATTGAATTTACTGTTTTAATTTTGATAGAACTTTTAGTTTTTGTTGGATATGAGAAAACTAAATTATTGTTCATTTTAACTTTATAAAATTATAGAGATAGCAGATCTCTGGAATTATTATTATTTTAAGCAAAAATTAAAAGCACGATCAGTCAAATGAAAGAGGAGAAAGTTAGCCAAAGACAAAGATTTATTACCAGCAGAGGGAATGAGGGTGGAAGTCTGAGGGTTTTCCATTGATTTTGAGCTGTTTTATTTCAGTTTAATTAAAATATAATACGTAGGGTGTCCTAAAGTAGATGGTCTGGTGACCATCCACTTTAGGACTTGATCTTATAATTTACCTTCGCAGATAGAACTTCAGTTTAATTATTGAGGAATATTTTTCTTATAAATCAACAGACATGAATGATGAATATAGGCCTTTCAGTTTCATGATGTCTGCAAAAAACTGAGAAGTAGAACTTTGTCGCAACTAACTTTTTTTGTTTTCCGCCGTTTAATTTTGTGTGAAGAAAAATAATAAGTATTTTATAGTATTTTATTTACATTCGTATTAGTTCTTTTTAGCTATATTTTTTAGGATTATTTTGTTTAATGAATTATTTTATCACTCTTTTTGTAGGTATAGGGTTTTTCCTGCTTTTTTGTACAGACTGAATTAACGAATATTCCTCAGGCAATTTCTACAAAGATTTTACCTTTCAAACAAAATTCTAAAAACGTAAATAGTGAACAACTTAAGTACAGACCCGCACGCACAAGCAGCTACGTGGCTCGAATATTATATCTCCGAATAAGAGTAAAAATAATCTTTGTTAATATGAGGTCTAAATTATTATTTATTTGTTGTGTCTGACCCTGTACACACACAGTACAACAACAAAATCTAGAAATATTTTAATAACAGTTAATATTGCTTATAAATATCATTTTTTATAGACACCTTATTTTATTTATTTATTTTTATTTAAAAAAAGAGGCCTTCCGTAGTCACAAATGCCTAATTATAGGGTGATACAAAACACAAAATACAAAATACAAAATAGAAAATAAAAAATACAAAATACAAAAGACAAAATACAAAATACAAAATACAAAATACGAAATACATAATACAAAATACAAATACAAAATACGAAATACAAAATACAACATACAAAATACAAAATACATAATACAAAATACAAAAAACAAAATACAAAATACAAAATACAAAATACAAAATACAGAATACAGAATACAAAATACAAAATACTAATACAAATACAAAAATATAAATTAAATTGCAAAATATGTGCTACTAGTCTAAAAACTACTTCAACTAACGAAAATACAAACTGTTACAATATTAAAAGTTGATTTCAGGTATAATACAAAAAAAGATTTTTTTTAATCAATATGCCAGACAGGGAGAAGTATTAAGCAAGATAAATAATGGAAATTTTAACCCAAATATATCTAATTCATAAACATTACATCATGAGATATTTTTTTATGGCATCAATATAAACTGACATTATTGGAGTATTGTTTAGATATATATAATACGGAAACGCGTGAATATAAGCATCTTGAGAATAAAATAGAATAACATTTATTTATATTTACAGAAAATTCGTTTAGTGTACAGTAATTAGAGAATTTGTTCAAATCAGTTTAAATTTCCATATAATCATCAATTATTATTTTTCTATAAATTTTTAGATCATTAGAATAAACAGTGCTTTGGAAAAAGTAAAACAAGTATCCATCCCATTTATATAAATATTTATTACAAGAGGCCCCATATGGAAATCTTGGGGTATCCCTGATGTCATATTTATTGTATCAGATTTAAAATTGTTTATGGCTACATATTGAGATCCATTGCTAATGTACCAGGAAAAGTGTAGTAAGTGAATAGGCCAAGGAAACTTCATACTTCGCGAACATTTGAAGGTCTTGGTCAATCTCACACTGCAGAAATCCTGTCTGGGTCCGTTGTTATCTTAGAATACACAACATGTTCAAGGAATTTGAGCTCTTTCCGGAACATTAGGGGTTTTGGGGTTTAACATTAGGTGTGCATTCTTGATTCTTCCACTTCTTGAAGATTTTTTAAATGCTCTTTAGAGTGTCGCCCCATGACCATCACATTATTAAGGTATACTAGACATGTCTTTCAGGATAATCCTCGTAGTATTAATTCCACCAGTCTTTCAAAAGTCGGCGGTACATTGCATAGACCGAAGGTATTATAGTGAATTGATAAAGGTCACTTACTGTCGAAAAGGCTGTCATGTATTTGTCATCTGAATGAAGCTCCACTTGCCAATATCCGCTTCGAAGATCTTGAGTGGAAAATTACTGTGAATCGGCCAGCGTACTTAGTGTGTCATCAAATTGGGGTAATAGATAGTTGTATTTTCTTGTGACATCATTCAGCTTCCTGTAGTTCCATCCTTCTTAGCAACCAAAACTACTGACGACGACCAAGGACTGGATGATTTCTAATCCTATTTAGAAACATATTTTTTATTATCATAGGAGCCTTTTCTTGCTTTGCTAATGGGAGGCTCATTGTAGACTGACGAATGGGAACTGATTCACCCGTATTTATCCGATGTTGGACTATGTCTGTTTTTGTAAGAGCTACTGTGTCATTTACAAATACTGTACTTTCTATCTTCAAGGGCTGTAAGGCTTTTTTATGTTCTTCCGGAGTTAAATGTTAAAAATTGACGCTTAGCATCTTCATAACTTCATGGTCCATATCTGTAGACAAACCTGTATCGATTTGTCCTTCACATCTTGATATCCACGTGACTGGTTCAAAGGTGCCAATTGCTTCGCCTTCTTTGAATGCCACTTAGATTAACACTAATCGGTATCTTATCGTTAGTCTGTGTTAAAGTCCCTACCAGGATCACATTGTCTGTCATTTTAGTTAAAAGCGGTATCACCCAAAATTTACCTCCATAACTGCCTCGATTGTTTGCTCTGTGTGTGGAAGAATTTTTACTGTCTTCGAAGATAATAGCCTAATATTGTGGAATTTTTCATCTGCTGTTGCAAGAATAATTTCTTCAATCCCAAACTTGAGAACTCTCGTCTTCCACAGTCATCGCCCGCATTCTCTGGTTGGTTTGTGTGGAATACTTATAGGCAGCTTCAATATCAAGTGTATGTACTAAAACCTCATTAACTAGCTTGTGCCTGGTTAACTTAAGGATTTGCCTAACCACTTGGTCCTTCACTCCATCAATAAATGCTCGAACTATTGTTGAAACTTCATTGGTGCATCAGGATAGGCTAAATGGGCTAATCTCTCCACAGCAGCATGATGGGACAACTCTTCTATGTTTTTTCTATTAGTAATTAACACCGGTTTAACGTGAGGTACTGACCTTTAACGTGTTTACATCGCAGATACACGGAACCTATAGTAACATCACCTTGGCGCAAGCTGCTATACCTATTCCACTTGGTCCGGCTTGGATTAGAATCCGAGCGGACTTGAAAGAACGTGCCAGTGTCCCTGGCCCCTTTACTCATTCTCTATAAATTTGTAATCTAATAACTTTTAGACATTTAATAAAACGTTTCGTTAACCACAGCAGTCGGATTAAAATTAATTAGAGCTTATATATTGAAATAAAAAAAATAAATTTAAAACAGATTTGCCACATCGTTTCTTTCGGTAGACGCAATTCAGCAAACAGCATTATTTCTCAATTTATTATCCACTCTTTTTGGTATAAAGTCAAAGTAATAAAAATGATAAAGTAATCAGGATTGCAACGAAAACTTTTTATCCGTTTGGTAGGGAACATGGAGAGGTTAATATTAAAACTTCCTTAATAGCTTGTAACTCTGTATGGATAAAACTTTAAATTAACTGTTTTTTATCGTAACTTTATAAATTAAGTCACTTTCCCATCAAGAGACAAGTGGCTCAAAATTAAAATTTTATCTAATTATACTTCCATTATTTTTTCTTGTTTTCTCAGGACCTGTGAAGTTTCCTAAAATGTAATAATTCAGATGAAAAATTGTGTGTGGCATGTGTTTTATTTTAGTTTATATAAAACAATATAGAATTTTATTTGAAAACGATTTAATCAATACAGTTTATAACAGCTGACAATCATCTCGTTTCTATAAGATTTTGATGTCTCCTTGATAAGTAACTTTTACATAAAGTTGCCAATATCATATCCAGAATATAGCTCTCATAGAGGTTTATCTATCGATAAATTATCATGGGATATCTATCTGAACGATAAACTTGGCCATATATTTGCTGTTGAATGGACTCCTCTAATTTCTTACAAGGTTGTTATAATATGGTCATTTAGGAGGAAATACAAAGAGAAATTTGAAAATAACGTGTACAGTGAATATCAAAAAGTTCGCATCATAGGGAAATTGTTTTAATTATTTGATTAGCAAAAAAGCCAATTACGTTTCTGCTTGCCTTAAGACAAAATAACTGACAAACAGAAGTTGTCACATGACTTCTGGTATTTGATAAATTAAACATTATTTTCAAAAATTTCCCGAAAATGGCATTATTTCTTAAAATTTGGAAAAACGTCATTAAGAAAAGTTGTTTGTAATCTTATTTTAGATCGGTATATCAATTACAGAATAAAATTCGACCAATACAACATTTGTAGTTTCTTGTTTACCCATATAGGTAATTCATATCGTTAATTTTAGTTGGCATTTCCTGAACATTTTGCTGGTAACAAATTATTATTCTGCTTTATATGTAGGTGTTGTGAATGTACACTTGAAATTTCTCTGCGTTGTAGTAATGGCAATAACCATGAGAAATATTTATGAAAGCTCTTTGTTTAATCCATAGAGTATACTAGGAACTGCATCGATCGATATAGGAAAAAAGTACGCACCAGAAAATTTTGAAAATTTAGGGAGCTACTAAAGGCAGTGTGGCCAATCAAACTAAAATATTTACAAGCATCTGGCACTTCCGGTTATACCGGAAGTCAATAACAACTTTCTTATTTTTAAATAGAATAACCTATATACTTTAAGGTTTTCGAAAAGAGCATAAAATTCTGAGTCAAAAATATATAGGATACCCTATGCCTAAACCCAGTCGTTCAGAGATATTTGACATTATAAAAAGATTTTGATAGGTGTAGTGGTTTACAATAACCTTTATAACTTTCTTCGTGTAAAAGATATTCATATGCTTTTTCGTATGCAGAAAGACCATAAGGTAAGCTACGCTCCACTGTTTGAAGAAATTCACTAATAGTATACCAAGTGTTCCATTTTTGACGTTACATTTTGTAAACTTCAAACCGCGAAAACATGCTTAAGTCAAATAGAATACGCTATATTTTTTTTACATCAAGTTATGTATAATTAAATTCATTTTTTTCTAATATCAGCATTGTGGGAGTTTAGGCTACAACTTTTTGAAATATTTGCGATTTTCTTAGAAATTCAAGAATTTTTAATAAAAATTTTATCAAATTAGCCATGATTAGAAACAATCAGTAATGTCAGTCATTCTCTTATATCAAAAAATGCTACCGCATGTAAATTACACCCACGAAGACTTTTTGAATTTGTTTATTATTTATGGAAAATGTGATAAAGTAATATCAAGAACTTGTAGTACATTTGTTACTACATATTCACAAAAACGGAAAATAACACTAAACACTGTAACATGCCTATTAATTGGATTGAACACACCTTGCATAAACTAAAATAGCTAAGACAAAATCAACTAAAAACATGGTTCCATTTTAATTTAATAATTGTTCAAAATTCCGCCCTCGAACCTCCACACATTTTTCGCAACTTCGGATTAGTCTTCATGGGTAGCTCTTCTAATTGAATTCTGTGATAAGTTTTGAAATGCGTTCCTTACTTTCTGCATACAATCTTCAATAGTTGTTAATGGTCTCTCATAAAATTTATTTTTAATAGTTCCACAAATAAAATAATCTAAAATTGATAAATCGTGCAAGCGAGGAGGCCATAGGAAAGGTCATTATTGGCGATCCATTGATCGTAAAAAGTTTTTTGTAAAAAATTATTTATCAAATACGCGTTATGTGGGGGAGCACCGTCGTGCCGATAAAAAATATGTATATGTTCGGCGAGAGGTAAATTTTCTAAATAGTTATTATTCAAATTTTGTAAAATATTTAGATATATTTCACCTAAAAAAAAACAAAAACAAAAAAATTAACTATGCATATTAGCAGAAGAAGAAATCTTTATAACTTACTGTTTAAATTTTCCTGATAAAATTCTAATGCCACCACTCTATCGTTTCTTATGGCACAGTAAACATTAAACTGCCCACTTTCTTGAAAATTTCGCTCCCTGAACACATGAGGATTCGAGTCACTCCAATAATGCGAATTGTGTCGATTAAAAAAGTTCATTGTTGGTAAATTTAGCTTCATCTGACCATATAATATTTCCCAAATAAGAGTCGTTGCCTACAGAACTTATTAGAATAAATTCACAACAATTTCTTCTTCTTAGGAAATCTGTTGAACCATTTGGAAGGAGAACGAGTGAAATTTATGTTTAATTAAGATTCTGTGAACTGAATCCTTGCATAGTCCCGATTCCAGAGAAGCATGTCTTAATGACATCATTGCAAATGCATGAAAATATCCCAGAATTGCTATTTCTACGTTTTCGTCATCAACAACAGGCTTCCGCTTTTGAATTCTTGCCTTGATAGAGCCATAATTTTTAAAATTATCGAATATGCGTTTTACAGTGTTCTGTGACGGTTTCCGTTTTTGTGGACATCGAATAGCAATTGTATCACAAGTTCTTAATATTACTTTATCACGTTCTCCAGAAATAATAAAAAAATACAAAAAGTTTTCGAGGGTGTAATTTAAACGCGGTGGCATTTTTTGACATAAGAGAATGATTGACATTACTGATTGTTTTTAATCATGGCTAATTTGATAAAATTTTTACTAAAAATTCTTGAATTTCTAAGGAAATCGCAAATATTTCAAAAAGTTGTAACTTAAACACCCGCAAAGCTTATATCAGAAAAAAATAAATTTATTTATACATAACTTGATGTAAAAAAATACAGGGTGTTCCATTTGACTTAAGCAAGTTTTCGCGGTTTGAAATTAAAAAATGTAACGTCAAAAATGGAACACTTGGTATACTATTATTGACCTTTCTGCATGCCAAAAAGCAAATGAGTATCTTTTACACGAAGAAAGTTATAAAGGTTATTGTAAACCATTACACCTGTCAACAATTTTTTTTATGTCAAATATCTCTGACAAGGCTGGGTTAGGCATAGTTTATATGTTTTTGACTCAAGGTCGGGCGGAGCGGGGTCGGTCCGGGCTTAAAACTAGAAACCATAAAACAATACGACACCTAAAAAACAATAACATTTTTAAATTGTATAATAGCTTTTGAATAGAAATCAACGACCCATTCAAAAGCATGTGCCGTTGGTATAAAAGTTTAAAACAATGTAAAAATAAAAAATAAACTGTAAAAGATTTGTGTACATAAATTTCGATTTTGATGCTGTTACGATAATCCAAGCTGCTGCAGTAAAAAACTCGCCTCTAAAGAATACAGAATTTTAATAATAATTCATATAAATAATAATATGCCGCAATTTACTGATGATTGGTTTATGAGTTGGTATAAATTTTGGACACACGCCCAATGTTTGAATATGCTAGGATTAATTTCTGGTTGAGAAAAAATTCCAACTCCAAACCTGGGACTCCAATGTGAGACACAAATGTCCTTACCACTCGATTACGAAGGCCCAATGAATTTTTTGTACTCACAATATGCCCCTGTATTTCAGTTTAACAATTTAGTTGTATTCCATTTATGGAAAGGCAAAACAGACAGCTGTTAACAAAAACATGATCAAGACTTTATTATTTTTTTCACAGAATTCATCAAAAGCATCATAGAGTCAATAAAATTAGATTTATGATAATTTCGGTAAACAATATTTACCATATTATTCGTATTACTTTTACGGTCTTTGTGTATTCTGATTTAATAAAAGATAACCATAATGGCGCTCCACTACGGTTAATATTATAGAGCTTTATCCATTACATAATTCATACTTATTGCTAAATCTTACTCATTGTCAGATAAAATACATCGGTATTTATTATATACAGTGTGGTGATAGATAATGTATGGAACAAATTCAATACAGCTTTTCAGGAAGGTTTTCGTAAAAAATTCTTAGACTGGTCAATTTTATTTTTTCAAGAAAGCATCTTTTCTGATAAATGGCATTCTTTGGTTATGTTTTATTTTCGAGGTATAACGTAATAAATTTTCTTGACACTAAAATTCCTTTTAAGTTAAAAATTTTGTGATGTGTTATGAACCAATGGGTAGTAATTTTCAGAGGACTGTATTCTCGTTCTTTTAGGGTAACATCGACTTGAAATAATACTCGAACTTGTAATTGTGGAATATAATGAAAATTCTTAAATTGTATATGTACACAGATTACATAAAAACGCTCAAGCTTCGTACGCAACTAGAACAAGACTCTATAACATCTCGTCGATGTCGACTATTCCTGCGCAAACACCTGCAATTGGCGGTAAAGTTCTGCGATGTTGCCGCTATTACAAAATAATATTAAATTCTGATGAAACACTACAAATAACAACATACGTTAAATTTTGACCATAAAGATATCTTTAAAATATTAATAATGCCGGTCGTTACTTTACTAATAAAGATTTGCTTACAAAAAAGATATAGCAATACGGTTACACTGAAAAGTTTTCGTCATATTTATGTGCTGGAATAGACAAAATAATACATATAGCAGGCACATGCGTTCTGAGTTGTGCAACATCCTTATGGAATGATGACAAAGACATTATTTGAATAATGGCTCTAAGAGAAATATTTCATAGGTGAGACGACTTAAATTTTGCGATAGGATGTTCAGAATCAAGAGTGATGATAGAAAGAGGGATAACTTTCTTATGAATCTAGAAAGCTACTTTAATTTTGGGTTCTGGTCTTACTCTTAGACGTCGTACTCTTCGTTTATAGTGGAACCAGAATGGGTTTTGGGGCGTAAAATAATAATAATAATAATAATAATAATCTTTATTGGTGTGTTATACACAGAGTATTTACACAAGTCAGAAGCGGTACAAGAATAAAAGCAGACACATAGATTACATTGACACTAATATAAACAGAAATGAGTATATAAATAAATAAATAAAAATACATTTTGAAGTAATAAATAATAAAATATAAGTGCATAATATAACAGAATATAACACAATAACATAATATAGTATAATGCACAAACAATTGTCAAATATATATGATATCACCAGTCATTAAAATCAGCATCCAAAAATTCCTCAAGAGAGTAAAATGCATTTCTGAGCAAAAAATGCTTAACTGAAGTTTTAAACCTGTTCAAGTCAAGTTGCCTCACGTGCGCTGGCAACACATTGTAAAATAATATGCCATAGTAATTTGTACTATTTTGCGTTTTTTTTTAATCTTAAATAGTTAATATTTATGTTGTCCCGATTACGTGTTTGGTAACTATGAATTTCACTGTGGTAGTGAAACTGCCCTCATTCTCTTTTACATATAACAGTGATTGTAAGATAAAGGCACATGGTAATGTAAGAACACTCAACCTAACAAATTCGGGTTTACAGTCATCTCTATATTTAATGCCGGATATTATTCTAATTGCTTTTCTTTGGATACCAAAGACTGCTCTGCTAACAGATGAATGTCCCCAGATCAAAATGGCATAAGAGATGACTGAGTGAATTAAGCCATGATATGCGGTAAGTAATGTTTTTTCTGAGACGTTGCATGAAAGATTGCGCAGTAAATATATATATAAATATAATTTGTATGCGATTCCCATGTCAGTCTTTTATCAAGGTGAACACCCAAAAATTTAACCTCATTAGCAAAGCCTAAGTCACTATCTATGTTCTTTAGAGTAAATACCACATTTTCAGTCTTGGAGTCATTTTGTGCTAACTGATTAGCTAGTAACCAATCATGAACTATATTCTGTTTTGATTTTATTTCAGATATTAAATCCTTTACATATTCAAATGACTTTGTTATGGTAGTATCGTCGGCAAATACAACAATGTTTGCATCGATGTTAATACTTGGCAGGTCGTTTATATATATCAGAAAGAGTGTCGGTCCTAATACGGATCCCTGGGGGACTCCATATTTTATAGGAAGGAAATTTGAATTTATATTTTGGGAAGATACATATTGTAGCGGTTTGTTAAATAGGAATTTAATAATGGTAATCTGGTTGACTTTAAGGACAAATTGAATCGGTTTGGGATCGAATAGCATGAGTAGTATCTATTTGAGAGTTTGCATTAGAATATCATGCATCCAAGAGATGTTGGATTGGTGGGCATATATTATGGCAATTCGTCACTCTTTGAGGGCAATTAACAATTGTTGGTTGATATCCAATACTTTAGGAACACATAAAGAGTCATTTTCTTGCAATATAATGCTATATAAGATGTCAGCATCCCTAAATAAAAATATGGAATAGAAACTCTCCTTTCGTTTGCTTCTTTCTATCTTAACTTATCTCCACTTCTCTAATCCCTTGTAGCCACGAATGAACTACAGATACAGATTTGATATACCTAAAATAACCTCGATAGGCCCATCTTAGTCGGATAATGCTTCGTTTACACAATGAAATTATGGTGATTATAAAACAAGTTTTGTTAGAGATGTTTGTTTTTTAATTTGGATACTTATTAAATTATTTGCCCCATGTTTAATTCAAATATTTATTTATTAAATTAGAGTCATAGAAACGGGTGTTTCAATTTTCTTGAATTTCACTGTATACTCCACAATATAGTAATTAAAATAAATGCTGTAATACTGCGATTTATTTTTCACCCGGTTTTACAATGTGCGTGTTAATAGGCGTCATTTAGCTTTTCACATAAAGAATTAAAATGAGCAAGCAATGTTTCATCGGGTTTCAAAGCTGTAATAAATCAATTTTCCTTTAATATATCCTCTTGTCCCATGCGATTATTAGAAAAATGTAAAATATTAACTATTCCAAGGAAATTAGTTGATTATTCAGCGCACAGTGAAGCTAATTCGAACAAAGTTAACATTTGACACCAATTTTATGCTACACGACCTTATGAATCTAGAACAGTTATCCATCGATCGGAGTAGAACTAAACTCTAACTATTTATTTCAGTTTTAAGGACATTCTGACTATGATTTAGTGTGAGGAGCATTGTTTTATTCTGACTAGATGATATAAACTAAGAATATTGAATTCATTTTGAGATGAGACTTTCAGAAAATCATTCTATATTAGAGAAAATAAAAACCATAAATATGGCCAGTAGGAGATAAAATGTCACAACAACTGGAGGTGTCCGATAACCTCGAGAGGGAACAAACCTTTGAAACCAAGTCATCACTAGTGAAACGGTGTTTTGATCTAAGTTTATCAGCCTTGGGTAGAAGCGGACTTCTGACCTTCTTTGAATTTGTTGTTCCTATCACTCTTTTCATGATTGATCCACTATCTTCATTATATTTCGAGATATCTCATTTTCTCAACTTAGGGTATTTTCGTTAATGTTACTCGATCCTAACCTCTATGCTCTAGTATATTTTCAGCTTATTTTAAAAAGTTTAGGGAAACGAGGATAGATACAAAGTAGTCAAAATTAGGAATGGTACACCTTGAAATTTTGTTGGATTTTGAACAGTTGTAGCTTTTGACTGTGTGAACCGATTTGAACTTTCTTTACAAATTTTGACTGTGCAAATTCAACCAAAAATTATTGAACTCCCGTTTTTAACAAGAATTTTTTTCTTCACTTCTGAGACTATGACCATACAGATTTATAAATAAACACAAAATAAACTTATGTTTGATTTTCACAATTGTGAAAATCAAACATAAGTTTATTATGTGTTTATTTGTAAAATGAATTTTCATCAAGTAAAGGTCGAATCAATCAACTATTTTATACAGATTTATGCATTTCTCGCGATTTTAATGACATTTTTTTAATTTAAACATTGAAATGTGAAATATAAATTTATTCTCGGAAAAACGCATTTTTGGTACCTCCTTCAGTTTTGAACTTTTGTAGAATATCGATGCCTAAATCGATTTAAGCTTTCTTTGAAGATTTTAAAAGCCGATATCATTTACCTATATTAATTAATTTTTCGAAATCAACAAAAAAAATTAAAACAAAATTTATATTGGCCACAAATTCGAATTCAAATTAATTTATTTTGTTTAGATACAATTTTAGAAATTGTCTGAAAACAGAAAATAAAAAACTTTATCTACCAAAAGTAAACAATTTATTCTTATATAGAGTATAAATTTACAAAAGTAAAAACATAAATTGAAATTTAAAATAATAAAATAAAAGACAGTATTTTGTGGGACCTCTACAAATTCTTATAACTTCTTAATTTCTTCTGAGCATATCAGACAATAAATCATTAATAAATCCCTGGAGAATAAATAAGTTCCAATTAATCCATAGCAGCATTCGCCAATTCATTTATATTCAAAAAATCACCGTCTCTCTCTATCACAGTTTCATATTACTTCAGAAATGTTCATTTGGATTCATATCTGAAGACAAAGCAAATTTATCCATTCAATATTGTGCTCCCTCAAAAATTCATTGATAACTCTGACAGGATGGCGTTGAGCATTGTCATCGACTAATACAAAGCCCACACCGAAATTTAGAGCAAAAAGAACCACAGTATTTCTTCACACCTATCTCTATACTGTTCAGCATTCATAATTTCACCTATCAATACTACCAACTTAGTTTTTCTATTGAACATGATTCCACCTCACAAAGACACTTCTACATCTAAGCGCTACCCTCACTTCCATATTTGCTTTCAAATAGCTTTCAATTCTACCTCCACACCAAAGATCCTTCCATCTGACCTGTATAAATTAAACTTACTTTCATTCATAAACAAGCGTCAACTCTAACTCTGCTATTCCCCAATTCCAGTAAGTTCTGCCCATTCTCTCCTTGCAACTACTCAATGTTGCTCCTTCAAAAATCAACAGACTACCAGTCTTCTGGTACGGAATCTGCTCTTTACAGTTTATTCAGTAACATGTATGCCAGTAGCTGCCTTCAAAGAAGCGGTCAGCTGCCTTGCAGTTACGGTACAGTTACGATGGATCTTCTCGACCCCTCCAAAAAATTAGCAATTTCTCGAATAGCGAAACTCTGCAGTCTTAGTCTCCCAATATCACTAATTGTTCATCATTCATTCGCGGCATTTTTAGTTTTTACTTGCCCTACGATACTTTTCTCTGATTTGTAATGCCCCTATCCTGATGGGTCCCTTACCATAACTGATTTTATTATAATTTGTGGTCATTCATGTTATATCATTGTCATTGTCATAATTCGTCATTATTCCTAGGGTTGTCTCCACTATTTCATAGAGTAGTATGGTGAAAAATAAAAGCAGTATCTACTAATATCTTGCAACTGTTTAAATAACAGACACATTGGTGGCTGGTGATATTGAGGTTGTCATATCTTTGTATTGGAGTATAAGATCCAAACAATACTTTAAGGCGTAACTACCAAAAATTAACCTAAATTTCACCAGCATGGAAAGATGGTGTACAGTATTCGTGGTTTTGTGAGGGCATCATTGTCTGTGATAGTTATTACTCACACAATAAAATGGGAAAACGCGAATGATGAATGTTTACTAATAAAATTCACATAACGACATTTCAGGTGATGATTATAATTATCGAACTTTTTTTATAAATACAGAAAACTACTCGAAAATTATCAACTAGATTGTGCCACGCCGAGATCGTGAATTAAATAAAGACAACCTAGATATTGGACTTTGTAAGAAGTTCAGATGCATCAGTCGGATAGGAACGAAACTTAGCAGTTATTCCGTCTGGTATTCAAATTAGTTTAATCAAGGAAACATACTAAGAGGATTTTCAACCTTTTCAAGATTTTATTAGAAAGTCGAAAAGTCTGTTAGCATGGTCGTTGACTGATTTGAATATCAAAATGAACTACTCGTTGGGTACATGATAATTTTAACTTCATCAAAACTTTTAAATTGGTCATTTATAAACAAATTTAGTGCTACGTAGTCTTGCATACTCTGAAACGGTTAGCGTGATACAAAATACTATTATTAAAAACTAATAATATTTTAATATAACGAGCGTTAAATAAAACGACGTCAAGTTGCACATACAAATGAAAATGTGGGGAGATTGATTTCTATTAGACTGTCATATGAATTATATTAAGTTATTGTTTTTTTACCCGAATTAATAAAATTTGACTGAAACAGAACATAAGATTATTTTGACAAATAGTGTAAAGTATAGTCACTGTTTTCTATTTATAAGTTATTTATAAAGAATTTTGAATTTGTGTAAATGTGTAATTGTGTATGTGTAAAAATTATTTATCTTTTCGACTTTGCCTGTTGGCTGCGTGTATAATTAATTCTAAAGTTCAAATGATCGAAACCGGTCAATTATAATATACATATTACCGACTAGTTTATCGTCATAAGATTTTTAATAAAAATACAACAACATTTTTACACAAGATGCTGAAAGTGTCCACCACCTTATCGAAATACTTCCGAGCCCTGTTTTTAATAGAATCGAAAATATTTTGCAAAAGAATGGAATCGCTGTTGATTTTTTCGATTTTCTCTACAATTCTGACTTGAATGTGGTCAGTGTCAGAAATAGGAACTTGAAACTGATTTAATAAAAAAGTTTAGTAGCAGTTTATTATAAAAATAAATTAAATATGTTTTTCTTGAACATTCTGATAAAAATGTAACAAAGCTCAAGAGTAGGCCAGGCCAAGCAAATTCAGCTCCATTAAACTTGTTTCTTCATAAATTAAAACATGACATACAAGTCATAGTTAGCTCCACCTCCACCTACTACCGGTAGACACCGGTACGAACACCCCAAATCCGACAAACTCCCCAGGGCAGGACGGCAACAGTCGCTCTGCCCGCGACATGATGACGCTCCCGGGAGCAGACAGTCGATGAAGAAAGAAAACAGAAACGAGAAGAGCGCCAGAAGAGAAAGGCCCAAATCGGCTGGGTCCAACAAACCAGGACCGGAGAAGGTCTGCCAAAACGACCACACCGTTCGCATCAGCGGACGGGGTTGCCGGTGGAGCAGGCCTGCCCCTTACGAAGTTGGTCTAGGCCTACAGCGTTGCGATAGGGTAAAGGAAAGTAAAACTTCCGACCCCTGCCATCCAAGGTCATCGGCAATGCCAAGAATATTGGCGCGAAGTCATAGTTTTGTATTACTTAATCAGCAACTGATTATACACAACATAAACATATTTTTGAAAACCTCGATAGAAATGTAACAATTCATAAGCCTTGAAAATATAAACTGTTGTTGACTGCAAGTTGTTAGTCGTTGGTGTCAGTGAGTTTATTAAGGTATTTCAGACTTAAAAATGGAAACTTATTCATTTAATGAAAAAATTGATATTTTGTTTGTCCTCGAAAAATATGACAGAAATCCTTTATACATAGTGCAGAGATAGGAAAAACTTTATCTTGATAGAAGACAACCATGTCCAAATTATTTTAGAAAATTTAAACTTCGTTTACGTGGTAAAGGTTCCGCAAAGAATACACAAAGAGTATCTCTAATCGAGATTCAGTCACATTGCAATATCAGAAAAGATAGTGCCTGTAAAATATTAAAGAAAAGAAAATATCATAAAATACAGTACAAACGAGAAACTGATATTCCGAAACGAAGAGTACCCTGTAGGTAAATTGTGCGAAAATTTACGGTGGCCTTTAAGTGCATTTACTGCGTTCTAGATCTATAATCTAGTATCTATATACTTTTATTAGTTTTACTGTGTTTTAGTGCGTATTTTATTTATTGTTTGTTTTTCTTTTAATGTGGTGTGATGGAAGCGGAAAAATAAAAAAAGCAGGTCGTGTTTGTTGTTAAAAAAATTGTAAAAATAAAAGGTGCATTGCACATTGCACCACTTTTTTTCCTCGTAGTTCTGTAAGATAAGTTACTTTATATGTGCAAAATGTAAAATATGAATTTGTTATTTACACTAATATTAATTATTGTTAAAATAAAGTGATTATGCGATTTTTTATTTTAATCTATTTTACTTTCACACCACGTCATGTAAGTTGAGGTATGGTATCGGCAATTTTTCTAAAATATCGAAAAAATTGCTTCAAGAAAAAATAGGAAAATTTTACACTCGTATTATATTATGTAACCTAATAAATATTTAGCATTCATTTTTCAATTATGTATTATTAATAAGATATTTCGCCTATTGTGTATATTGTTTCAATTATCTAGAGAATATACATATACATGTAAAATATCAAAAATAAAATTTGTACACCTGGCTGCACAAGTAACAGAGGATATTATAGAAAGTTTATTAATGATGTAAATCTATGCTGACAATCATAAACAACTGTTAATGGGCATGGTATAAGAGGTAAGTTTTTGTAAGTTACACCCTACCTTTCACCAACGCCAGTCAATTTCTTAAAACGAGACGGATTTACGAGTCAAAATTTTCAAACAATGGTTTCCTTAATAGGAATAAACATGTACCAACATGGTGGTACTCCAGCACATAATTCAAGAGTGTCAACTTCTAAAATCGTTTATTTACTAATTCTTCGATTAGTATTAATGAACCTATTATATGGACACCAAGATCTCCAGATTTATCATCTCTAGTTTTTTATCTGGGGTTGTGTAAAAAATAAGGTTTTTCTCATCATGCCACAGAATATTGATGGTTTGGAAACAAAAATTACAAATGGTTGTGAGTCAATAACATCAGAGATGTTATTAAATGTTCATTTAAGCACAATACGCAGATATAGACGACCATTGCATTGTTGTTCTCCAACGTTTTTCGGCAACTCGCCAGCTACCAATCAGCAATGATTGAGTCCTATGCATGACTTATTCATTGTTGAGTGGCTGCTGGCGAGTCGCCGGAGTATGACTATGCACATGGCAGAGAGAACGTTTGAATAATAATGGAATTCAATTTGACCAACTTATTATGTACTTTTATTCCTTATGCCTATAGTGTCCCTATGTTATTGCAATGATGTTTATTAAAATTATATCTTTATCTGATTCTCGATTTGTTATTTTCTTTAATATCGTAATTACTTGCTTACATTTTCGTATTCTGTGTCTTAGTTAACAAAAATAATTCATGTAGAAATTATTAAAGCAAAAAATGCAAATAAACCTTAATAAACGGCTGAATTTGCATGTCATGCTCATGAACTTTGTTATATTTTTATCAGGATATTCAAGAAAAACACTTATTTTTACAATAAATTATTGCTATTTAACTTATTTGAGGAATGAAAAATCTGACTTGTTTGGTATTTTTCATATCAGAGAAACACTGTATCGTACCGTGGAAACAAATAAAAGACAGGACGTAAAAAAATTTCCCACATGTACATCACGCGAGAATATCCTTTTTTGGAATAACTTGGTTATTTTTGAAGTTACAAAAAATGTGTACTTATTCTTCTGAGTATGAAAATACTATGCATGTCATGATATCTCAAACATTTTATGAGATATTCAGATTTTGGTATTAAAATATCGTTAATGACGTTAAACGTAGTCCCCTTCGAAAACAAAATAGGGAGCTGCATTTTTTGAAATAAAGATGCAGCTTAGTAGTCAAAGTAATGTTCCTCAAAAATCAGTATGTCATGGTTATTTCTCCTTCTTTCCTTCAAAGGCAACTACATTTAACAAAATCATTAACGATATTTTAAGACCAAAATCCAAATATTTCAATAGACTTTTTTGGTAATTCAGAAAAACTAATTACTTTAAAATTTACAGTGTATTCCATTTAAAAAAAGGTGGTTTCATATTTTTTAAACGCGATGCGCAAGTGTATATTTGATTCATAATTTTGACTTTACGAAAAAAATTAATTAGTGAAGTCGTTACACATTATTGATAACTTCAAAAATAATGCAGCACCAGAAATGCAAATTTAAAAATAGCACCTTCAGTAAATTCTCTTGAAAATATCGTCAACTTCTTTCCTTTTCAATTTTTCAATAAAAACAATAGTAAGTTTGTTATTTGGAAATAAAAAAAAACAACAAAATTCCTTTTTTTTTTAGAATACCTCAGTAACCATGACGTATTCTTTGAGTCTTACAAAAACAAAAGATGCCCAAATTATCCAACTTTTTTTCCGTTACTAAATATTTGTATCGCGCCAATTTACGTAGATATGGTAGAGTTGAGTAGACATCCTGTATATATCAATTAGCTAATTTCTTATATTATATACTAGAAGTTTATTGCAAAACACCTAAATAATGTCTAACTCTACATGAAGGCAAATAATAAAATATCAGTTTTAAGAAAGAAGTTGATTTTAAAAATGTTTAAAGTGCTAACGAAGATATTGGATGTGGTGTGACTTAGGCTACTACTATCATTAAAGTAAAATTGTTTTCTCTAGACGTATGGTTCTAAAATATAAAAAAAATACCAATGTTTACTTATACTCTTGCATGAACATAGTCCGACTTTGTTCATGAACTAAACAAATCATTCATAATTTTGTAATAGGCAATTATAATATAGTATTTCTAGAATTGCCAGAAATTGCTAAATTAGTATTTATATTCTTAAATACGGAAGGGTGGGATCCTTTGAAACTGAACTAAAAACATAATAATCAAGGTTAAGTATTTTGAATTTAAGGATGATAAATGGCCATTGTTGAAAAATCCATTATATTGTTTCCCTATAAGGTTCAAAGAAAACAAGCCCTAATGGAACTGCTAAAATTAAATTAGTGCCTCTATTTAGACACCCAAGGAGGAAATATTTTAGATAGTCCAAACTGTGAATGAATTTCATTAATTATTAACAAAATACACCAAACAATGTAAAACCACATTTATTCGAAGAACTGCCCTACCTTCTCCATTTTAATGGTACATTTACCTAACACTTGCTCTAAATTTGATATAAACCTATGTTTCATTTTATGAGATTTTCGCAAAATAAATTGACCCTGGGAACGCCGGGAAATCAATATTTTGGTTGGTTGGCAAAGAATGAACTTTAAGGTTACGTTCAATTTAATACAGAGGTCAATGTGGCGTGAGCAAACATATTCAAATATACGTGAGTTGCACCCTGAGTGAAGGTCAAATGGGAAAAAAATCATAAAAAAAGGTAAAAGCATTAAACCTGCTATGATTTCTCGGTAAGATATCAATAAAATAAAAATACTGCCAAAATATAAAATATTGATTTTAATTAATGGCAAATTATTTATTGGTAATTTTTGTGCTATAAATTAAATGCTCATCTAAAATTTGAATACAAACAACTTTTCATAATGACGATATCCAAATTTCAAGAAATAGATATTGCAATTTTCGGACAATTTTTTGAAACAATATTTAATATCGGCTATGCCGGAAGTCATGTGACAATTTTTGATTGGCAGTTTTTTAATCTCAAGACAAAGCTGAAATAATCGTCACAATTAGTTATTTAAATAACTAGTTATTTATTTATTGATCAAATTTTGTGCTTATAAAATTTTATTGCAAACAACTTTTCTTTCTTAATAACGTTTTTCGCAATTTTAAGAAATAATTCAATTTTTGGAAAAGGAATTAATTTGGGTTATCTGAAAATCACGTGAAAACTTATGATTGTCGAATAATAAAATAAATTCTCTTGTGATGCAGACTTTTTATTATAGCACTGTATTATATATATTATGTAAAATACCATTTGAAGCAAAAAAATATTAGCGCGGCACTCTATGTGATAGCCACAACATATTCCCCATATATTGTTATTGGTATGAATAACCTTTGAAAGGTTTATGAGTCATTGTTATTTGCCAAAGCACAACAAACTCTGGCTATCCTTACATTTTACAGTTCACTCAGAACAACTGATGGTGACTCTCGCAATATGAGAAATATTGCTATTAGTCAGAAGAATTTTGTGCCTACTATTACCCCATATTTATTGGCGTTGAGTAACTACCTATGAGACATCCTGGACACCAATGAAAAAAATAAGGTCAACAAAAGATTTATGACGATCAGTTCCGACTATTAGCAAATTCATCTAATGGCCGATTTTTCCATCTCTCATTAAATATATTTGATAAATAAGTTCCACAGAAACAATTATACAATTGTATCCAAGGAAACTATCTACCATCTTCTTTCCATCTCCTGATACATTTGTTTGGTAAACAGTTTTCATGGATAATTTGTATCAATATCAATAATTCTTTATAATAGTGAATTAGTCCCTAAGGGTGATAGACTTTATGTATGTAGTATTATTATGTAAGTATCGTTACTTGTATGATAAGAACGTGCCATTCCGGCAAACCCTGTTGTATCTACATGCAAGTACCATGTCTCCGACCTAGAAGCTTATCGCCAAGGATCGGATTGAGACGTTTCCGTTCCTATCAGATAAGTGTCCAAGTAAGATCCCTTAATGAGATATATATGGCTTCATGTTTCTCTCCTAGATGTTCATGTAAAACATAGGAAGAATGTAACAGTAAAAAATCCCTTATTAAAAAAATATTAGTGTTGTGCCGTTTATGATGTAAAGTGATGAGACTAATACGTAAGATATTATTAGTTGGGAGTCAGTAATAAATATAACTGGTTGAAAATGAAAATTTTAAAGAACAAAAATCAACTCTTCATTTAACTATTTTTTTTATATAAATTTTAGACTACATACACTACACTACATACATATTACACGTGCATTTTAATTGGACTTCGTTAAATTAATCGGATTAGAACAGAGTAAAGGAGGATAATGTGACTTTGAGAGCACAACATCTGACATAATAGAGAATTATCCAACATACTCGTAATATTACAAACTCAGTTAAAAAGCCGCAACTAAACATAGGGTTGGTTAAAAGTAGGTTCATTATAAAACATGGACCTCATGTTATTAATGTTGTGCGATAATATTGCAAATGGTAATAATAGCACTAGGATAGTGCCGACTGTTCAAATTTATTCGACTCACATTTTACGCCGATAGGCGTTTCTTTAATTATAGAAAAACAAAACATTAAACAATATTAAAGTTTGACAAAAACAATTTTAAAATTGTATAAATTCACACACCCTGAGCTCGAAAAGACAGTATAGAATTCAGCTACACATCTGCCTGGAACCCGGACTGCTAAGAACCCTTGGACATGAACCAGTCTTCACTGTAGCTACCTAAGCCCCTATTAACCCAGGATAAGGTAAAGTGTAGTTCCTGCACTCTAAAGAGGAACTGGCGTCCTACGACCACCGTAGAAAAAAACAATAACCGATAACGCCGTAGTTTTGGGGCATCACAAGTAACTTTCTCCCATAAACAAAAAAAGAACTAAAAGCATATTGTTTTTTATTTGTTTTCCGAGAATATTGACAAAAACAAATTTTAAGGTAAAATGTTTATTCCCCAGAAAGTTTGAATAATCGACAGATGAGAATTTTTCTCTACGACTTGTAATTTTTTTATGCTCCACCCCCTCCCTCTGTTTCTCTTTTATAAAATATAAAGGCTATTTTAAGAAATCCCTAGCAGTTATAAAAAATGTGTCATAAAATATATGTTTGTTTCAGGATTTTTTAGAGACAGTCATGTGTGTAAGAATCAATAGGCTACAGGTACCTGAGGTGGCCCAATTGGGAGATCCTGTAGTTCTAGATTGTGACTATACCTTAGAAGAATCCTTAGATGAAGGATTGGTAGTTAAATGGTTCTTCAATGAAAAACCCACACCAATATATCAGTGGATACCGAACAAAAAGCCACAGGAACTCGGTAAGCGTAAATAACTTTAATTTAACAACATGCAAGATGGCCCGTCGAGAAGCCTGCCGGGGTTATATCATTTTGACTCAGCTTTAGACAAAACGTTTAATTAGATCAAGGGGGACACTTAAATTTACTATTTTCATTGGTACCACCTGCATACCTAACCATATTAAACCCAAAATTTCAAATCCCAAGAGGGATCAAGTGACACATAATTTTAAAGGCTGTTAAATTCTCTTTATAACGGCATTTTGCTTTTTACAAGGGAGCTATTAATTTTTGAGAAATTCGATCGAAAAATTTAGTACCGACTAGTAAATTTCTTACGTATCAGTTAATAAATATTCGAAATATCCCCCACCATCTTCCATACAATAATAAAGCCTTTATACTTATTAACATCTATCAAATAGTATAGGTCTCAGGACGAAACCTTGTGAGACACCATGCTTTAATTTTTGAGCTTTGTTATCTGTTGCTTATGAATTTAAAGAGATCTGTTTTTTTTTCGTAAATCCATAATAATTTAGTTTGTGATAATATTGTTTCTGAACATAAGGTGATAAGGTTCTAAAACTTTAAATAGATAACATAGTATTTGAATATACGAGGATTTTAAATTTCAGATGCATACGGTAGCGTATACTATACGATGACAGAATACGCTTTTATTTATCTGAGGCTATTATATCTATATTACTGTTACTAATAACCATTATTACTACCAATAAGTTGAAAAAGAAAATTATGTTTAGCTGATTGAAATAGAGTATTATTATAAAAGAAAATAGGGCGTACGACGTAAAGGTGCGTATCTACCAAATCAACAATGAGGAACTTTTTTTGTTTATGTTTCATGTTTTCGAAAATATTTCAGTATGTTCCTGTTGTAGCAACAAAATAAAAATGTTGCAGTTTGTTGCGTTTCCATCTCATGTCGATAAGATCAAAGCATCAGTTGTAACAAGTAAAAACAAATTTAGTTGCAACATTTCGTTACCGCGGTGGGGATAGTTAGTGCTCGAGTGAAGCATAAAGAACGAGAAACAAACTAAAAAATATTGCTAATTTCAGTTGCTTTGGTATAGGCAAAAAGTATATACTTGTTGTTTGTTCCACAATTTTGAAAAACAGCAACATTTAGCAACAAAATGTTCTTCATTATTCCTATGGTGCATACGCACCTTAACTGTTTATTTTGCCAATAAATTTGAAGATTATCATATGATTCTTATTAACTACATATATTTGCGATTTATTGAAAAACTTTTAAGTCTGAAGATGTAGTTTGTCTAAAAGCCAATAAATTTTCAAAAAATATAGATTTTTTTATTTTCTTATACCTAATATAAGGATTTATTGATTTTTTTCGACCTTGAAGACTTCCTAAATTTGGCAGTTAAGAATTTCAACAACATCTTAGGTGACACATTAAATTTGGTGAATATGGTATCACCAAAAGAGAAATAATGAACGAAAGAAGAAAAAAGGTAAAATTTCGGGAAAAAAAATGAAAATTTTTATTGCATTTCTGGATGAATCTCAACGAATTATAATGAAAAAACATAACTTTAAGGAAAAAATGTGTCGACATGTCTGTAGTATCGTGATAGCAGCCACAGTTTTTGAGATAAAGCTTTAAAATTTGGTACATATGTTCTAAAGGTCAAAGACAATGATAAAATCGGTGATGAGCAAAATTGGTCAGCTGAAAGGAGGTCAACGGGACCCGAACTTTTTTGTATTTGCATTTACAAAAAAAATATTGTTGATGAAAGATTAGAAAATATGTCTATTATATCAAGCCAATAAAATATATTTTCTAAGTACTTAATTAATGCTGATGTAAACTGGAATTTTTTACACATTTGACTTCATAAAATGGGGTTAACATAAATTTAACAGTTTGACATTTGAAATGTCTAATTTAGTTACAAAAATGTCAATTCCAATAAGAAGAAATTATTAAAATATATAACATGAATTATTATTGACATTATCGAATGACGCTGATAATAAATAAAAATTAATTAAAAACTTTAATGAAAGATTTCAAGGTACGCCATTAAAATTTAATTGAGGTAAATGAAGAATTAAATAGAATGATTTTTTTTAGATCAGGATGATATATTACTGGTATAAGAAAGTTATGTGCTGGCCACATCAGATATTTTAAACATGGGTACGTAGTTTCTTTGAAAATAATTGTTCTTAGCCAGTATCAGTGAAGAAGTAAATCAATACAATTTAATTAAGAAATCAAGTTGTCTGTCTCCGTTTACAACTTTTAATTAAACCCCATAAAAATGTAAACCACAATGCCCAAGGAAAACATTAATTTTTTGCTCCATTCACGATTCTACTCATGAATAATGGGTATATAACAAACAATTTTCCCTAACACTATCGCTTCATATGGCCTATACAAACTCATATTAAATTGAATGGAATTTTTATTTATGAATAGTCTTGTTTCAGTATATACTATTACTAACTTTTGTTTAATTAATACCGGGAAATATTCCATGGTATATAATATTCATATTCATACATATGGAAAGAATGACCTAAAATCACAGAATATAAAAATTAGACGCCCTCGCAACTGCATCTTATTGTTCATATTGATGAAATCATTGTAATTAATTACTGAAAAAATATTATTTTAAAATATGATTAAAAGGTGGAGTAGAAAATATATTTCAACCACTTAAATAGGTATCTATTAGAATTTTTGAACAAATATAATAATATTATTTAATAATATTTTTATAGTAAATATATTGTTACTTGTTTGCTATCTAAACAAACACCTATACTCGTAAATTCGTTGATTGAAAGTCCAGGTAACACCTACTTACTACTTTATTTACTAATTAACAATTAACAACAATAGATTAATTACTGTCTTAATTATAATCACAATTGAACACTTATAAGTCTCTTTCGTATTTCTTCTTTACATGTTCATGTTCAACTTAAGACGGAGTCTCGGCCCACCGTGCGTCTTATTTATACATCCATTCACATGGTCTAGAGCATTCCAGAATATTCCCGGCCGTTCGCGTACAATTCCAGTTTCATCTAACCAGTCTACACAGTTCAGTGGTGGAACACTGCCCTTTCCTTAAGCCTTAACGTCCCGATCAGGCAATTCATTGTACCCTGAGTACTTCGCTAGTCTCTCTATATGCACCACCTTCATCTTTGATTTTGAACTTTGCTGAATTCGGCATACAACGTCGTTTAGTCTGGTGACGTGTAAAGACCTTCCCAGGGCGGGTGAAGTTTCAGGGACCTGCCTTTCCTTCGTTGTTAGTTATATAGCCAAACCAAATCTCCCACCTGGTACCCTCCTGAATTAGCCTTAAGATCATAACGAGCCTTCATATGGTCACTTGTTATTATAATTCGCTCAAAAGGAGTCCTGGCGTTATATTGCTTATTTCTTATTTGTGACCCCATTCTTGCCGCGCAAACTTCACATTGGCGGCACCAAGCCTCCACATCTTGACGACTGTTTACCCAGTAGAAACGTTCTCTTACTTTTGTCAGGGTTTTGTTGATGCCAAAATATCCACCAGACGTTCCATTATGCACTTGCTGAAGTACATTTGCTACGTGATACCTGGGGATTAATAATTTCAAAGTAATTTTCCTCCAATCTGGACTTTCCCACGCTCTCTTCAGCAGTCCATCCTCTACTATACGGGAGTTCCATTGTGCCCATAAAGCCTTCAGCCCCACTGATTTATTTGAAATGTCCTTCCAATCGGGTCTGGTTCCTCTTTCTTTCCATTTCAGAATAGGACCAATTTCCTTATTGTTTAACTGCGCTTCCCTTAACGACACTTTTGTCCAATAATCCGGAACATCAATCTTAACAGTCTTCATTATTTGTACATTTTGCTGTTTTTCCTTACTGTAGCAAGGCTTGCAGTTCTTCTGATACGGTCTTTTGAAAAGGCCATCTACTATATTCCCCGAAGTACCAGTTCGCCAATTTTCCTGCTGCTCCTCGATTACTGCCACATTTACCCTCTCAGGGCTGCGCTGACAACAGTTACTCTGAATATGGCCCACTCTGCCACACTTATAACAGCGCATGCCTCCTCCACTCTGTCTCCCACTACTTTGCTGTTGGTTTTGTCTCGGCTGGAGCTTCAAGTTTATCAGTAGTTTCATGGTCTTTTGTACTTCGGACATTGCATCTTGAATGTTGAGCTCATGACAGTTACTCTTAATAT
This sequence comes from Rhamnusium bicolor, assembly GCA_029963845.1. Taxonomy (NCBI): domain Eukaryota; kingdom Metazoa; phylum Arthropoda; class Insecta; order Coleoptera; family Cerambycidae; genus Rhamnusium; species Rhamnusium bicolor. The sequence goes on along the minus strand of JANEYF010000851.1, from coordinate 5,651,379 downwards.
GGCCCAATTTGCCACATTTGTAACAGCGGATACCTCAATTCGGCCTCCCACTACTTTGTTGTTGGTCTTGTCTCAGCTGGGAGTTCGATTTTGTCAGTAGTTGGATCATCATCTTGTGTAGATCAGATATCAAGTTTTGTGTTGTGTTGTCTGGCTTGTCTTCCTCCACACTCACGGCTTGTACTCTCTGATTTGATTGTGTGGTGTCCTCATAGGCAGCCACAATCTCCAGTGCATGTACTAAAGCCTCACTACTTCACTTATGCCTGGCCAACTTAAGAATTCGCCTAATTTCCTGATCCGTTACTCCACCATTAAATATACCAACCGCTAACTGTTGTTGAAATTCCATTAGTGCATCAGGATAGGTTAGATGAGCTAATCATTCTACCGAAGCCTCGAACTTCTGGAAGCTTTCTCCACCTCATTGTCTGCGGAATTTGAGCTGAGCCTGATATATTTGGACGACATATTGGTCGCCATATCTTAGTTCTAACGCTGCCTCCAAAATGCTAAAGTTTTGTTGCTGTGCGACAGGAATTGTTTGGAGCAGGTCTAATACTTGGGCCGTTAGTGCTAATACCAATGCTGTTGCTTTTTCTTCATCGTTCCAATTGTTTGAACGCGCAGCTGCCTTGAACTGTCTCTTATACATTGACCATGAACTTTGACCGTCGAAGGAAGGTGGTTGTAACCTAGTACCAGACGACAGTACCAACTGGCCACCCCTTTCTCTTAACTGTTGTTTGAGTTGGGCTACTGCTCCTCTGACTTCACTGACTTCTCCTCTAACTTCACTAACTTCTTCTTTAACTTCATTAACTTGTCATTCGTCTTCACAGACTTTTTCTGCTACTTCAGTGACTTTTTTTGTTAGCATCTCCTTTAAATTTTTTAGTGAGGGAGAAAATAGCTGCCTGCTGTTAATCTAGGCTTCTTTTGAAACCTTCTCTTTCCTCTACTCACCACTTTTCTTGATCTTCAAATATTTTTCTTAAGTTTTCCTGACATTTTCTTTCTTGTTCTTCTTTTTCTTCCTGTCGTCTTATTTCCAGGCCTTCCATCATTTTTATTAAGTCTTCTTTTTCTTCCTGGCGTGTTCTCTCTTGTTTTATTTTTCTTCCTGGCGTCTTCTCTCTTGGTCTTCTTTCTCTCCCTGTCGTTTCCTCTCTTGTTCTTCTATTTCTTCCTGGCGGTTTCTCTCTTGTTCTTCTTTCTGTTCCTGGTGTCTTCTCTCTTGGTCTTCTTTTACTTCCTGTCGTCTTCTCTCTTGATCGTTCATCCATTCTAACAACGCTGCTAGCAAGTCCTGTGTTCGTTTCTCCGCCATACTTCTTCTTATTAGCATTAACTCACGTAAATCAGTTCAAAATAAAGTTTACTACAGTATAATAACCATAAAATGTATATATCGTGTCTATTTTAATAATGGAATGTTCCAGAAAAATCTCGAAACAACTCTAAAAAATCTTATTTAGAATCTCTACTACTTTTGTGTTGATGAAAATTCACTTATATCTACTAATTGTGCAATGGAATGTTCTAGAACATTCACTATTAAGTCTTGTTTTGAGTCTATAACACGTTCCCGTTAACACAGTTCACGTATCTTCTGTGGTTTCCAAATCGAATGTTATAGAATTTTCACGAAAAGTCACTTAGAGTGTTATTCTTAAGTCTATAACATGTTGTTGTTAGCGGCACTCGCGTATCTGTGGCGGTTTCTAAATCGATTGTTCTAGAAACTTCTCGAAAATCCACTTTAAAGTCACTATTCAGTCCAGAAATAGTCCCCCAAACACTGTCCAGTAGCTTAATTCTCCGTGTTACCAGTAATTTCTGAGATGAACACTGTATAACCTTTTCGAATATTCAAGAAGTTTCTCTTCCAATCCACTTCCGACACCAAATTGTTACGTGTTTGCTAAAACACCTATACTCGTAAGTTCGTTGATTGAAAGTCCAAGTAACAATTACTCACTACTTTATTTACTAATTAACAATTAACAACAATAGATTAATTACTGTCTTAATTATAATCACAATTGAACACTTATAAGTCTCTTTCGTATTTCATCTTTACTCGTTCTCGTTCAACTTAAGACTGAGTCTCGGCCCGTCGTGCGTCTTATTTATACATCCACTCACACGGTCTAGAGCATTCCAGAATATTCCCGGCCGTTCGCGTATAATTCCAGTTTCATCTAACCAGTCTACACAGTCCAGTGGCGTAACAGTATTTTAATTCGATAAATATACATTTAAGAATATGTAATAATAATAATAATTATTGTCTTTATTGTGTAAAATAAAAGCAATTCAACAAAAAAATTAGTGGTACAGTATACACTGGTATCAAAACCAATAACCTAGGATATCATTGGTATAGTATTAGTACGGTATAATATCTAAGTTATGATTTATCCAGTATATGATAATACAGTATATAATATCTAATATTACAATATACATGTGTATATCTAATGTATATCTAGTATATGTATAGATGTAAGGTGTAGTATAGATTGTGTTTTAGTCGTTTTCTATGTGACGTATCTGTTAGTCAGGATCCAGGTACAAGGGTAGATTTTCGTGAATTAAACAGTGTGTATGGGGAAGTGGTGATGGTGACGGATATTTGCTATATTGTGGGTTAGGGGAGAGCGTTGGATACTGGAGTTGAGAAATTTTTGGGCAGTTTGGGTAATACCAATCGCGGATTAAGGGGATTTTTGTGTTATTGTTATATAACCATTAGCGTTTGTCATCAGTCGTAGCAGTTTATTCTGCATTACTTATATTGTCGTATCGTCAGCGAACAAAATAGTCTAGTCAGGGGATAGATGGAGAGATCCCAAATATAGGTTAAACAACTTGGGTGACAGTACCGTCCCCTGCGGCACTCCCGCTGTATCTAGTGAATCACGGAGTAGGTACTGTTAATTAACACGCTTTAATTAGCTTCACTTGTATGTTTGTTTGTTTGTTTGTTTGTTTGTTTGTTTGTAACCGACTCTTTGGACTTGATTTTGACCCACTTTAAACGGACAGATTTAATTGAAACTTTGTACACTTACGAAGAACCGGTAACAATAATTTGATAAGTTTATATCATTATCCTAATCAGGATCGCCAATCCTTTTCTCACGTATCCTCTGCGTGAGAGTAAGAGGCTTAATATTGTAAGTATATTCCGTGTTTCCCAGTTCGGTCGTTGGCCGAGCGGGCAAGTCTTAGTCGACGCGAAACGACGGACTCCTCGGGCGTGAGTTCAAATCCCATGGCTGAAATAAAAAAATATTTTTTTTTTTCAGAAATATCTGTTGGATCATATGTTATAATATCAGCATCAATAAGCAATATAAATATAGTTTAAAAAAACTACAAAACACGCTTTCATAGCACATCAAACTAAAAAGTGAAAAATAAATATAGTTTAAAAAAACTAAAAAACACGCTTTTAAAGCACATCAAACTAAAAAGTGAAAAATAATTATTAATATAAACTGAAAACAATAATGAACGAAAAATACTAGTATTATTGTGAAAAAAGCGTGGGGCGCTTTGTGCCATATTTTTCGTATATCGAGCAACCCACGCTTTTTTCACAATAATACTAGTATTTTTCGTTCATTATTGTTTTCAGTTTATATTAATAATTATTTTTCACTTTTTAGTTTGATGTGCTTTAAAAGCGTGTTTTTTAGTTTTTTTAAACTATATTTATTTTAGGAGAATAGTTTCTGTTAGTCAGGTATGAGTCAATTAATGTCAAAACATATACAGGCAAATTATGTAAATGTTGTAATTTATGCGGGAGAGCTCCATGCCAGGCAGTGTCGAAGGCTTTCTCGATATCGAGAAGTACCATTTTGGTATTATGTTTTTGTTGAAACCTGTGATCACGTTGTGCACAACTTTGCACAGCGACAGCGTGGCATTGTTGCCTCCCATGAAACCAAATTGAATGTCTGGAATGAATCCTTTTTCATTAATTATTTTATTTATATTTTTTAAAATTACCTTTTCAGCGATATTTCTGAGAACATTTAGGAGTGAAATCGGGCGATAACTCGAGGCCAATGTTGGGGCTTTGTTTGGTTTCAAGAAAGGCACGCTGTTGGAAAATATTGCAGCCGAATCGCCGAGTTTATTATCTAGGTCATTTTAATGAGGGCTTTTCTGCGATATTTCTTGTATAATAGGTCGAGGATGTTGTCAGGACCGGGAGCTTTAAGGTTAGGTAGGATTTTGAGGATATTCTGTATTTCTTTAGGTGAGGCTGTGAGTTTAATTAACTTTCTGAGGGGGGTTGATGCAAGGGTAGGGATATTTTGTGATAGTCTGTCAATGTTCGTCTGTTCCTCCGTAACATTCATTGACATTGACCTTCTATCGATATATCTGATGCAGGTACAGGGAAATCGCATCTTCCTTGTCTTTATCAGACAGGGCAGGTTACCTGTTAGTGATTATTGCTGGTATATTAGTGTTGTCTCTTTTTAGTAATTTTGTCATCATTACCCAGAGGGAATTATCTCTGGTTGTTAATTTGCTTATTTTTTTGACTCCATTCGTCATTATAATGTTCATTTAGTTTATTTTTTTATATTATTTTGGATATCCCGTAATCCTATTTTGTCTATGTTTCTTTCATTATGTTGCCAGCGGTGGTATTTTGTTTTTGAATTTGATTCCTCGGGAATTTTGTCTTTTCGAGGGCCAATCATAATTGGTTTGATAGATTTCTCTCCGGCTTTAAGTATAACTTTGGAGAATTTGTCTATCTTAAGGACTAATTCTTGCGGAGTATTTATATTATTATTTATTATGATGGAGTTAAACCCGATTGTATTTTGGGAATTACTTTATGGTCTAGCACACTGTTTCCAGATTAGAGGGACTGTTCCAGTTTCAAATAAAGAATTTATAATATGTGTTAGAGGTTCCACTATGTATGGTGTCTCAGAAATTCTCATATCCAACTGTGTAAGGCTTTTGTCTTAAAATTCAATTGCGAATAACTTCTACTGAGGCATATTGTAATTCGATGCTGTTATGTAAGTAGCTGTTATACTCGAATTGTGATAGATAATTTTCAGAGGAAGCAGTGCAAAATTTTGCTTAGATTTCATGACTCCATTAGGTTTCAAAGTAGAACATACATCGTTTGGATTTTTGATATTTTGATTAATATGAAAATTAAGAAAGGCTTTTTTGTTCACTTTTCAATGAAGTGTTGTAGATGTATGTATTTATGTATTTTTTTGTACAGGGTTATTATTAAAGATGGAACCAAGGCTTTGTTGCTAAAACGATTTTCGGTATTTATAGATTTGAAAATTGAAATAATAAAAAATAAATTTGAAATAATTTTACACATTTTAGAGTAAGAAAAAAAATTTTCTTTTAGTTTGTCATCACGGTTGCCATCGAGAAGTTATTTCAATAGTCAATAGCAACTTACTTAGGCTATGTATTGCTTCATTAGAAATTTTTTAACAGTAAGCATGTACAGAATTACAAAATAAAATAATGCAGAAAAATTAGCAAACGTTTCCCCTAGCAATCTAATGTATTGTACCATAAATTTAGAAATTTTTGTATCATCAGAATGTCAAAAATAAATAAAACTATCAGTATATTGTAATTATACGAAAATTAAACAACAAAATTACGAAAGGTAATCAAGAACATTTTTATTTTTCTTTAAATTTGAAAAGCTAGGGAAGCATTTCTGGGCCAATGTTCACAGGAACTTTTTTCTTCAAAATCGTCCAAGGAATTACCTAGTGTTCGACATCACTCTTTGTAAAGCTATATAAAAAAATGTTTCTTACTTTAAAACATGCGAAATATTTTCGAAACTAAATTTTCCAATTTTCAAATCTACATTTCCAACAGCTTTAGCAAGAAAGAGACCTTTGGTTCCATTTTTAATAGCAACCCTGTAAATATGCAGATAACAGATAAATAACGTGTTCAGAACTTTATTTTTGTTTTATTGGAAATAAATTCTTCTAAAACATACTCTATAAGTAGGTTTTAAAGCTAGTCTCTCGGCAAAGTTGGGTATATTTTAGAATTTCAACATTGGTAAGAGAGTCATAAACTTTGACTTTCAAATTGAGTTGTGATACTTCCTTGAAACAGGTGTGGGTAGAGTGAAAACAAGGAAAGTCATTTGTGAAGTTGAAGTCTTGAAAATAATAAGGAGTTTTTGCAACTCTCACACTGTTGTTTCAACAGGAGTTATGTAAATTAAAGGGTTAAAAGTTCTTTTAGTCTGTTATTTTATTCGCATAAATAAAAAAGTTGCTGACTTTCACGTTATACAAAGTAATACTAACAGAAAATAAATGTAGCTGAAACTTTAGATTGAATGCAAAAAAATAAGTAGGTACATAAAAGAACTAGTAAAAAGAATAAAATATGCATGAAAAGTTATTATCCCGATAAATACAGTTTAAAACTTTGCGTCACCGCTTCTATAATTTTTTGACACATTTAATTATTTTTTATTTCCTATACCTATCTACAATCATAAGGTCATACATATTTTCTTCTAATTTCTATTAGGCTAATATATTAGACTAAAATTTGAACTGTCTGCATGGAAGAAGTGTACCTATGCATAATAAAATTGGATGATTGTAAACGTGGAATAGTAGAATTTTGCCAATTAAAATTCTACCATATCCATTATAATTATTCAAATATTTTATTATAGATGCATACTTTTGGTACAAGACAACAGCGGTATTACTAGAAAAGAAATATCAATGTCTATGAAAATTAATATAATGCTAATTTAATACAGTATTTTATTGTATTCCATATTGTAAAGATTAAATGTGTTTTTAAAAAGTTACTCTTACAGTTCAAAAATTTAATTGGCGCAGTCGGTAGGATTGTTAGTTGGATATTTCAATGATGGATGGCCATTTGAGGTTGTATCAGGCATGTGTAAACTTGCAAGTTGTAAGTAAACTATATTTAATTAAAAGTTTAAAGTATTCCTAAGCTCATTTGGTAAACATACAAGAATTCACATACATGAATATCACTTATACTTTGGTGCAAAATTTATCTAACGAGTAATATTTATACAATTTCACAGATTCTGCAGATTATTGAAAATTGCTTCAATATATAAGATTTTTTGGTTCTTGAAAACTGTTTTATTCCCCATTTATGTAAGTTTCGGATTCTTTTATTTTTATTTTTATTGACTTCTGTTATTACCTATGTATAGTTCACTTCAAACTTATTTGCAACATAAAAAACGTCGGCTTTTTGATGCATTTACCTCCGTTAGAGAAGACGACGGTTTTTGTGTGGCAAATAAGTTTAAATAAGCTCTACATCCGCAAAGTATTAAAAACACACCATATAAATTAGACACCCCCCCCAAATCCGCAGTCAGAGTTGCACGGTCGGGGTTGTCCTGTTAAAAAACAGAGGACAAGCAACCATTCCGTTAGAGGCCGGGATTTGAACCCAAGAGTCGGCAGACAGTAAAAACTGTTACGTCCGTCACTTAACGCTCTAGTCCACTACACTACCGAGCTGTGTTTTGGGAGAATCCATTTTTTTCTTCATCCGTGTTGAATTCTAATAATTCTTTAGGATTTAACATGAAACTTTGATGATCAACATGACATTATCCAACTTATAGGATGAAGATACTATCAAAATATTAAGAAGTACCTGAATTATATCTGTATAATTAGAACAGTGACTCACCTTACTTACATTATGAGTTACCGAAGATAGAAAATGCCCCTCTGCGAGTTACCGGGATATTAATAAAGATATCAAAACTACGTTGCCGCCTCTCCAAGTTTTATTGTTCAACAATTGCCATTATTTGCAGCTGTATGGATCAAAATCAGAAACCATTTTCGGAACTTAAATGAGCAAAGAGAAATTCATTATAATAAGAACACTTGACGTTTGTTTACCATAGGCGGGGTAGTAGCAATTACTATTTGCATCGGTAGATCGGTGAGGTTCAAAATCGGAAATTTTAGTAGCGCACACTCCGCCAATGATTTATTACCGGAACTTATTATTTGGCCGGCGCGGGTCAAAGTCGGAATAAAATCACTATCTCGAAACCGAAAGCCACTGGATGAAAGTTTTGATAATAAACGAAGCGCTTTTCACTCACTTTCAACCATTTTTGATATCCAGATATAAAGTTCACTCAATAAAATTATCCACGTATGACAAAAACTTGATCTGACCATAATTCGCCTTACGAGTTATTAGATGTTCACGTCGAATTGCGCATAATTAAAAAAATAGAAAATTTAGATAATCAAATTGTTTAACATGCAGATAATTTTAAAAATAAATGCAGGATATTAAAAATAATGACGTGTTGATTTCGATAAAAAACATTCGTGACAATTTAAATTTCTTGGTAAGTTGCGAGAAAAATTCGATATTGGCAAAACTTAAGTACATACAATAATCTTAGAATTATAGCCACATTATAATTAGGGTTGTGATGTTTGCGTGCTGCGTAAATACAATAGTGAATAAATTATTATGACAGGTAACGGAAAACTAAGGGAAAGTCGACTAAAAATTATAATATGAATAAATGTCCTTTTGGTTTTAATGAATTGGTTATTATTTAAAATGATTTAAAACACAGAAATTCATAACTTAAAGCAAATTAATTGAATTAAATGCCTTTAAATATTTGTACTTTGAGATATACTAATATTAATTAATATTAATATTAAAGAATGCTAATATTTCTTCTGAAAAAAATAAAAAAACTACGTAATTTTTGGGATCGTTAGACAGACCAATAATTTTAAGTTTTAATAGTTTTCGAGTCAATTTTTTTACAATAAAACGTTTAGCCAATTGCCATATTGCAAAGTTAGTTTTTAGTGGATCCAGTTTGTTACACGAGTGTACAAAGTAACATGAATCGTCATATGAATTGAAATGCAAGTCTTGCGTACTTACTATGTAACGTGTGGCAAAATTGAAAACTAAAAAACAATATTTATTGTGGGAAATTGAGAAATAACATTGCACTTTGTATATTTCTTGTTTGAATTAGCTTTCAATATTATTTCACCCTCAGCCATCAGTTGTCAATTTTATATGGATTTTCGTCAATAAACTCATTAAACTTAAGAGATTTTATGAAAATAACAAAAATCTCCAAATTCTCAGTCTACTGAAGTTAAAATAAACATTATACACTGTGCAGGGAAAATTAAGGACATTGGAAAAATTACACTTGATTACTTGCCTTCAAAATTTTTTTCCGTGTGCTTCTACACGGTTTTTAGATGTCCAAAATAAAAAAGTCATCTCTTTTACATCGCATTCTTATTTTTTTTTTCTAATTTTCGAATAGATACAATTAATTTCTCATTCTGTAGTTGATTGTATTCAAGTGTGGCTAAAACATATTTGTGGAGTTTTTAAATGATTATGGATGCACGGCGTCATTTATCACAACTTGATTCCAATACGGCCATTGGTAAGCTCCAAGCTAGCTTTCGTCAAGTCGATGCTGCTACAAAATTAGAAGTTAGCCAAAACGTCATTAGAGAGCTTTGGAATCGGTTTTTTGAAAGCTGATTCTGTACAAGAACGGCCCAGAAGTAGTCTACTTCGGTCGACAACACTGCGATAAGAGCATTATATATTACTTACAATAAGAAAGAATTCTACCCTTTACAATTTACGCGCGTAAGAAGCACCTTATGTGCATCTCATGGGGTTACAGTAAGTGATCAATCAGTACGCAATAGATTCAGGAAGTTTTGCAAGTCATCCTTCATGTCGAACTCCTCGGTTAAGTCCAGATGACCATGCAGCCCGTTCAAGGTGGGCAAAAGATCGTCACAATTGACATGGAGTGGGAATTAGTTTTATTCAACAGTAAAATTCTGATTTCTCGATTCGATACGGATTCGTTGTTCTGTTTCTGTTTCTGCCTTACTGAACTATATCTTTTATCTCTCTTACTATGACAAATTGCCAATCACATCGAATATTCAGAATTTAACTGTAGCAATGAATTTTGTTTCGGATTGTACAACGATAGCATGAGTATGTATGATGTTAGGGGAGAGATACAGCCAAATATTTATTCAACCCACAGTAGCATTTAGATGAGACAGTGTTATGATATGGGGAGAAATATGTGTTGGAGGACGCACTGATCTGTACATCTGCAGAAGTACTATAACCGGACAAATGTATGCCAAAGATATTGCCAGTAATTAGTGACGACTCTTCAAGCTGCTACTGAAGAAATTTGATTTTTATTAATGATAATGTTCGCCCCCATCACACTTCAAACGTCCATGAAACTTATGGAATTGATCACGATCCTCTTCCACCGCGTTCTCCTGACTTAATTCGCATTGAATGTGTGTGGGATTTATTGTGTAGGGCATTTCAAACCCATCAACCTTCTCCAGACAATATTAGGCAACTGTTGGATATTCTTCCCATTTTATGGGCACAAATCCCACAAGATGTGATCGAGCACATCATCAGAAGCATGCCCAGATGTATACTTGAAGTAGTTAGATTGAGGGACCATAATACGAGGTAGTGATGATAGGTTTAGGATATTGTTGGTTCCCCACGGCTAAACACTTAAACTAAAATTGTTTTTCCTCATTTTCTCATAACCAAACTATACAAAAGATGAATATAGAGATTGTCAACCCCCCACCCCATACAGATTTTTTTTGTCCAGTTTTTTCATGAAGACATGAAATATCATTAACTTTCTGTGCCCAACGTATTCTGTAAAAGCCTGAATCTGACTATATGCCAATCAACACAAAAGTTTGGATACTTGTATGGAAAAAACAGATTACCAAATGCCAGTTTTAGTTCCGCGAGTACATAGTTTACTGCACAGAGCATAGACGGATGTTAAAAGTTTCTGAGGTAAAAGATACCGGGAGGTCAAAAATGGCCGATGGTGAGGTAGAAAATTGTCACTTGTTATCAAGAATATCTTCCGCCGGCTATCAGGGTAAAAAAATTCTTGAGCATTCGGACTATATACTATTTTATCAAAGTAAACTGTTGCCAATGTTTCAGTAAGAAATTATCATCTTCAGGATCAAAATCAACTTATAAATACTTAAAATTAATTAAGTAGGTGGAAATAAATTTCTACCTTAATTTAAACAGAATAAATTAAGATTAAGACTTGACATCATCTCAAAAAAAAGACCATAAAATATGCATAAAAAACTTTTTCTCTCATGTTTTACTGTATGTGGATGGATCTATATTAAAATAATAATAATAAAGAATAATAAAAAAACTGCAAATTAATTTTCATAATGAACTACCGGCACTTTGTAATTTAATTATAATTTATAATTACGTTATAACATAATTTGCTCAATTTTTAGTACCTGATTTAGCATTGACTGTGTTATTATTGGTAATATAAATTATTTCTAGAAAAATCCACTATTGGTAGTTTGTTTCATTCTAAAAATTTTTGTTCTGAGAAAGAGTACAAAATGGTGCAAAAGACTATTTTTTTGAGGATTGTCCCTATATGTAATAATTAGAGATCGGGAGATAGCGATAAAACCAGAGACGACTTTTACATAGATATGATAATGTATTGTAAACTCCTAAGCAATGAAACATTCACAAACAGTATGAAATGATAAAATATCCTTATGTATTATTCAATTAATCCTTCTTTATAAAACGAAAAAAAAATTAAAGCTTTTTCAGGTAATCGGAGAGCTTGCAGCTTTAAAAACCAATTAGTGACTGGGGCTGGTTATTCTTGAATGTCCATTAGCAATTCATAGATAGAGATAGGCGGATCGCGTGTTTACGCCCACTGCCCTATGTTGAAAATAAAAACACCAGTGACTTCGAAGTTATCGGAATACACTTCAAACACGTAGTATTTATAAAACGTCTGTGTGAATAACACGTAGATACGTAAAAAGTGCGTAATTATAAATAACATTTGAATTTGATTTGTTCTCATCCTTAGTTTTAACTTTCGGGTACAGATTTTTTTATTATTTTTATTTGTTACTCGTTTTTAAAATTCAATTTAAAAAGACCGCTGCCAATTACTTGGGGATCAGAATTTCATCACCGTAATAAAACTCAACGTGTGGTGGAGTTTATAATAAAAGTAATTTTTGACCTTTCAAAAACGTCACATTTTGACGTTTCAAAAAAAATCATTTTGACGTTTCAAAAATGTCATTTTGACGTTTCAAAAAAGTCATTTTGTCGTTTAAAAAAAGTCACATTTTTTTGACGTTTCAAAAATTGGGACCGATTTTGCTTATCAACGAACTCAATCTCTTCCTTGACCTCTAGAATGTGTGTACCAAATTTGAAAGCTTTATCTCAAAAATTGTATCTGCTATCGCGAACCAAACAGACAGACACACAGACAAATTTTTTTCTGTCTGAAATTTTGTGTATCGTCATAATTCGTCGTAATTCGTCCAAAAATGCAATAAAAATTTTCAAAATTTTTTTGACAAATACAGCTTCCTTACTTTGAGGAGTGAGGAAGTAATTTCTGGCAGAAAGGGACTATAAAATACTGAAATGTTTTGTTTGCTGTGGTTATTGATTTCTTAAATTTAGTATCATTAAAATAAATGACCAATTTACGAACAAAGGGTATTTCATGTAAACTAAAATAGCTAGTAACGTGACGATTAAACTATATATAATTAAGAGACACAATAATCAAAACTTGTGATTTCTGCGTGACTAGTAGACGGGCGTTTGTAACAGTAATAACCCTTACTTTTGTTGCGAGAGTTTTTATCTGCTATTTAGGATATTCGAGCGAACATTGTGAGCAGGGGCGGATTGTGGTGAATTTATGAATTATAATAATTTACATTATATACGCACATTTATATCTTCTTCTTTTATTACGCAAGTGGCGAAAGTTATTCTTTATCAAATTTCCAAGGCGATTGATTGAAGCGAATCAATAATTCGAGGCATACAAACACACACATTTAATTTACATATATCAAAACTTTAATATTGTCACAAATTAAAGGTTAAAATAATTAATATGTAATTGTTACATTCAATATTGTAATAATTATTCAGATATGATTGATTATTCCGATGTTTCAGTTATATTATTTTATTAGTAAATAACTCGTTTAACTGAAACCGGATAAAAATTTAAAATTACATAAATAATGGTAAACAAGAGGAATAAGTTTACACCTATGTTTTTTGTGGTTGTTGCGTGCAATGAAAAAATTAAATCATAAATCTAAATTATTCATAGTAATATACACTACTGGACACCTATTTATGCGAAACTTGCGTTTAATGTAACAGACAGTGATGAAATAATATAAATCTGGTAGACAATAAAGACAGTTACTCTAAGCTACTGCCACAAGGCTTGCGCATTTTATCGCGCCGGCAGGAATCCTTATTGGCAACGAAGCAGTATACACATATTTAAACTCTAATTCTCTTACTTTTTATCTCATTAAACGCAGGTTTGACTTAAAAAGGTGCGCGGTAGTGTAGCTAACATATAAATTCAATGTCATACCACGTCATCTAAAGGTACGTATAGACATGCAACACAACATAGTATCAAAACTCCGTCGCGTATTAATTCTGGACGGCACTCCATAACAGCGTAACACCATAAGATTGTAATATAGTAGCGCCCCATCAGTTGTCGATCTTTGGGCATCGTATCAAATAAATGATACGCACTTACGTTGCACCAGTTGTTTGCATGTCTGGACAGGAGTGCGGAACAAAATAGCGTTTAGTCAATCTTAATTCGATATCGGTATGGAATTAACACATGAAGTGACTATATTTCATCGAATTTATGGAGGAAAAGAAATTTTATGAGATACTAATGCGTCTTTGTATACGTTTTTCCTCTTTTACTAAATCGTGTATAACTATGTATATAAGCTGCTGCGGTAATGTTCATCTTGCGTGGAACAATTACATAAATTGATGAGACGGCTTTGTGTTCGCCCACATGATACGCGGCGATGATCTGTACATCTCGAACTTTATCAACTGTATCTTCGACATGTTACGTGATAGAGCTACGTGAGTATGTTCTGTTGTATGTCTATACTATATACTTAATAGTAATGATAATAATAATAAACGACTTTATTGCGGGGGCCAGGCTATCTGTGAGATGTTTACATCATTCAAATATTCTCGAATCCGAGCGGTATGGAATCGCGCATTATCATGCATCCAGACGAGATTATCTCCTATAAACGATGCATACAGAATCACATAATCCGCTAATATTTCTTGCATGTATCTTTCAGCAGTTATGGTCCCTTTAGCAAGGACAGACTGGACCAATGCTCCACTGTTTAATCACTCAGTTGTTCAGTGTCGATTTAACAGCACATATTGTTACACTAATGGTACCGACATGTCGAAGCTATCTTGCTGTTCGCGTTGATGGTGACGGTCCCAGTCGAGGTGGATATCGATGATGAGTTGACATACCAGAGATATTTATCCTTTCAGTGTTCAATGCAATGGGGGTGGCAATTTGAAGACGGAATTTTTTCGCCAGGAGCTTGCTTTTTTGTGAATATTATATGTAGTAAGAAATGTATGCTCGTGAAGATTTCAAGTGTACGGTACTGTATTTTTGTGATGGAGAGTGCTGTGAAACAGACAGTGACTGAGACTTTTCACTTTTAAGAGTTCGTTTTTTTCTGGTATTTTATAAAAATTATAAAATAAATTAGAAATATCGTTAAAATAAAGCTTACCAAAAAATTATTTAGGTATCATATCACAGCTATAAATATATCATTTGCCTGTTGTGTAAGTCAACGAAATTACAAAGAAACTCGTTAGACCCTATTTATAGATAATTTAGTTCACTTTAATTTATGTAATCACAAATATTGTGATACAGTTCGCTGGTTTCGAGATAATGCCGAAATATTGATTTTCATAATTTTGGGGTTATAACGGCAAAACCATTTTTTTCTGAGTGGCACTATATCCTATTTTCTTTGTATCAAAAACCTGTCCAGGTTCATAAAATTTCAGGTTAGTATCACAATCTGAACGATTCTTATGAAAATTCGAACTATGCAACTCCACTACTGGTAAACTCTGGTCCTGTAGTGGTCTTCTAGATGCCAGGCCTGCTTCATTTAATTTCCTTCTAAGAGTACGTTCCACGTACGTTCACTCACATTTACGTTTCTCACATGTTGTAACTGAGTTCTTGCTTCTACTGCAAATAAACGATGATTTCTTAATGTTGAGGTTAACATGAAACGATCGTCTCTATTGGAAGTTCTACTTGGGGGACCTAGTCATGGACAATTTATATATAAACCTGTCTCTTTGAAGCGAGTCTAAACCGTTGCACTACTACTTGAAACCCTAAATCTATTAGCGATATAACATTAGTCTCTACCGTCTTCAATTAAGGCGATAATAACCGACACGTTTTCTGGACTAACTCCCCGTATTATCAACATTTTAAAGGAATCTTTAGCTTAAAGGGAGTTCTAGTGACATGTATTATCAGCAATTTTAACAAAATATAAATTGAGATACATGAATGCCATTAAACCTAATTTTTCATTTAAATTATAGAATTGCTATCTGATAATTATATTTTGTTTGTTTTTTGGTTACTACAACTCTCTTTAAGTTAAAGTTCCCTTTAAAATGTTGGTAATACTGGGGTTAAAGATATTGTGTCAAAATTAACAACAACAAACAATAATTTCATAGGTGCTCTGATTAGTCAACATAGAAATACAAAGTAAAATTGCACCTGAATTAAGAAGTACAGGGTGTCTCAACCAAAAGTTAGGCACCCTGAATAACTTTGGAAATAAAATGTTTTTGAAAAATTGGTGAAACACGTCGACCTTGTTTCCAGGGGGGACATATTTTAATCTAATACTTGTAATACATCATCCCTCTACCCTACACGGCCACCCCCTCAAAAAATTCAAATGGCAAAGGGGGTCGAGTGATACATATTTTTCAATTCTCTAAATAACTGTGTATTTTTTAAAACTTTTATCGATTCGTTCCTGAGAAATAATTGTTTCATTATTTTAGGTTGGGGAAATAAAAATAACAGAAGCAGTTTATTATCGTATGTATTGTTCAAAATGACCCCCATCGACTTCCATACAGTAGTATCATCTTTCTTGAAATTCTGTACGAACATTTCTGAACACATCTGAAGTCAATAAACGGCATTTTCGAACAATTCTTTCACGTAACTCTTCCAGAGATGCGGGTTTTGTTGCAAATACCTTCGATTTCAAATGTCACAGAGAGAAATCCAGGGAAGTTAAATCGGGAGACCTAGCGGGCCACTCCACAGAACCTCTTCTTCCAATCCATCGCTCAGGAAACCGATTATCCAAAAATTGATGGACTGCTATAGCAAAATGTGGGGTGTGCCCCATCCTGTTGAAAAAACAGTTCGCCCTCTAAAATATTATCGTTTTCTTCGAGGATTTGGGTAATCATTGGGTCGATGTTATTTTCTAACAGATCGAGGTACCTTTCGCCATTTAAATTGTCAGGAATAAAAAACGGCCCGCCAATGTGATCTCCTAAGATGCCAGCCCAAACATTTAACTTCTGAGGCCTTTGGGTATGAGTTTCCATGAACAAATGTGGATTGGTTTCACTCCAATACTTACAATTGTGCCTGTTTACCGCCCCATTTAACTGAAATGTCGATTCATCAGAAAAACACGTATTGTACAATAGATTGGCATTACAGTTTAATTGTTCACCACAAATCTTCGTTTAATTCGTGTACCAATTTAAATTTATATGGATTAAATTTGTGGGCCTTTACAATTCAATGAACACTGCTTCGTGATACACCGAAAGCCTCAGCTACTTTCCTGATCGATTGAGTATTATCCATCTGCAAATGACCCAGAACTGCCACATCGACTGCTTCATTCCTAATCGGACGCTGAGGTTCATGCTTTTTGTTTTCTACAGAATCTGTTTCCATAAATTTTGTCAATAATTGTAAAACATACTGAGAACCAACCCTTCTATCTGGGTGATTTCAATTGAATATGCGCTCCGTAGCTCTAGCACAATTATCGTTTGTAAAATAAATGCAGACAATTTCTATCTCTCCTGAAGGGTATGAACCATTTTGAGAACTCACTCTGGTAAAATGTATCTCGATTTAAAATTGGTTGTGAACAAATTAATGTTCAAGGACTATCAAATATTTATGAGTCTTTTATTATTCTAAAACTAAACGGACAAGGAAAGTATTCTTTGTCGAAAAAACTCGTGTTGATTTGAGAGTACTAAAAAATGTAGTTTTTTTATAAATTCCAATACCCAGTGCCGTGTATTTTAGATTTTTTAAACGATTTCGATGTGTGTAATCATCAAAAATAAAATTATTTTCCTTAAGAACAAATCGATAAAAGTTAAAAAAAAATACACAAAGATGTATCAATCAACCCCCCTTGCCATTTGAATTTTTTTGAGGGGGTGGCCGTGTAGGGTAGAGGGATGATGATATGTATACAAGTATTACGTTAAAACATGTCCCCCTTGGAAACAAGGTCGACGTGTTTCACTAATTTTTCAGAAAAAAATTATCTCCAAAGTTATTCAAGGTGCTTACTTTTGGTTGGGACACCCTATAATACTTGCACCGTTTCACTTAAAATTGTATCTCTTTCAAAAAAACACCTATTGAGGTGAATCGAAAAACAGAAAGCTTACGGTGGAGGTAACTTGATGGTAAGTCATGTTTTAAAATGTCTCTGTTGTCTAATTAATCCACAGGGTAATTTAAACTTATACTAAAAAATATAATTTTGCTTACCTTTGTATAATATTACCTATGCCAATTTTTGCTTTTTAATCTGTAAAGAGGTTATAAATACGAATAATTTATTTACGCCCTGCCTAAAGGATCCTTCAAATCCAAGGAAAAAATACATCAAACTTAAAACTTAATCAAAATTTGGGAGTGCCCGTTTTTCGTGCCGGTCAGTGTAGTTATTAATTATGAGAGATTTCATTGCATGAAGCTATTGGTGAAAATGACATTTAAACAAATCTTCAATTTCCGTTCTTACATTGCATTCTTCTAGTAAAACGTATAAAAATGTTTCCATAAAACTACTTCCAGCGATTTTCACATTATTTCTAATTAATTTGCAATTCATCGGAGCTAATTTATGAGAGGAGACTGGAATGTTTTACCACAGCGTATATAATGTAATGGCATGTTCAGATATAAAGCTTTAGCTATTTTGTTTATAGAATTGTATATGTATGATAATATGAATATCTAGTTACACATGGCTATATATTTTACATTAAAATATAAATTTGTTCTCTGTTACTTTGTGGAATATTCAATTTCAGAGGGAATAAAAGTAGCTTTTGCTTTGTCGAAAATCACTTTAATTATTTGTACGTACATACCTGGCATTTGTGCATAGTGTAATTTAATAAATGTATCTATTTGCTGGTTACTCTGGACGTATAACGCAGAGTGTTTTAGTCGGTTGTGTTATTTATAAAAACAATTCACGAAGAGCCTTGGCTGGTGTAGTGCAGTGTCGGTACTCAATACACAAAGGAACAAAACAATCAGAACGATAGGCGGTATTTCTGTCAGCTCGTCAAATTGTGATTAACACCAAATTGTGCACAGTTTATAACAATCCTTTAGAATATAGTTTTAACCCAACTTGCACAGCGGAAAAATAACTTTGCGTAATGAATAAACAAAGAAAGCAGGCCAACAAAAGTGTTTAAGTAATTTATTAGTAACAGTGAATAAGTACAAAAACAACTGATAGATATATGAATGTCAATGTATACTTCTAATACGTCACTATATACCATGAATAATTATTGTTTTAAATATAATTTACGCTATTTACAGAAATAGGAGATAAAAGTTGGTAATGAACAAGGACTATAAATGAAAAGAGTATATATTAGTGCCATAAGAATAACGTTGGCCTGTGTACGGACGGAGCAGTGAACGGTTGTGACGTATCCATCAGTGCAAAATTGCTGTTTTCAATGAAAGCCTGTGTGTTTATGTTGTGATATTATGTGTTTTCTTTTCAGTTTTTAGTGACCGTTTTTTATTTTTAAATGTTTTATTGTGATAATGAACTTTTAAGAATATCGTACAATTAAGATATTAAACTTTGTGATTAGTATTTGAACATTTTTGCATTCTAATCAATTTTTCAGAAGTATTTTAAAAGTTTTGGTAAGTTTTCTCTCGAAACTGGGCCCTCGAGTTGTGAAAAAAATTAGCAAATAAAATAATGAAAAAGAAGATACCATTTAAAATTCGTTATGACTTTTGTAAATTAAGAATTATAATTCGAATTAATTACAATATATTTCAAGCCCAGTTTCAAAAAGATTTGAAAAAGAAAACTTTTAACAGCAGACGATGGCCAAAGAAGCAAAGTTTTAAAGTATTATAAGATTTTTTAGTAATAACAGGTTTTACAATTTACAAAAAACAAATTTTGAAAAATTGTAATTCTAAATAGTTGTTCAAAACAAAAAATTTGTCGTTTGTTTAAACATCAGTACCTTATTACCTTTAATATCATAAGTTATATAAATAATTAAAATACGTAAATCATTTTTTATGTTTTAATATCCGTTATAGAGAAAGTAAAATCTTTTCATTTTAAAACATAATTATTCCTCATGTAGGTCTTATTTTCTTAATATTAATAATTATCATCTGTCACATATTTATAAATAAAAATATTTGCAATCACTATTACGTGTGTCTATATACTTGTTTTTAAAAAGTGAATATGTGACATATTTTCAAGCAATAAAAGCAACTTTTTGCACTTAGCACCTTTATACAGGGTGTCCCATAATTAAGTACCCTCCTTCAAGGGGTGATAGAACTAGAAAAAATGAGCTGAGTTTTTAAACAAAAATTTGCTTTAAAACAGTTCATAAAGGAGCTGCAACCTCTAAAAGGGGTAAGTATAACATAGTTATTTCCCAGTAAATTCGAAGTTTTAAAAATTAAATTTGGACTATTTATTAATTTCACAATGTTACATATTTCGTCAAATTTTTATCTAAATATTATGATTTGTTGGTGTATTTGAGGGTGAATTTTCACTATAATTTTTTTTAACCTTTTTTACATTTAAACCTGAAAAAGGCACCAGTGTTAAAAACTTCATAAAAAAGGTGCTCTTACTAAATTTTTTATTTACAATAATTTTCTAATTAATATTATTTTAAGTTTCTGTCTTAAGTTCTGAAGATGAAGAATAAAAAAATAAATTGCGTAATGCGATATTATAAATTGTTCTACAAAACAGTAATTGAAAACATTGTAGAATTATTTTTGTAGAGGTATGTAATTACCTTTCACTATTGCAATATTAAAATACAAATAACTCTCAAACGATAGCTCTTATAGAAATTTAGTAAGAGCACCTTTTTTATACCGTTTTTAACGCATGCGCCTTTTTCCGTTTTAAATATAGAAAAAAAATAAGAGAAATATTATAACGAAAATTCACTACAAGAAATTTAAATACATTTTTAGCAAAATATTACATTATGAAATTAATAAATCGTTCAAATTAAATTTTTACAACTTAAGACGTTTCGAATTTATTGACAAATAATTATGTTGTACTTAACCCCATTGAGGGGTTGTAACTCTCTTATGAACTCATTTAAGGCAAATGTTTATTTACAGAACTCAATCTATTTTATCTAGTTATATCACCCTCTTGATGGAAGGTACTTAATTATGGGACTCCCTGTATATTAAAAAATATACATTTGGGCTTATTTTTATAAACAGGGAAAATAATTTCTCAAATATAAGTTTCATTTAATAAATAAAAGACGTCCATGATAGTCATCTGACTAAAACTAAAATTATATTAATTTATTACTATTACTCTATTTATATTGCTCGTACAAACTTCAGATGTGTTTAATTTTCTTTACTGGTTAAATGCTCATTTAAAAAATCTAACACTTTTTAAGTTAAAAATGAAAAAAGAGTTAAACAGTGTAATTTAAAAAAATGTCATGTAACGCCGTACATTTTAAATGAGGTGCATCTGAAAGTGCACTGATGGTGACGTCACGGCCTGCCACCGCTGCGGCTAAGAAATCAGGCGAACTCGGCTATCCTCTTCATTTATAGTCCTTGGGTAATTAATATGTAAATATATTTGTCAGTTACTTAATTGCTCAAAAACCGGTTAAGATACGTTGTGTTTGCGGGAAGTCTTTGAATATGTTTTACAGAAACGGAAGATTTACTAAGGATTAAACTTGTTACAGATTTAATTTAAAACAGTTTTTCCTATTTATGTCAGCTACAAATTAGAATAATTCTAGAAAATACTTGCAAAACTCGGAAAATTTCCATTAACTGATATGAACTAAAAGCGACTGGTCTTTTAAACTATTTGGGCACTAGAGAGTGGATAAGCACATTCATAGACATTAACTCATTAAGTATTGACATATAAATTTTATATATCACAGATTTTTTAATGACACTCCCGTATTGAAAAACCTCTCACCTAAAATTTTAGCAATTTTCAAGTCAAAAAATTTTAAACCACAATTCCGAATTTAATTTTTTTTTTGCATTTGATAGGGTAACTCTTACATAATATAACAAAAACATAAGTTTTGAAAATTCCGTGTTTTTTGGAGGGGTTGAAATAAAGGATTCTTTCTTAGTGGTCGATTTAAAGTTTTTCACAGAGTTCTATGATAGCAATTTCTTCTCTTATTTTATGTGAAACAAATTGTTCATTTCTTGACATTTTGCTTTTCACTTCATCTTTTTTATCTTTAATAGTTTAGAAGATACATTTTGTATCAAACTAAGTAAAAAAACCTAAAAATTTAAGTTAACAGTTTCCTGCATGTTTATTATTGTTACAAAAGTATTGTTTACCTATCAAGTTTGGTAAAAACCTTGATAAAAAGTATTATTCTTTCTAAAGAAGTAATTGCCCAAGCATTAGCTTTAATTCAAGATGGAAGAAGCCTGTGTCATGAATTCCGTTTTTTGTAAGTAAAAGAAACTACGTTTAGAAATGATTTCAACAAACAGGAAGTTACGACAGAATGATTGGGTCTGGGTAAGGGATAATGAATAAGCTAGAAGACAGATTCATAAGACTTTCAGTTTTAAGAAACAGCTTTATAAATTCCACGCAAGTAAGAGCCAGATTAAATATCGCTACTGGAAATCAGACAAGTGAGGATACAATCAGATGGAGAATCAATGATTCTGGCATTCATAATAAAAGACCGGCAACTGGACCATTACTTACCCAAGAACATCGTATTACTCGTCTGAATTTTGCCCATCAATATTCAAACTCAGGTCTCGAACAATGGAGGATTGTACTTTTCACCGGTTTTCAATTTCTGGTTTTAACCACAGTATAAGTAGACTGTGTTTTAACGGACGCACGTGTGTCTGGAGACGACCAAGTAAGCTCCATGTACTCGGATTGAGACAGCTCTTTTAACGTGAATATTTAATGGTACGCCGAACAGATTGTTACTTGATCATGGCCCGCTATATTGAAGAAGTTCTGCTACCATATCGCGATTTTGTTGACAACAATAATAATTTTACTTTTATGCAAAATAGTGCGCCATTAATTTCAATTTTTTTTATTGCAACACCAAATAAACAAAAAAAATAAAAAACTTTTTATTTAGTTTGATGTAAAATGTACAGCATTTTACATTCCTAAACTATTAAAGATAAAAAGATGAAATAAAAGTCAAGCAATCAATGCATTTTTAGCGTAAAACAAGAAATATTAAATTGCAACTATAAGACGATCGTTAAGGGCCTTAAGTCGGCCCCCTAAAAAAACAACCCTTTATTTCAACGCCTCCAAAAAACACGTGTAATAACAGTGTATAATGTAAAGTACATATTCAATTTCGAGTACACCAGAGTAAAATAAAACAAAATAAATGCTATATACTCTGTCCCAGGATTAATGTTACAAGAGGTGAGTTTAAAATTTTTTTAATTTCAATTTGGTGTGTTGGGATTAAGCCCTGCTTGGTTTGAAACAAGTTTTAGGTAAATTTTCAAATTTTTCAAATCACGGGGCTAATAAAAAACACTTTGTTCGTCAAGTAAAGTACTTTATCCTTTCATAATACTTTAAAATGTTATTAAGAAAAGTTGCTTAGAATGGGATATTGTGGACCTATTTAGACGGTCGATTGTCCTTACATTATGCATTACAGCATCAAACGGAGACTACCTACGTTATCGGTTACATAAAAGCAGGCTGATCTTCCAAAAGTTTTGCACGGAGCCATAATATCACACTCTGAACAACTTTCTAAAATTTCTTAAAATGGTATCAGCTAATCGACAATGGGAAACTCATCTTGAAAGTGGATCGCTCCAGTGTTGGCAATAAAAAGCTCACGCAAATCAAGGATACTCTTAAAGTAAATCTTGAGGAAACTGACTTACGTATTGTTTTCATACGTATTCCACCCATTAAATAAGCGTATCGTTGTATTTTCAAATGACACAACTTTTTTTGTGATACTCACGTTACTTATGAAAATGGACCCTCTGAACTATAAATGAAAAAATGGGATTTAGATATCATTTGATACTCTCGTGGACAAGATAGTGACTACCACAGACGTTCTGCTATACATTTTCATACATGCTCCGATGTAAACACTAAGATGAGCACCAAAGTGTCCTCGATCTAGGCAGAATCAGAAAAATATCTGCACAACTTTGGTCAGCGTCTTCCTCCAAGTAGTAATTCCTTTAAGCTAGCCGAGGAATATTTGATGAAAGTTTTAAAATCAGGCTTAGCAATAGGTTTGATGCACTTAAATTTGGAATAAAGCTTGTATTAAAACCTTACAAGGCTTATCTTGTACATTCTCTTCATTGCAAGGGTCATCTGAAAAGATCATTTTATAAGGTACACTGATGCTTGTTAATTATATAGTGAGCAGAGAGCAGTGAGCAATGAGCTACTTAAAGATGTGGTTTTTATCAGTACTTACAATATATGCCACACGAAACGATGCTACTAACGCAAAAACGCTTGTATGTCCTTTCACAAATGCAAAATGTCTTGTGATAATTGAGAAACATGTATAAAATACTTTAAATGACTATTTAATATTGTGTAGTTTGTGATTCTTTATCATGTATAATTTAATGTTGATATTTCAATACATTGAAATCTAGTTCTATTTTTTTTATTTTATCTTCGAATATTCAGTCAAACGTCTCAAAGGAGTAAAAAAACAGTCTAATCTTATAGGAAATTTTTCAAGATTTAGAATAGGTATACTGACAAGAATATGCAATTACGAAATTACTGCACTACTCAAGATTTTACCATTCCTTTAGATATGCTCTAACAGGATCTGAAGAGAAAACTGGTCCACCACAAAATTCTTATGGATCTTATGGTCAGGGTCTGTATTATTTTCAATTGCTTTTCTACAATCACCTAAAAAAAAGTTAATTACGTATTATCAAAATACACTTGTTGATAAAAATCTCGAAATCGATCTCGATCGAAATTTGAAGTAAACAGTCGACAATCAGCAATGACAAGAGTTTTAACCATTGCACATGTCATCATCACATGTTCTGTTTCAACTAAATGGCAAGAGTTATTCACTTATTATACCAGTGTCCTACTTTGAGGACACTTTTGTAAATTTACAAGTGGAGTGAGAAATGTTAACACAGTTTTGAACAGAAAAAAATTATTGATCGTGTGATTGTTAAAAAAGCAAACGATGGAACAATGAGACAGAGTGCTCACGAACATAGAGCGCTGTGTGATTTCGTCAGTCTCGAAAGGTGGAGGAGTATAGATAATTTTTATTAGCACAGCCAATACGTTGCGTCGCGTTATATATCCATCTCATTATTCCATCCTTTACTCGGACCGGGGCGCACAATCAGCTTCCATAAGATATATTGACTAGTGGTGGCAAAAAGTGGAAAAAAGTGAATCCTGTTAATCGGCTTCCCTCAAAAACCAGTTTCGGATAAAACTAGATATCCAGATATAGATCAAAACTGGTTATTTGGATATCGGAATAATCAAATAATCAATTACTAGGATATTGGTTATTCAAATAACCGTCTATTCGGATATTCAAAAAACCGGTTAATCAGTTATCCGAAAACTGGTTAATCTGTTATCCGAAAACCGGTTAATCAGATACTTGAAAAACCGATTAATAAGAAAACAAGTTAGATTGAGTTTATAACTTAGATTTTAGAAGACAAATTTAATATTTTCATTTCAATAGATTAGTAGGTACAGTTGATTTAAAAAAAAACTGGTACAACTCTTGTAACCGAAAATCTTAATAGTTTAATTGTGTGCATATGTCTGTAAATAGGGCTGGCCAAGCATGTCGAGAGGGGGGTGGATTTACCCCGGACCTGGGTTTTTGGAGGAGATCGGTTTTCTTGTTTAAAAAAATAATATTTGTTACGGATAATTCTACTAATGGTTGTAATTAAAATACTAACTGAATAATTTTAATTCTATTTTTAAAATAAGAACACAAAAATACCACTTGAGATTAAAAAAAAATGTAAACAGTGCAAACTGAACATAAAAATACAATAAAAAAATAAAATAAATGAACCTCAATTACGTAATACAGAATTAACTAATATTTTGCCATTGCTCCATTAGTGTCTAAAACTGCCTGAAGTCTTGCAGGCATGGACAAAATCAGATTTCTTGCAAAGTCAACTTCTTGCGACAAGTTCTCCCAAGCGTCTTCAATTATCCTTTCCAATTCTTGGGCATTATTTGGATGGTTATTTAATTTTCTTCTATGTTTCACCATTAGTCCCCATACATTTTCAAT
The DNA here is from genome assembly GCA_029963845.1 of Rhamnusium bicolor. Lineage (NCBI taxonomy): Eukaryota > Metazoa > Arthropoda > Insecta > Coleoptera > Cerambycidae > Rhamnusium > Rhamnusium bicolor. Next base: position 5,625,408 of record JANEYF010000851.1, on the reverse strand, counting down.
TGGATTTAAATCCGGACTTTTAGATGGCCACGGTAACAATTCTATGTTTTTATTAAGAAACCATTGCCTGACACGATGGGCTGTATGTATGGAGCAGTTGTCTTGTTGGAAAATAAAATTATTTTCCGGAAACACCTCTATTACTGACGGCAACATAATATTGCCTAATATTTCAATATATTTAATGGAATTGAGATGACCGCCACTGTTCCAACACACACCTAACCCATTTAGGCTCATCCAAGCCCAGACATTGACTGAAAACCTTCCTGATATTTGTGGATCGAAAGTATATTTTTCGTCGTATCTAGTGGAAGGAGGCCTATATACGCGAACATGTCCATTGTTACAGGATTTAAAAACCTTTTCGTCAGAAAAGACAACTTGTCCCCAGAAGTTTCATCATTGATTATATAGTTGAGTGCAAAAATAATCCTACCCTGCTTCTTTTCTTCTGAAAGTTTGTATTTTTTAGCCGCTGAACAACTCTTCAAGTCGCTTTGTATTTTTTATCCTTCTGCAAGCAGTAGATACCGAAGCAGGGAAATTTGTCTCTGAAATTGCATTTACTGCAGTCTGAGAAGGGTTTTCTATTAGGTAATTTATAAGATTTTCATCTTCTTGATTATTGCTCTATCTGGGCCTACCGGAACCAACTTTACGGGATACCGTTTGGTTGGTTTACCATTGTTTTTTAACACTCATTATCGTGGTTTTACTCACATTGTATTCAGCAGCAAGTCTTCTTATGGGCCAACCATCTTCAACTTTAGATACAATTCGAAATTTTTGAATATCTGTTAGATGTCGAACCATTTTTAATAAGACGCCACTGATTAACGTCAAAGTGACATTTGTAAGATTATTAATATCAATCAAAGAACGAATGATTTACATAGCTAAAAGAAAGTGTACCAGTCTTTATTGAAATCAACTGTACCTATTAGTATAAAAAACTCGATCCAACAATTTTATAGAACTATTATGTACAAGTTATTTTGGCGAGGTCGGTAACATCCAAAATGAATACAAATAGGGCTGAAAGTATCGGTGAATGTAACATCAAAACACACACACACACACACACACACACACACACACACACACGTATATTTAATTAGCGATCACAAGAGTGAACGTGCATTGTCTATAGTTATTTATTTGTGGCAACCTATAATGTTTCTTCTCACCTTCTTTGAGTATGGTAAGCCGCTGTCCTATAAATTATTTAAGAAAAAATATTAAGGGAACTTCTGCGCCAAAAGAGTGATTCTATGAAAACATATAAATAGAAAACTGTCATGTTTAAAATTGCTAAAAAAGAAATAAATGAAATTTGTCTCTAATTTTGAGAACGGAATCAAAGTAATCCGCTACCTCCCGATCTATAATTCTAAATAATTATTTCATAATAGGAGACGAGACGTCGAAGTTAAAAGTAAAAACTGCAAAGAAAGGAATGCAAAGGATTGTTTTTCCTGCTTTTATTTAGAGCACGCGCTCGGCGCCCGCCATGCATAAGTCATGTCATGACGAAAGTCTAGCTAGTCTTTTTAGTGTTGTGTTTGTGTATTGTAGTGTTTAGTTAATATTCGCAAACTACGACAAAAACGAAATATATCTGGTTTTATGTAAATTTTAAACTCAACAGGTGTCGGCCGCCACCTTTTCAGATTTCAACAACATTTGAAAAAAAAAAGAAAAGCATATTAATTAATTATCTGAATAGTCGGTCATTCGAAAAACCAATTATTCGAATATTGGGTTATCCGAATAATCTGTTATCTAATTAACCGGTTAACCGAGTAACTGGTTTTCGATTTTGTACAAAACCGCGAATAATCCAAAACCACTTAACCGGTTATCCAGAAAACCGGTTTCGGTTGCCAGCACTAATACTGACTACTTTAGAAATAATCGAACCCGGGACTCCGGCAACTGTCCTTACCGCTCAACTATGAAGCCTTTTCGTACAATAAACGAAATTCCCATGAAGAATATATATGTAGTGAAAATTTGAATTAGAAATAATTCTCAAAAAGAAATAATGAGAATTTGTAGGACAAAAATCAGATTTTTATTAGAATGATAATAAATAGTAAAAATTTATCATTAATAGCTGTAAACAAGAGAGCTTAAAATAATACATATTAAGCAATTACAAAATGTTTATAATTTCTTTTATGCTTTAAGGCCTCATTAAAAAATTGCCCTTGACTTTACATAATCATTTGATTTATATCTGCAGATAACGTCGTAAAATAAGTTATATACAATTTTCTTTACGGCTTTGCGGTTTTTCTTGTTGAAATTCTAACCACGCCATTTTTTAATTTGACAGATTAATCCAGCTCCATAAATTAGTTAAAGAACGAGACCCACTTCGCTAAAAAGCCTATTACTATCTTTGCCAAGCTTAATCTTTAATGACATCATTTATCTCTGATATAGAGTTAGATAGCTCTAAATTTACAAAAAATTCTTTGTTCAAGAAAAAATGCTTTTTATATTTAGTAGCGTTAAGAGAAGGGCTTTAATTAATAAAAATGCTATGATAATAAGTTTATAGATTATCTGTAACACACATTTATTTAATAATTTGTATATGAATAATGTAAATATAATGTTAAATGTCCATAGTGAATAAAAATTCTGCATGTATATTTGTTAAATTTAACCAACAGTGGTTGCAAAGCTTACACTTTTTGAATGCAGGATAGATACATATATGTAATAATTTTGCATGCAATATACCTGACAACTCAGCTGCAAATACTGATGATTCGGAATTATTGTTCCTTATGAGCACAGCGTAAGTTAATGAGTGGGATATGTAATGGTGTAAATTGAAAATAAAACTAAACGATAGGTGGAAACTACTCACAGTACTCGTATTTTCCTGTTTTTTTTGCTTCGATAAGCATTTAACAGACAGAGACCTAAACACAACACAATGAGAGTTCGTGAGGTCCAAGAATGAACAAAAATTGATTTATGCTAAACACAGAAAAACACAATGCAGCTATAAACATCGGTATTTCGGTATTTTTGTTTCTTATCAGCGTAGCGTTAACTTAAAGAATGGGATATGAAATGGAGTATATGAGGAACATCTTAACAGTAAAGGGAAAGTACACTTTTGTTTACCATGCCAGCTAGAGGCAGTACACATAGGTCCCTATGTGTTGACTGTCGATTTAGGCAAAAAATTGGCCCATTTGGACAAAAACGCGAATAGAATACTGTGTGCTACCTTCCATCTACTTTTTAGCTGTTCCTGATATTCTTCATCCCATATCCCTATTCCTTAAATTGAGCTACGTTGATAAAGAACATTAACTCAATTTTCCGGAGTTATTATACCTTCGTTATTGTCTATAGCTGCGTGATAATCGTTTGATATATATATGGCCGTTTCATTTCTCGTTAACTCCTGGACCCTACGAACTCTTAACCCTAAATTTTTTTTTTGTAAATTATGACATACTGCAAGTATTGTGAAATCAAGAAGATTTAAATAATGGAGTAATTAATACCCATAAGCAATGTTAATGAAGCCATGAGCAATGTAAGCAAAGTTAAAAAAATACAAACACAAAGTACTTCATTTGAAGAATTATGACCAATTCTTTTTTCACGTTCAAGTTTTTTCTATTTGATTCAAGTTATCGTTGTGACTTTATATGTCCTACGATTTTTATGTTCTGTTCATTAATTGTGATCTTGGGTGAAAATTTTTTTAAGCGATTAATGTGAAGTACATATCGATACCCAAATGCAATACTGTAACGCAACATTTCGAGAAAACTTCAATTTAAGATTACATGGTTTTAAGGCATAATAATTTAAATATTTTTAATTGGAATTTAATGAATTCTTTTTTGTTCAACACCCCTAGACTGAGATATTTTTCTTTGTATTTTTAAAATTATTGCTTTTAAAGTTTGATTGATTGTTACTTTATAAAATTATATTATATACTACCTAATGGGAACATATTGTTGTTTAAACGTTTATATAACGTTAATTAATGTTACACAAATGTTAATTAACGTTATATAAACTTTAGATAACCACATGTCTCACTGGGTAAGTTTTCTGAGGGAGTTACATTATGCGACCTCTATGGGTACAGTAACACAACTTAGACTTGTTTCTTTTTTTGAAATAGATACACACGATATTCTGAATTTAATTAGTAAACTTAACTTAAAAACATAATTTTTTGAGTTGTTACACTATTGTATTGGGGTATTAGGTATTTGCTTCTCTGAATTTTGCCGAATTCCAACTTTGTTGTGGGGTAAGGATCTTTAACATGCTCACATCGTAGATACATGGAAACTACAGTTTTACATCCCTTTCGATGGTGACATAAGTAGATCTGATCATTCTTTAACATCATCAATTGGGTCCTCCTCGGTATTAAATCCGTGTAGTTTGTGTAGAAGCACACGCCTCATACCACCGAGCTGATATTTGCATTTATTTATTTATAAGTACTATTATAAGCATAACTCTTCAAATTTCACAAAAGTTCGAACAGCTAATTGTATAGGAAAAGAAAAGATGTCAATAAGAAACTAATTAACAAAATAAGTAGAAAGTATAACGAGGGAACAATTAAAGTAATGAAAACTTTGATAAGGTTATTAACAATCATTAAAATGAAAATATATAAATTCTAACAGGGCAGAAACAAGAAGTAGGAAGAATATTTATAGCCATATTCGGAGGTCTAAAAAACTCAGAAATTCTATATTAATAGTAGTAATAACTAGTAGTTTTTAAATTTTTTCGTTGGCAGTAATTGTACTACTATTAAAATAACATTTCCTCAACTTAAACTTTCTAAGTGAAATTTTCCTGTTTCTTTCTTTTAATTCTCTATATTTTTTGGCCTAGTAGCGTACATTTTCGACTTCAAGGAATCCTTTAAAAAGTAATCAAAGGATGTAAGATCTTGGACCCCTATCGGCTCCCGCTACCATTCCATCTTATAGGAAAACAGTAATCTAAAAAATTAACCATCCAATTGGTATTTTTCCTGCTTTTGCAGTTTTACCGATTAATTGTGCCATTTAGGCAGAATGTACTGAAAACAGTATCTGGCGATGGAAGTGGATTATTGTGAAACATATTCATCATAGTTTCACCAAATTGTAATCGATGAATAGGATCATCTTCCTTGAATTCTTGAACAAACTGAATTGTGTACGGACGACATCTTTCTTTTTTTTAATGTTTAAGTAATGATACCTGACTGACGTCATTTTCTGCAGCGAATTGAGGATTTTTTTTATAGATGTACCAAAATATCGACTTTCGTGTCTTTCCAATTTTCCGACGGCCAATTTTTGGAAGATCTCTATATCGTGTTTAATGAACAGAAATAGTTAAGCCACTCCCCACCAATTTACAGTTGCGCAAAACAGTATGCACACAACAACCAGTTTTACACCCTACAAATTAATAAAAGCTTCAATTCAAGAGGCCACGTAATCTGTGAAAATATAATTTTTGAGGAATTAAAATGATGAAACGTCAAGTAGTGTCTAATAGGTACAGCTGCAAATCGTTTCTGTGTATCATGGTCGTAGAGTACAGATGTACTTACTGGCATTCAACTTGACCGCGAAACTCTTTCTCCAGTCCAGTCTATTATTAGCTTTCGCGTTGTGTACACGTTAAGTCACTTAGACGTATTGCATATTGTTTTTGTGTTTTTATTTACGATACAAAATGGCGACATCCATCTAAAATTTACAATAACCGAAAGTTTAAATTAGCACACGAAATTATTACAATATCAGAGGGATATGAGATAAATTGTCAACAAGGCACAATAAATCGATACTAATCGATATTAATAAAGCAATAAAGACAAATAGATATTTAGACATTTTTTATAAGTACAAAAATCTGCAAAACCCACTGTTCCAGTAGAAATCAGTGGCACATCTGGACTAAACTGGCAGAAACTTAATTCGTCGCGGACAACGACAAACTGAAATGAAATTGCTTGCAATTTCGTTACAAAACTTAAAATAACACAAATGCAAAAATAAACAATTTGAACGAAAAGCGAAAAATTCCTTTGTGACGTCATTGACGTTTCCCCCACCATAATTTTATTAAATGCGACAACCATTTTGTTTATGAACCATGAGCCAGGACCACCTTTTTATCATTGGTGTCACTCTTAGATAATAAATCAAAGGTATCGAATTGTTACATATAAAAAGAATCTTACTATACATAAATACATAAATAGAAAACTGACACTATTATGAATTATCGACTTTATGAGTGGTCTTGTAAAAACATCTGTTTAACGCCATTTTAACACATTATTTCTTTTTCATTTTTTAGATCTAATGCTTTTTCCCGTATGATTAGGATAGGATAGATATCGATTTTACATCTTGGTCTTATCTGATGCTTCTATTTGCTTAGTAGTAGAGTTTATTTTCTATTTTCTAATGTTCTTTCTTGAAAATTTCTTTATGTAAGATGTCAAAATTTTTATAGCATATTTGATATCTAGAGGATACCAAAATTAAGACGAAAAATAGTGGGTTTTCGTTTAAAAAATTCTGGATGTCATCACTTTAAAACAGATGAAAGTGGAAAATTGAATTTGGCATATTAATGTGTATTTTTAACAAATAAATTGATCTGTCCGAAGATTTTAGCAGAAAATTTTAATGAATTTGTTCTATATATTTGCTACTCAGAAGTGTAATAACTTTTAATATTAGATTTATTAAAAAAAATCACGTTTTGAATTATTTTAAACCATGTTTAAACAGTTTCTTAGAACGTATTGATGTACAAATTTTTAAAATTTCTTTGAAACCAATTTTTATTATTAGAACTACATAGAGATGATACATTTCTTTAAAGAATTTATTTGATAAATGCTATATATTTATATCAGCCCTCCGAACAATAAATAATAACGGTTGATGCAATGTATAATTTTACTCTTAAGAGTCTTATATACCCTATTAAATCATAATTCTCGATTATCTCGTTTAAAACTTATCCGATTTGAGTGCGATTTTTACAAGATTTTTCAAAAATATGTATAAAATGTCGCAATGTAATTTTTTTTTTTTAGAGTCGTCAAAAAAATTTTCGCATGCATTTTAAATATTTTGCATCCAAATTTTTTAACATTCCGACATTAGTCACTGTTTGTAACGTTTATATTCATGTGACCCAACTCTTGGATTAGTTGAAAATAAATTTATTAGAAAACTAAAAACTGCATATCTGTATTCCGATAATAGCTGCCATCTCGCATGATATTTCGGAAACACGGATGCACTTGCATACACTGGACTCGTTTGCGGGAGGGGGAATCGGGCACTTAGGAACCACGTTGCGATTTGCGTAAACAACAGTGGCGTGTGTATTCTAGAGATATCTCAAATTTATTTATTTGTTATAAAGTGGGTACACTTGATTTCAATAAAAACTGGTACACTTTCTTTTAGCTATGTAAATCATTCGATCTTTGATTAATATTAATAATCTTACAAATGTCATTTTGACGTTAATCAGTGGCGTCATTATTAAAAATGGTTCGACATCTAACAGATATTCAAAAATTACGAATTGCTTCTAAAACTGAAGATGGTTGGTCCATAAGAAGACTTGCTGCTGAATACATTGTGAGTAAAACCACGATAATGACTGTTAAAAAACAATGGGAAACCAACCAAACGGTATCCCGTAAAGTTGGTTCCGGTAGGCCCAGAAAGAGCAATAATCAAGAAGATGAAAATCTTATAAATTACCTAATAGAAAACGCTTTTCAGACTGCAGTAAATGCAATTTCAGAGACTTGAAGAGTTGTTCAGCGGCTAAAAAATACAAACTTTCAGAAGAAATGAAGCAAGTTGTCTTTTCTGACGAAAAGGTTTTTAAATACTGTAACGATGGACATGTTCGCGTATATAGGCCTCCTTCCACTAGATACGACGAAAAATATACTTTCGATCCACAAATATTAGGAAGGTTTTCAGTCAATGTCTGGGCTTGGATGAGCCTAAATGGGTTAGGTGTGTGTTGGAACAGTGGTGGTCATCTCAATTCCATTAAATATTGAAATATTAGACAATATTATGTTGCCGTCAGTAATAGAGGTGTTTCCGGAAAATAATTTTATTTTCCAACAAGACAACTGCTCCATACATACGGCCCATCGTGTCAGGCAATGGTTTCTTAATAAAAATATAGAGTTGTTACCGTGGCCATCTAAAAGTCCGGATTTAAATCCAATTGAAAATGTATGGGGACTAATGGTGAAACATATAAGAAAATTAAATAACCATCCAAATAATGCCCAAGAATTGGAAGGGATAATTGAAGACGCTTGGGAGAACTTGTCGCAAGAAGTTGACCTTGCAAGAAATCTGATTTTGTCCATGCCTGCAAGACTTCAGGCAGTTTTAGACGCTAATGTAGTAATGACAAAATATTAGTTAATTCTGTATTACGTAATTGAAGTTCATTTATTTTATTTTTTTATTGTATTTTTATGTTCAGTTTGCATTGTTTACATTTTTTTTAATCTCAAGTGGTATTTTTGTGTTCTTATTTTAAAAATAGAATTATCATTATTCAGTTAGTATTTTAATTACAACCATTAGTAGAATTATCCGTAACAAATATTATTTTTTTAAACAATAATATGGCAGGCATGAAAATGTTTTGAAAAAGTTATTTTCTAATTATTTTTTAAAATTCCATTTGAATAAAATAAAAGAGAAAGGTTTAATAAGTTTAAAAACACAAAGAAAACCGATCTCCTCCAAAAAAACCCAGGTCCGGGGTAAATCACTTCTTCTCCACCCCCCTCTCGACATGCCTGGCCAGCCCTATTTACAGACATATGCACACAACTAAACTATTAAGATTTTCGATTATAAGAGTTGTACCAGTTTTTTTTAAATCAAGTGTACACCTAAGTAGACGTGTTATTGAAAGTGACTATTAGTGCAGTGAGAGAACAATGGGAAAAATAAAAACATATCATAAGCGTAAATACCCTAGCAGAAAACCGAAAAATCGAACATTAGCCCAAAAGAGAAAATATAAAAAGTAAGTACTAGTGAAAATTGAATTTTTTCGTAAATTAATAAAAGTAATAATTTTCTTTTATTTCCGGTAATGTCTGTAGAGAGACTAATATAAATGAAAGTTTTCCCATTTTGCCGTCTCTAAATATTGATATGGAGAATGAAAAGCTCAATGAAAGGTGAATATGATAATTTTTATTTTTGATTTATTTTAAGCGCAGTAACCTAATGTACAGGGTGATCATTTTAAGTGCACCTTACTCGATTTTTCTGCTGTATTTTTAACCTAGGAAAAAACTTCAAAAATTATACTTATGTGCTTTTTTCTAAGGAATCCGAAAATTAAAAACAATTGAATGTCAAATAAAAAGAAAACGCCGAAAAACTGAAAAATAAAAAAATTACACCCCGCATTAATATGCGGAAATGGACATATGACATTCCGATTACTGATTAAATATGCGCGTCACATACATATCGTTTACTTCCGGTTTGACCGGAAATTGCCTTAATTTTTTTTATTCTTAATGATATATCCTGTATATTCAGTTCAATTTAAAAAAATTTCTTTCTGAATTCAGCAATATATGTAACATCATCATAATTTTTCATATTTGATAAAAATATTGGAGTTTAAATTTAAAATAACACAAATATATTTTTCATATTATTTCATCGCCTTTTCCATTCTGAGCTGAATGATATGACACACATTGATACTTCCTTTTATAGGAAAAATTTTTAAAATAATACTATGCATTAATAAGAAACGGTAAAATGGAAATTTTTTTTGTAGATTAACGATTTAATTGTTTTGTTGTTTAGTTCTTTAGCTATTTTTAAACAAAGTAAATAAAATAATTTCGGTTTTTTTTTATTGTTTTTACATATTAATTGCAGGACAAGGACGCATGAAGGTAAGGTTAGCTACTGCTTAGCTTATAAGCTTGACGCAATACATTTTTTCGTCGGTTTATGTCGTACGAAACCTCTAGTACTCCGCCTCTGATAATTCAACATCACCCGATCTGAAATGTTCCACTATGCCGTTCTGTAACTAGAACATCGGCCACCTTCGACATTCGCCGCGATAATTTCGGTTTGGCTGTATATATGCACCTTGGGCTGCGCGGGGTGTGGTAAAATCGAGACTATATTTCACTTGCATCTGATATAGACTCTTAATAAACTTTGCATTATTTGGTGTAATTTTTTTTATAATTGTTAATCTTGCGTTTATTTATTATCTAATTTTAAATAGTTTAATATTTCAAAAACATTACAATCGCCTCAAGGTCAGTGTTCAAAAACAATATGCATGGTTAATCTGCTATTCCTGTTTATTGATATTAACCTGATTAGCAGAAAATATGTAACCTTTAACTAGTTCATTCTATTGTTTAAAAATTATGTCATTGCAACATATTTAAAATTAAAATTAGATGAAGCGTTTAGAATCTCGTGTGATAAATACCTACCTATATTTAGAAATGACAACAGAACTAAATTTAAATCACTTTAAACAAAACACTCTTGCAGGTAAATTGAAAAATAATCTTTTAAATCCTGTCCTAATGCAATTTTAATTGAATCATACTTTTATCAAATGCATGCCCAAAAAAAACTGAAACTGTAAGTTCTAAATGAAACAATTACTACTAATCTATGCACTGCATATACGATTTTTTTTATTTTCGCACACTGCTGAATCTCTCCAAATTTGTAAAAGTCAAAGCGAAATACCCTTATATGAAAATTTTAAAATTTAGAGTTCAGCTTGAATATGTAATCTTAAAGTTACGAAATAAAAAATGTGTATATTTACTTTCTGTTGCACGCATCTTTGAACATGTATTGCAATGCTAGTGAAATAAAATAAATATTAAAATATCAAGTGACAGTAAACAGAATAATGCAACCCTGATAATGAACGGACATAGTCAATTAATGCCTGAATGTGTCTTAAGAAATATAATTTGTTTAAAGGATTCCAAACATATTCAAATCATCCCCTTGTCGGTGGAGATATCACGTTAATATTAAATTCTCTAAGGGCAAACGTGATTCTACCTGTGTGAAATGAGCATTAACCTGTTGAAATAAAGTCCCAACTCATCTAGATGGGATTAAAAGAGATTACATTACGTGTCTAATAATTATTCATTAACAAAACAATTGCTGAAAACCCATATGCCATTATTAATTTTTGATTCAAGTTTATAATTTATTCAAATCTATGGAAAATTATACATTTTTAATATAATTGTAAGGTAAAAACTTCTTTTACAATTGAAGGCGTAACTTTTATCATCAATTTTATTAAAGGAAAAATGAATTACATATATACATAAAAAAATGATTATTTATTCAAATCAGTTTTATGGTTAGGTATATGAAGTCTGATTGCAACAGAATATCTAAGAAACTTCTAAATACCAGTCTTTCTATCAAACAGAGGCAATCGATATTTATGATGTTAAGCCATTTACATGCTTTGTGTAAAGGAGTGTAATATGGTCACGCTTTGGCAGATTATGAAGAAATGCAAGAAGAGTTTTGTAATTTCTGCAAGGTACATTTTTCAGCAACAATAAAACGTGATCCAAACACTACGTCAGCGTATCTAATAATAATATTACTATATTTTAATTTATTTATTTCTAATGGATTAAAATTGTCACTATTAGAGACATTAGAAATCAATAAATTAAAAAATAGTAATATTATTTTAAATGACAGCTAGATTTAAACTGTTCACCACTGTTAAATATATTCTAAATTATTTTGTATCTTATTTTATTACTGTTCCATTTCATTACCCTAGATTAGTTAGTTGATACTTATATAATATACCCTCACTTTGTAATAAAGAATTTAATCTTGTACTCACCATCTGATGAAGCCACTGTGTGGCGAAACAATTGTCATGAGTTAATTAAATTGTGAAAATCAAACATAAGTTTATTTTTTGTTTATTCATATTATAATGGTCGAACTCATCTAAACTGTGGGAGATATATGTTTACAAGTCATCCGTGTAGTAATAAATTTTGCAATATTTGATTGCATCGAGAAAATAAATATATAGGACAAGAAGTGTGAAGCCCTATTATTAATCCCTGGGGTATACCAAATTTAATAACACGAACATTAAAAAATCGCAGCCAATTACTTGGGGATCAGAACTTCCTCACCGTAGTAAAACTCGCCGTGTGGTGGAGTTTATAATAAATTTTGACGTTTCAAAATAGTCACATTTTTTGCCGTTTCAAAAAACTCACATTTTGACGTTTCAAAAAAAATCACTTTGACGTTTCAAAAAAGTCACTTTGACGTTTCAAAAAAATGTCATTTTTTGACGTTTCAAAAATTGGGACCGATTTTGCTCGTTAACGAACTCAATATCTTCCTTGACCTCTAGAATGTGTGTACCAAATTTGAAAGCTTTATCTCAAACACTGTAGCTGCTATCGTGAACCAGACAGACAGACACAGACAGAAAATTTTTTCTGTCTGAAATTTTGTGTATCGTCATAATTCGTCGAGATTCGTCCAGAAATGCAATAAAAATTTTAAAAATTTTTTTCACGAGTACATAACTTCCTCACTTTCAGGGGTGAGGAAGTAATTAACCTGTTTGATTGGAGATTTTAACTTTTTGTATATGATCGAACAAATAACTTTTAAACCACATTATTGACTCAGAATGTAGGCCAAAAAAGTATAGTTACTCAAGAGAAGCTGCAATTTATAGTTAAGAGCCTTTGCATAGTCTAATCGACAGTGAAATTTTAAGGAGTACGAAATTTAATCATAAATTCAATATTTTACGTTATCCATGGTGGAGATCTTCTAAATATTTTATTAACAGTTTTATAAGGCGCACATAATAAATATATCAAGTAAAGAATGTAAGGAATTGTTTAACCAAATTACTTTTAAATCGGTATTGTCCAACGTGGCTTAAAAAACGTAGATAACGGTATAGGCACATGTTTTTAAATATGAATCAGAATACGAAGTATAAGTTTGACTGCCTCCTTTTCTCCACCGAAATTTCCGTAAAAAATTAATGTTGTCAAAAAAATACGGGTCTCTTATTTTTCTATTTTATACATTCGGTTACAATTCGGTTTTGTCTTTTAAAATTACCCTGTATCTACAGATATAATTACATATGGTTGATCACTGATTTTTGCTATTTTCCTCGTTAACGAATAGTATGGGGGACAATAGACAAACATTTCTTTTTTAATTGTTTTTAACTAGTTTTTCGCCCTCCCATTTTGTAAGAATACTTTTTGTAACTTGCCCTAAATATTTGACAAATAAAATCCACTTGTCAAATTTTATATTGTCACGAACCATTTTGTTTATAATAAAACAAAAATGTCTTTAATTCTTCGATACTTTTACAATTGTAGAGTTTTGAATACAGTTAGGTTGTTAAATCAATTAATTTTTTTTAAATATTCGGATAATTATACGCACTATAATATTTTATTGCTTTATACTATTGTTAAAAACTCTCTCTCTCTCTCTTACTCTTTCGGTATAATTCTGGGTAACTGTATTTTTTAAATATTCAATTTTCGATAATTTTTCATGTGAAAGTACGACCCAAGGGGAAAAAGAATAATTTAGAGAATACCACAACCACAAGTAATATTCAGAGAATAATTTAATGTATCTTTATTACATTTCAGGTATTCTTAAAGGCCGACTGAATTTGGATTATTCTGCTAGTAAGGATACCAATAGCATTCATCGAGCTCTCCACATAATTGAACCAGGACCAGATCTTTCAGGGAATTACACATGTATGGTGTCAACATTCAATAGTGAAGACAGAAAAACAAAGAGGATGCTTGTATTAGGTATGAATTTAGCAATCGATAATTTAATGTTTTCACTATTTTCTTTTGTGATTGAAAGAGAGGCATTTAAACTCATATCCAACATTTTTCCTAAATTTTATCTAAGTTAAATAAATGAGACATATAAGGTGACTTGTTTTATCACGGCTATCTAAAGATTTTAGATAGAAAATATTTATATTATCGGTTATCGGTACTATTTGTTTTACGATATTTATTATTTTTATTTTATTAATAGAAGTTCGTTAGGTTCAGATGCAATATGTATGTTTAATAAATAGTGCAAGCGAGTTACATATATTTTACATATATCCTCAGTGTAAAAATTAATAATAATGTTTTTTATAGGATTATTTTAATTGTCTTCCTAAACAACCCATAAAAAGTCCTCACCGATCCGTCCTGTGTTAAATCCGCCATCTTGGAAACTGGAAGATCTAGGGACCTTTGTCAGGTTTTTCCTAATTATCGCAGACACGGTTCACTTTACGGAAAAAATGCATAGAGCCAAATTAAAATATCATAAACTATCTTACGACGCAGCTACTTCAGTGTTTCGCAGCTTTTTGTCATGTCAAGGAAATGGCAATCTTCGAAAAAAATAAATTGGGATTATTTTTTTTAGCTGTGATGTTAAATTTCTATTGTGTTTAGTTAATTATCACAATATTATCATTATAAGCTCATGGACGTAATTGTGAAGCCCCTATCTCCCGAAATGGATGAGCTCAATGCAAAATGAACACAAGGATTTCTTACAATGCGTAAAGCGGATTCACACACACACACACATTTGTGCGATTGCGACCACGATTGCGATAGCGGTAGCGATGACGATCGCGTATGCGCGGATTCACTTGTTTACTAAAGACGGGTCTGATCGCCAACGCCATGGCTATCGCGATCGCGTATATCTGTTCTCCACTATATATATCATAAAATTAAACCACTAAATTGTGCTCAATTTCTCCCAATAAACCTCTATTTTTATGCCACGTTTTAACCAATCAGTGCGAAAACAATATGCTTGAAAAGGTAGACAATAGTTCATATTAGAATACCAATTTTGATCTCTGGAATATATCGACATTTGATAAAATGAAAATATGGATTATTGAAATTTTCGGAATATGACCATATTTTTCTCTGCACCCTTGAAGATACAGCTTTCCAAACTTGTTTAAAAATAAGTAAGTACATGAAAAATCTAAATGTAATTATTTTGTGCGAAAAAACAATTTCAATGTCGATGAAAAAGTAACAATACACCCTTAAACTAAATACAAAATATGTATTTGAAAATAGAGAAAATGTCAACAATTTATTTGGCGAATTTGGACTACATTGATTATTCATTTCAGTATGGAAATAATCTATCAGCCCTTGCGACAATCACTGTAAAGCCAGTTGTGTTAACGTCTTATGCGATGAGTGTTGTTTTTAACTTACGATATCACTATGTACTGTTTTTATGAATTTTATGTATCACTTCCATGTTGGTGTATTATTATAAATATTTGTATATAATGTATAATGTATAACTTCGTGGATTAAGTCTACTGGGGATACCACGTCAAAAAAACGCGCCGTTGGCCTACAATCCCAAGGAGAAGTTATGTTCTTTTTTGCATTGACTGGGTAAAGGTGGTGTGGAAAAGGGCTTATCCATGGGCGTGGTCAAATACGCTCTTGAGTTTATCTAATGATAATATTGTGATAATCAACTAATCACAATAGAAGTTTAACACTCTAACAAAAAAAAATTATTAGTTTCTCGGGTAGGTACACATTTTTTTTTCGAAAACTGCCATTTCTTTTCTTGACAATGGGAAAAAATCATGAAAAATTGAAACAGTTTCCTTGTAGGAAATTGTATACTCTTTCAGTTTAGTCCTTCCTACGAATCTTTTACTTAGAATGAAACGTTTCCGAGTTAATTGAGAAAAATTTGACAAAAGTACCCTGCATCCGTCATTTTTCCAAGATGGTTAACTTAGCACAGGCCGGATCAGTGGAGACTTTTTATGGGTTGTTTAGAAAGATTGGCTTATTTAGTGAAAATGTTTTTCTTATCTTCTTCAAGGTTTATTAACTGTTTCGTGTATAAACTTCTTGAAAAAGTCGATTGAATAAAAATTGAAGGAGATATTTTATTTGAATACTAACATGTTCTGCACGGCGGAGCAAGCATAGTGACGTCAATAGCTCATATTACTTAATTTCGCCCTCAACAAATATGGTAAATACGTCACTTAACAGTATATTTCAAAAATTCATTGATAAAAAATATAATTTTAACGGCTTGACATATTAATACACCTATGGTTATCAATATTTTAATCGATTCTAATATGTACTTTTTAAGAAATATAAATCTCGTATTTTATAAAAACCAAAACCTGAAAAGAATATGAAATTTTCAGTAGTGGACACCAAACCATCTAATGTTGGTCATTTTCCAACCAATATTCGCCCACCGTTTGAGGGTTCTGGTATATAAATATAGTCTTTCTCAATATTTATCTTGGAAGTAAAGATGCTTGTCACGTGGCTAAGCAAACCTAATGCATGAACTACGAAATGTTGAATTCTGCGAGAAAATCAGATACAAAAAAAGGATGGGTTATTTAATACACTTCTTGTTTCTATTTAACGAAATTAATGGAAATTCATTTGTTTGAGATTTTGATCGTTTTTAATAAACAACCGTCAATTAAATGACGCATACATCATCTTAAACAAAAGCGTCACGGTAGTCAGTGAATAATTATATTTAGTATTCAATATTCAGAGTGTCTATCCTGGCAAGAGCAGTAGTTTCCCAATTTGCGCTAGAATCTCATCCAAAACGCGAATCGAAAGTAATTTCCGCATAATTTCTCCTTCACATCTAAATCAGATGCAATGCAGCAGCATTCCTATAAAGTTTTCTATCAGGTGCAGCTATGGAGAGGGATTCAAATGGACCCTCTGAACTGAGGACGGAAACGGAAAGTACAAGTCTAAAACGTCATATCAAGAACCGGGACTACTAAATTGCTCGAAATGATTTCTTGCAATTGCAAGATGTGAATGAAACATTTGTAAGAGTAGAATAGCATTCTTCTATTGTGTGTGATTTTTGCACTGATAATGGCTGTACTAATCGATCGGTGGAAATAGATTAGAAAAATGAGGACGAAAATCAGCAACATGCCAAAGATGAGCTGGAAACGCACCGGGTTCCGGTTTCTCCGGTTGTGAGGCACATCGAATGTTTTGTTAAATATATTAATATTATTGTTACTGTATGATTTTATTAGTATAGTATAATTGCAATAAACAAAAGAAAACAAGTAATATGATAATTTTTAGTATATAGCCTGCATTTTTTACAAAAAACCGCCGCCGTATATGTTGCGGCATGGGAATAGTTTTTAATGTTGTGCCCAATGACGCACCATTGTCGACGGGAAATAATAAAATTAAAATTTCGTGAGTATCTATTGCCATACAAATACAAACAAGTATTCTAAATGATAAAAAAACATAACGTACGTTGTACTTTAAGTATAAGAAGACACAAATGAAACTCTTATAGTAAAAAAAAACACAAAAATATTGGATACCGCGAGTAAAATGCCAAATGTGACCAAATATTAACAAAGACTGATTAAACAAACGAGATGGACGTAATATGATCACGATGAGTAAGTTTATCGGATGTGGAGCATAGATTACACCTGTCCTTGCGTTCGCAACGCGTAATTTATTCTATCTTATTTCATCTTAGTTCTCAGACATCGCTCGTAATCTTATTTTAAGTTTACACATGTATAAAAATCAATTATGATTAATAAGATGACATAATAAAATAAATAATCTCTAAAACATATAAAAAATAATTGTTTCGCATATTTGAAAACATCATCATAACATTTATATAGACTCATTGCAAACTTTTATGAAACTGCTCGAAACATAACTCAAGACCCAGTCCTGGTGCTCCCGGACACTTAGTACAACAGTATTATGATTCATTTCGAATTCCTTTTTGTGGATACCACCCTTGCGAAGTTTTCTTCCACATTCAGCAATCTCATATTTAGAAGGATAATGGAGGGTTTCATTACTTTCTCTTTAGTTGCATTTGACAACAAAGATTCAATTACTGAACGATGAAAGTCCAGGAAAGTCAATTTGGGTGCGGAATATTTATTATACAACATAAAAGAATTGTACGGCATCATTTCAATTATATATATATCCCTATTTTCTTATACCATCTAATGGTCTTCCTATTTGACAGACAATACGAAAGCATTTGATCTTGCAGATAGATGCCGGACATATTTGTTCTGCAGTAGGCACAGGTTTCATTTTGTTGTTTCCAGACCTAGAAGTTACTTCTGGGAAAGTATTTTCATGTTCGGTTGTGATTTATCGGAATTCTCTTTTATCCCTCCATTTCCCTACGCAAACATGTTCGCCGTAGCGTTTGGCCAAGTCACCAGAATTCAGTATTGCTTTTGATGCATCAGTGGGGTCTGTTTTCTTTCAGTCCGGAAGATTCCTGTAAAATACATCTGTCTTTCTAGCAACTGTCTGGCAGGACTAACGAATTATAATAATTGTCCTTGTATGTACTGTATTCTTTACCCAAATAATTACTTACAATGTGAAAAACAACATTGATAGCATGTCCTTTACCACCCATATCATCAGTTACTCCAGTGTATACCTGCATTTTCATTATGGTCACATTGTTCTCTGTAAGTAAATATAACTTGATACGATCCTGACGTTTGATTGTTCTTCATTGATATCCTGTATCTCTGGCACATTATTCTCGGCCTTTGTCAAACCACACTCGACAACAATTTAATACAGTGCTTTGGTTTCTATTCACCCTATTGGCAATTACATGGAATGACATTCCTGTCTGTCGTAACCTGATTATTCGTCCCTTATCAAATCCACTAATTTGTCTAAATTTCGAAAGTCTACATACTCTGAGCATAACAATTTATCGACGGGGACACGAAGAAACACACTATAGGAAAATAAATTACCAACTGTAACTGTGCCAATAATATTCTGATATCACATACTCAGGAACGGCACAAACAAATATAACAGAAAAGAACTACTGGCACGAAAACGTTTAAATTATACTCAATTCTAATTTTGGCAATGCTAAATCTGTATTGTGTTATATATGTCATTGGGTAATTCCAGAAATTTAAATTTTTTTATCATTTCAATAAAAAAGAAATTCTTCGCAAATAAAATGTGATATTTTATCGCTTAACCAAAATAACAACGTCTCTTAAAAGTTTATCATATTAAATACGAATTAATGATAACAAATATCAGTGGCTACACATATTTATTTTATAACGCGTATCTGCGTACAATTTTACCACTTCAACAAAATACCTACGTTAAATATGTTTACATTCAGTATTCGAGAATTTCTCATTATACTGTTTTGTCTATCTGATGGCACCAAAAATATTCCTGCATTCCTAATATTCCTGTTTCATCCTTTGGGAAGGGAAACTTGTGTTTAGACATGCATTCACTGGTGTAATGAGACACTCTTTCTATGCTGGATGTCAGAAGATTGAGATTTACTCCTACATATGCTATTTACTATTCGTATTGTGCTGTTGCTATCAGGTGACAAAAACATAGGAAACCTAAGTGTCCTCATAAATAAACATAGTAAACCTACGTTTTCTCATAAAAAAAATAATTTTTAAAGATTTCTCGTAGTGACAATTTAAAATGCATTCCGATGTTAAAATATATCAATATTTGGTGTAGACTTACTTTGGATGAAATAATTGACACTACTTGAATGATAGAAATGATCAAGATATCTTATCTTAATTACTGAGACGTATATTTTATTTTTAAATTGTAATAAAGTTATACGTATTAGTAATTCCTACTGATCCACAATTCACTATATGTAAAAAATGGAACCAAAGGCGTGGCCTTAGAAGGGGTTATGAGTAAATCATCCTTCCAATGATTAAGGCAGCTGCTAATATAGCGAAACTTGAAATGTTCTATACACTCTTCTACAAGTTTAAAATTTAAAAAATAGAATTTAAATTTTGCAACCAGCTGAATTAAAAACACTGTCGTTATATCCATTGAATTACTGTATGCTTACTTTCAATAGATCGTCAAAGATTGATTGATTAATATACGTATAATAAGTACTATACTTACTTATAGTACTAAAGTACTGATTTTTGAGAAATTACTTTTAGAAATATATCTTGTATGGAACTTTGTCGTCTTGATTTTTTAAGGCCGTAGTAGTAAAAAAAATTTTTATTGCGTCATTTTATTGAGTATATTTTTTACATATAATAGGTAAAATACGTAGGTAGTTACATAAGAAATTTTTAAAATTTTTGTTAATGTAATCATCTAAATTTGCTTGCCTTTTAATTTCTAATGTTAAAGCCAATAGTTACTTCTTAATTGGTTTAGTTAGACCAAGTACTAATAACTTGAAAATAGATATACTTCAGATATTGATAATACTCAAGTTTGGCTGTAGAACCCGCATCCAAGCAGTGGTATGCCAATTAGTCAATGAAATGCCCTAATCAACAGCCTATTTCGCAATCAACAGTTAATGGAATTGAATGCTATTTTAGGAATTTAGCACATATCAAAGATATACCTCATATTGGTCTTCCTGCGACCAGTGAAGATTTACAACTTTGCATTACATGGGCAGGGATAGTGGGTAATCGATCTCTAGGACCTTATTTCTTCGATGAAATATTGACTGGGCATCACTATATGAGATTATTTCAATTTTAACTTATTTCCGCCAACACTATACCGCCAATGTTCTTGATAAAACTTTTTCAAACAGATGGGTTAGTAGGAAAGGACCTATAGAGCGATCTGCTAAGTCATCAGACTTAATTCCGCTTGATTTTTATTGTGTAGTTATTTAAAGAGTAGGGTCAGCGGAGTAAAAAAGCCTGTAAATTGCTTAAAAAAAATTTTTGAGCGTAGAACAACGAGTGACCTATATAATATTATTATATAGGTTATTTGACATCCCATATGACTATTTACGATATCTTTGACTAGGGCGCACTTTAATTATTTATAAAAAATTGACAAAATTGCTAATTTTAAAATAGTATACATTTTATTACATATAACATGATATCTCGCAAACCTTGTGGAATATTAAAACGATTTTTTTTTTGGCAAAAGTAGACACATGAGCGCTAATAGCAGTGCAATAATTTTGCTTAAAAAGTGTTTTTTATCTTCCAAAAAAATAATGTGTTATTAGAGTTTTCATTCAGGAATAATGTTTTTTTCGGTAATGGTAAAACTTTTTTATTTTTAGAAATTCTTAGGTATAATATGCGAGTAAAACTTGGCAAACATCCCAAGAAAGTTTTTAAAAAAAGCCGCAATAACTTATCTTTTATACTTTAAGAGATATCCGTAGCTAAAGTCGAAGTATTGTGGCGCGACCGTGCGTGGCGGCGAGGCGTAAAGATTTTTGACCCTACAGGATAGCCAAGCTGCATGTCCTTACGGAATGTTAGCCCTAACGTGTTTTATTAAAGCTTTATTATTACAAAATGTAAAAGTATTAAGTAAAACTGACTGTTGATACAATATATTATACATATGTAATGAATAAATATGCTAGACAAAATCATATTTTTATTTCGGCTCATCATATAATCAATTATATTAATTATTAATATTATGTTGCTGAAATACAACTATAGCCATAGAATGTGTTGTGTTTCTTCCGTCGATAGTTTCTTCGTTTAAGTCAAAATTATCCATACTAGCATGGATGTAATTTTTTGTTGGTTGGTCAACCTTGTCTATGCCTGGTGGTATGTAAACTTGATCGTTATTAATCTTTTGTTTAGCAAGTGCCGTTGTTAGTTGTCGACGTCATTGTATGTACAACTTAAGCCAATTTTAGATAATATATCCAAAAGCTGTTTACTACGAACTAAATGATGAAGGGACAGTCCCAATCTAAATTGAAAGTAGTTTTTCTTATATATTTTTGAGCTCAGTGCCATAATAATGTTGCAAGGAATAACTGCTTCTGCAACTTCATTATGCAAATTATTAAACGCACCGTCATCTATTAGCCAAGACACAAATGTAAGTAGCAATTTAGGTACTTGTTTTTCGAATTCCATTTGACTTATGTTTTCAGGTACAGGGAAATCTCTTTGCTGAGGTTGAAATTCACGCATTTGCCTTTTTAAAATTTCCGCCGCCTTATGCAAAATTAGTTTCTCACTATGCATAATATTTTCAGTCGAGCAATAATTTTCATTAACGACATCATCAGACTCGTCTGAAGAATTCTCATCTTGTTCAGGTGAAGGTTGTGTGACTTGCTGCGGTTTTTCTTTTTAGTTTATTTTGTATAGCTTTTATGTTTCGTTGAGATATGTACTGACTGTAGCAACTTCTGTGGTATTTGGCATCGTAAGCAAACAAATCTTCATAACCAGATAGTTTTGAAATCATGATTATATCTTCTTTTTGTCTAGCTGCTTCGATTATTTTCTGGTACGTATTTTTTCCAGTACCTACAAGACATAGGAAAATAAATATATTGGTATTTAAAAATTAAAATAAAACATAAAAATAGATACGATTATAGATTCGTAAAAATACTGTATTTTATTAAAAAAAAAACAGCAATATTTTTACTTATGCCACTGTATAATATATATTAGGTTTTGCGTCTGGTTTTTTTTAACGCAAAGGCAATATGCACAATAAATTTAATTTAATTTCTACTTACCTAAGCAGCCTGAGCTAAATATAATTTACTGACCTGTTTGTACAGAGGTTAGCTTTTTCTTTCCTTTGGTTTATCTTTTTATGTCCTGTTTTATCGCAGATTAGGCACATACTTCTTATGTCAAATAAACCGATGTTTTTCCTGGTTTTCTTGTTCTGGATCACTTGTTTGATTAGTACTAGCAGATGCAATATTTTGTGCACTAGTATATGTTTTTCTACAATTACAATGGTACTTTACTTTTAAGTTTCCATTTAAAATAGCGTCTGTCATTTCTAAAATTGTTTTACCGAAAATATCCTGTCTTTTCTCCGCCGCACTAAATATAATTTCTAGGCCGTGTTTCGTAGGGTTTTGTACCACCGATTTATCTTGAAGTCCAATGGATTCTCCGCACAAAATGCACTCCATTTTATAGTATTTAAAAATATATTTATGTAGAAATTATTTCTTCAATAAAAAACAGAAAAAACTTTATTTCCTATTTTTATTTTTAGAGGACTTCCGGCCAGGTAATACCTGGCTGGAAGTCTAAAAATAAAAATAGGAAATAAAGTTTTTTCTGTTTTTTATTGAAGAAATAATTTCTACTTTAACAGCCAACAACTTGTAAAATATCATCTCTATTTATGTAGGTAGGTACTGGAATAATTCACACAATACTGCACAAAGAAATACAAAGAACTATTTTTACATCTGTTTAACTAAAACTGGCTAACCAAAATTACCATACGTTAACAGAAATGTGTAATGAAAATAGGGCAAACACGTTCGATCTAGTTTGATAGATGCGTGCCGGGATAGCGCAAGATTAAATCGATCGAGCAATAACCATGCGCGCTCTATTTTCATTCACGATTATCACGTGTCATGTTAGTCGCAAATGTCTGCAATGTTTTTTGAAAACTTCTATAATCTTTTTACTTCAATTCACTCGCATGATGTATATGAAAATTCCCAAAAATAAAAAAGTTTTTCGATTGTTAAATAATGCAACGCACAAAAAAAATCAATTATTATTATTTTCTTATTTTCTTTTTTAAGTAAGTTGATTTTAAAAAACTGCGCTACGCGTTTACCAGCGCTAAAGTGTCTACTTTTAAATAAAAAAAAGTTTACTCTAATCCTCTTAATAGTTTTTGAAATATCGTGTGTTATATCTTAAAATGTATTTTTTTTAATTGTTCATATTTTCACACATTTTTCGCTATAAAAAAGAGTCAGCCCCAACTGATCATGTCGTAAATATCTGCTCCTAATAGCCAATAATACTCCTAATAATGTTATATTCGGTTCAACTTGTTCTACTTCAAAAAAGTTTTTTTCGAGATAGAAGTGTCCGACAACGGCGATTTTACTCCACTATTCAGGAAGGGTTTATTTTTCGTCGTAGACACGTTCGAGCGTCCAGCGATGCATATTTTGAATAATTTAGTTGATTATACTGTAAGATTTTAATCTAATAATAAAGAACTTCTATTAATTTTAGTTTATATCAAACTTTTTTCCTAGTAACCACCAAGTGTCGGAAATATTTTCCATTTATCAGAGCCGGCAGTTAAAAAAACATATGTAAATATAAATAAATGCACCACATAAAATTTCATGTGGTGTGTTTAGAACATGACACACATATGCATACATAGAACGTGACGCACATGCATAGAATATGATACACAAATCATCAAACAAAATCCTCTTTTGTAACTGTACCGGCAATATTCTGTGGATGGACAGTTGATTTTAAATGCTTTCCACAATCACGGCGTGTATGAAATACATAACATCGACAATGCTGAATTTAGAGGTTTCTCTGCAAAATACGTACCAGATTTTACTTTACCTAATAACAATATAATGCGTAGAACATATCTACCAAATGTGTATAGAAATGTTTTGGGGAATATTATAGAAGACGTACGAAATAAATTTTTATGGGTGACAATGAATGAAACAATTGAATTTCGGTGTAATAAGGTTGTTAATGTTATATGAAGAATTTCGCGTGTTCAAAAGTCTTTGTCTCTATCATGTAGCAACAGTCGAATAATAAAAAATAAACTAAAAAATGTTAGATCGGGTAAAATTAAACGACATATGTGGGGAAAAATGTGACAAAAATTTGTGTCAGTGCGATTAATATGGGCTACCTAAAAAGTGCTTGGAAAATTTCAAAAGGAAAGGAATATGTGGCATCAATATGGACAGAAACTGCGGATGGGTATATGTGGTATCAGTATGGACAAAAGTTGCTAACATTGAAAACAATTACTATCTAAATTAAACAAATTTAGGTGGACACAGAAAATTTTAATGGAAGAAAAAAATATTGCGAAAACCTTAGCCGAATGTTTTTAATCAGACCGTCCAGATGTATAATCTGTGGGAATGGAGAATAATAAAAGGAAAACGGAAAATGCTTTACTGGATGTATGGATCTCTGTACTGAAAGAAAAACGCAGTAGTGGTAAAAAAATAGCTATGGTATACACACATCATATAAATCACTGTTTATAAAATGCATTAAAAATATACGATTCTGTCAGCAAAATTTATTTATGTTATCTTAATTATTCACGTATAATTAATTTACAATGTCTGATAAAAAAATAAAACATTTAAGTAATATCTATTTCTACTTCTTACCGTTTTATTAATCATTACGTGTGCATTTTATATTGTCCAGAAAGTAAAATGTCCACATAATGTTCTTTTTAGTTTCTTTTCTCTTAAATTCTTTTAATAGTAGGCGTAACTTGATATGCGCTGTGAAGTTTATTTTAATATTAATACAAAAAACGTTTTGGCAACTTTTCCTTTCCGGAATTCCGTATTTCAACACAGAAATAACAACTGGTTCAAATAGTTGCAATTGAAGCCATACAGCACGCTCAATTTTATTAATATTAGGGTACCAGAAATTTATGATTTAGTTAAATTCAATGAATTTTATTTAAGCAGTTTTATTGAGTTTATTTTTTTTAGTAATAATAAACACTACAGAAATTAGACAACCCTTGAATCCAAAGTCGAAGATGTCTAGAACTGCAAGAAAAATGTGGACATACAACTATTTCAACCGACACTGCCAGTGCTGGTAGCAGGATTCGAACCCGCAGCTACGATAGAAAGATTTCTAATCACGCTCTAACCAACTACACCATCGAGTCGGTTAATTGTGTCTGTATGTAGTTACATAGCAATACAATATTAGATACAGTGCATTGAAGGAAGACTGAAATTTTGCATCGTATCGCATGCAGCGTGCACAACTGTTGACCGCACACAATTAGATGGAAAATTAATTCGCTGAACAGCAACAGGTTGTCTGCGTCTGGTTTACATTTAACGTTGTCATTTAAGAGACCCATGTCTAATAATTTAATACACATCCTACTTAGCTTTTTCACAAGCCATATGCGTATCATACACTTCAGATTTAGGATCAATTTTTAAGATCTTGCTACGTAGCATGTGGTATAAGTCAAGATGAGTGAATGAAGATTAGTTGGAGGCAACTTTTATTTTATTTGGAAAACCATTGATTATGTCGTTTCGATGTCATTTTGGCTTCTTATCCTTATCGATATTATTGCTGTGAAATTGTCATGTTGAATTATTTTTTCAGTTATGTTCCCTCAGAATCTAAGGAAGATGCTGAGACAAGACGGGAAAATATAGAGAAATATAGTGCCGATCAGTAATCAAAATTCGTTCTACCAATCAATAATCTCTGAAAAGGAAGTTTATGAGCTGATGTTTTAACGGAATTTTTATTTTATTGCATTATCGCTCACATATTACAGATTAAAAATCAGGCATTAAAATGTTACTATGATAAAATGATACACAGAAAAATATTAATATAATCTTACCTAGACTTATGGATGTACCTGCTAAACGAAAATGGTAGAATCCAGTAAAAACGAACCACAAAACATGTTGTGGAACTTTCATTCCTTGATTTCCAAACACATAGGTATACAACAAGTATAGAGATAAAAAATATGCCAAATGTTGGATCCTAGTCAGAACGAATTGCTGACTTAAATTATATTTTAAGACTAAGCAATGCATTATTGGAGATCACGAGTTTAATTTAACTTTTACTACACTTGAAACATTACAACTACAACTAAGTTATCTTTATTAAGTCACTTTTTGATATTTAATGTTTAATAACTAAGTTTGGCCAATGTCATTAATCCGACAGCGATGTACTGGGTATGCATCATATCATAATACTTGAATAAGTACAATAATAAAAACAAAAATATTTTATATATTGTGATGTATGTTTTTGTACTATTTCGTTCGCTTTAAATTCTATTTTATGTATTTCCTTATATTTTGTAAGCTTAGTGCTGCACATTATTATTAAACTGTTAAATGACGTTCACACATGTACATTGTATGTCTAAGTGATAACTAATAATAAATAAATAAATAAATAAATAAAATAAATGGAAATAAATTTTATTAATACTGGTACACTTTATAAAAATATGTACAAAACTCACCTTCTTAAGTAGATTTATGAAGTAGCTTGGTTATAGTTATCACAAACTGAAGCACTTCTATAATAACTGTGTAGCATCAGATATGTTTCTACAGTTGTCTCAGTAAGCGATGTTCGCTATGGTGAAAAAATATGTTTGTATTTTGAAAAAGACCATTCGACATCTACGGAAGTAATACAGGCATAAATAAAACACTCTGTGAACTCACTTAACGCAGCTGTAGATGCACCATCACAAATTTGTTTTAATTTGGTAAAATCAGGATCGTTTCGTAATACACTCTCGAATTTTTCAATAACTGGCTTATTTTTTGCATCATTTATAGTCTGTAGCTGTGTATTTACGTCGTCCACTATTTGCAGCGATTCCACTAACGACAACGAAGTATTTTGCAATTTTTCTATTGCGTCGTGTGGTCCTCTATAATTGTTATAAATAGTTTTTAAGTCTGTTTCAAGGGAAACATCTTGAAAGATTGTCTGGCTTTCCTTAATAGCTGCAGCCTCGTTAGGGTTGAACTGTAGTATCACAGCTTTTATTTGTTGAAAATATTCAGCATAATAAAAAGCTGCCTTCAACCACGTTCCCCAACATGTAAAAATCGGCTCTGGTGGTTCCGGAATACCAGGACACAGTGTGTGAAATGCTCGAGGCCGTTTAGGAGATTTGAGAAATACTTTTTTTTGTATTTGCTATTAATGCATCTACCTCTGAAAAATATTTTCGAATCGTTTCTGCTACAAGATGGAACGCATGCACTTTACACGTAACATGTAAAAACCTACAATCGTCTCTTTGAAGAAAACGGCCCACCAAAGGCATTGTCGCAGCACCGTCGGTCACAAACATCAACACTTGACTTGTTGACAGTTCAAATTTTTCGAAAGTCTCCAACACCACCCGCGTAATTGTTTTGCCAGTACACGTAGTTAGTCTTTTGCTAGCTAGTAAAAGTGGAAATGTTGGTTTAACAGGGTCGAGTACACGTACTATAACATTTAAAATAGAATTTTTTTTACACAGCCGTTTATTTTTTAATGCACATTTAATCCTATTTACAATGTCTTCACGAACACTTGGTACATATCTACGTAGCGATGAACGACTTGGTAAATTCACCTGGAGATTGTATTTATTCCAGAACTCCCGAAATGCTGGTTTATCCAATATGCACAGGGGAACATCAAAGAAAATCAGCATTGGTAAATCAAACATAAATTGAGGTTCCAAAGAAGACACGCCATTTTTTTTATTTTTATGCCGGTTACTATTGACATGAATTTTGCAGCCGTATTTAATCCAGCACATTAAGTCTTGATGACAAACTTTACAAATTATTTTACATCCATCATAGAATAAATCCGGAAATTCACCGATAAATTTATTCACTTTATCAGCGTACGGTCGTTTTCTACTCTTTACTCTCAACATTATTTATTATTTATTAGTACTCTATGCATCGACTGACAGATAACAACTGAAGTGTGTCGTGTCATCGTCATCGTAAACAAGCGCGCGATGGCATTGATATTGCGCCCGACCCTGTATCTACCATCGCTTGGCCAGGCTTATTAATAACTAAAAACAAAAACTAATTTATCAAAACAAATAATTACTATTTTGATAAAAAAAATGTTTTTTCAGTTATACAATCTATTGAACAATATGAAACTGGTACGCTTTTTCTTGATAAAATATAAAGAAGTTGGTCTCAGATAGGTGCACTTCAATTAGTACTCGACAGACTTGATATTATACAGGATGTAACATATTGTAATGTCATAAATAAAGGAATCTATACACAGGAACCTGGAACACAAAACAATGTGTACAATTTGTGAAAATTATCTGCGCGGTTTGTCTGTGCCTGCCTATGTGAACTATTTAGAATTTGCACCATTAACTTCAGTAGATTCATTTTTCTTTTGTAAACATATGTACAGACTAAATCGCACAAATTTAACAGCCACGAATGCGGAGCGAATATTAGTTGTTGTGACCATGTATGCTAATGCGATGGCAGACTTCAGTCCTTCTGAATAATACATTGTACCAAGCGATAGATATTTCATTACTCATTTTATACTCTTGCTTTTATTTGTCTACGTATGTCTTTCTATCAACCATATGAGGCTACCGGTTCTGGAGTCCAGTCTAATTTCCTGACCCTGGTAATTACCTACAATTTTTACACTACTATACGTAAAAATATGCTCTATTAAATGACGCAACAATGAACATACTGGTTGCCGTTCAAAAATATATTGATGACTTTGACAAATACGGTACTAAAATAAATCAAGACAACTCAGAAAGCGGCATTTAAAAACATTTGATGTATTAGAGCATTTTTTAAATTTTTTTTAGAAGAATTTTATAAAATTATATTGTTTACTTTAGAGACAAACTGAAATGACTATCTATTTGCGAACATTTATTATCAATTTAATAAAATAGAATCATGCGATATATTACCAATATTTGATCTATATTTTATTGTATTTCATTGGGTAATTGATATAATTGCCTAAAACAATATTGTGGTAATAAATCAAGCAATGCTTATTGATAGACTTATTTCTGTGATATAATTATTGTAACAATAAGTATTAATGAAAATTGAATTTAGTTCTTAATTAATTTTATAGATTCCATTTCGATATACTTTTTTAAAATACAAGCAGATTATCGCAATATTTATCACTACCCTCGATCTATTGTACGGCCAAAAATACAAAAAGTCGCGAGAAAATGACAAGGCAAATGACAAGGTATGAGGTATATTTAGCTTTCACTCTTTACCTATTTACCTATGTCTTCACATGGGTTTTGAATTTCTTCATATATCACTACAATAATATATTGTGCATGTTTACACATAATACCATAATCTACTTTGGTGTGACGATTTATTTGTGTTAAGCTGAATCGATTTTTTTTTTGTTACAAGAAATAAAATAAAATATATAGGATACTAATAAAATGCATGTATTTTTATATAAGGATATAATACACACATTTAATTTCATCCTTATTAGTATAAAATATATGAATATTATCCTGTACAGACATATAATTTAAAGACATGGAATATACAGGGTCCTGCAACAATTCGTCGGTCTTCCATAAGCTCTTATACCATACAAGTAAGGAATTTTGTTTAAGTGCAGTTCTTAACTACACATGAAGGGTCATCCTAAGAAAATATTTTCGGATGTACAGGGTATCACAAAAAATTGCTACACCATCGAGGTAAGTTTTTGAAAATAGAAGGCCTTTTATATTTTTGCATTTTTAACTACTTTGATGTTCCTCATTCATACCTATAATATGAGTGCAATGCAGTACTTCTCGTAGTAGCAATAAATTAAAAATAAAAAAAAAATTCAATTTGTATCACTAAAGATAAACGATCCCCATTTTTCCAAATGGAAATTTAAAAACAAAACACGGTTAAAAACTTTTTAATGAAGGTGGTAGAATACTGTAACTATAATTATTTGAAATCCATCATTATACAGGATACTCGAAATAAATGTTAAAATTTTGAGAATTTCCGCTATAGTCTGTGCAGTTCAATTTTAACTCCGGTTAATCACTAATCCACAAGTTTACTTCATCCTCTAAAGGTATTGAATGTGACATTTTAAAAAAGTTAACCTATGTTGTATTTAATTTCGCACTGTTTACGTATCCACTTGTTATTCACATAGACGTTTTATAAAAACTACGTATTTAGAGTGGTATTCGTTTTCAACATAGGACGGGAATAAACATCACACCCAAGCCAACGCATTTCGCCTATAGGTACCTATCTACGCATTGCTACTGGACACTCAACAATAAT
Source organism: Rhamnusium bicolor (assembly GCA_029963845.1). Lineage (NCBI taxonomy): Eukaryota > Metazoa > Arthropoda > Insecta > Coleoptera > Cerambycidae > Rhamnusium > Rhamnusium bicolor. Next base: position 5,594,257 of record JANEYF010000851.1, on the reverse strand, counting down.
GAGCAATTCCCATTGTCAAGATATGGCGGTCAGTAAATAATTATATTTTATAGCTGCAAGCACTCCAATTACCTGATAAAAATCTTCAATTTTTTTTGTTCCCATTTTTACTTTCTTATACTTAATATAAGGAAGTATAGTAATCGTGATTTTTTCGACCTCGAGATTTTAAATGATTTAAACGTTTTGAACACTCCTGAATCCATTCTGACTATTTTCCGAATGTTGTTTGGCGGTGCGTGTATGTGTCTGTGTGCGTGCGTGCGTGCGTGCGTGTGTGTGTGTATCCGCGATAACTCAAAAAATACTAATAGGAGACTTCCCAAATTTGGCAGTTAAGATTGTCAACAACATTTTAGGTGACACATTAAATTTGGTGAATGTGGTACTACCAGAAGAGACATGATGAATGAAAGAAGAAAAAAGGTACAATTTCGTGAAAAAAAATTTAAAACATTTTTGCATTCCTGGACAAATCTCTACGAATTGTAATGAAAAAAACATAATTTTATGGAAAAAAATCTGTCTGCATGTACGTAGTATCGCGATAGCAGCCACAGTTTTTGAGATAAAGCTTTCAAATTTGGTACACATGTTCTAAAGGCCAAAGACAATGAAAAATTCGATGATGAGCAAAATTGGCCAAGTGAAAGGAGGTCCACGGGACTCAAACTTTTTTGTATTTGTCTTTAGAAAAAATATATATATACATTCTTGATGAAAAATTATAAATCATGTCTACTATATCAATCCAATAAAATATATTTTCCAATTACTTAAATAAAGCTGATGTAAACGTATTAAAATTTCATCAATTTATTTCTATGTACAACAAAAATAGAGGGGGTGAGCCAAGTTTTATTTATACCTGGTATATTAACAAATTCCGATTAAGCGTACTTTTTTTAAATAAATTTTATTGAAACTAATTTCAGTATTTTAACACGCTGTTCTTAAATATTTGTGATTTTATTGTTAAGAAATTGCTAGGTAAGAAATTAGAACATGGACTCTAAAATTTATTTAAATACTATTTAGAGCCAAAAGTTCTATTTACAAAATAAAGTTGTACTATGCAGCATATGTATGTGTAGAAAGAGATTTCAACTTCATCTTCAAATTATATACAAAACATTAATAACGGTTGCCTTTGAATTCCTTTGATGGCATAATATTAAAGAAAATTGTCTGATCCTATCGATTCATCAAATTTTTTACAATCGCCTCTTCTACTGCGAAACTTAAATTTTAGAACCTACGGCATAAATATATTTCAAGAATAAAAATGATTAAATAAACTGTCAAATCATTTGAAAGAACCGAATAAAATAAAAATCACTTTTTCGATTTTTATGGCAGTTTTGTCCAATTTTACCAATAAAATTAGCCTTTACATTGATATATATCTAAGGGAAAGTAAGAAAATAGGTCACAAAGACATCAAATTTTGTATAAGTCGGATGAACTTCCGAGGATTTACTCTCCCCTATTTAATTGATGTCCATCATGGCTGAACAAGAACCTAGTTTTATTTATAGAGAAATATATCGAAGTATCGAAAGGTAGTGATAAATTCCAGAGACGACTTTTATGTGGAAATAATATTATATTGTAAAACAATATGAAATATTCTTATGTACGATGCAATATATAGATTTTCTTTATAAATATCTGGTGTGGCCAGCACATAAGTTTCTTATACCAGTATATATCATTCTGATGTAAAAAAAATCATTCTATGTAATTCTTCACTTACCTCAATTAAATTTTAATAGCGTACCTGTCAATAATAATTCATGTCATATATTTTAATAATTTCTTCTTATTGACATTGACATTTTTGTAACTAAATTAGACATTTCAAGTGTCAAACTGTTAAATTTACCCTAACCCCATTTTATGAGGTCAAATGTATAAAAAAAATTTTACATCAGCTTTAAAGTAATTGGAAAATATATTTTATTAGATTGATATAGTAGACATGATTTATAATTTTTCATCAAGAATATATTTTGTAAAGGTAAATACAAAAAAGTTTGGGTCCCGTGGACCTCCTTTCATCTGATCAATTTTGCTCATCATCGAATTTTTCATTGTCTGTGGTCTTTAGAATATGTGTACCAAATTTGAAAGCTTTATCTCAAAAACTGTAGCTGCTATCGCGATACTACAGACATGCAGATAGATTTTTTCCATAAAGTTATGTTTTTTTCATTATAATTCGTCGAGATTCGTCCATAAATGCAATAAAACTTTTTAATACTTTTTTCCGAAATTGTACCTTTTTTCTTCTTTCATTCATTGTATTTCTTCTGGTGGTACCACATTCACCAAATTTAATGTGTCACCTAACATGTTGTTGTTAATCTTAACTGCCATATTTGGGAAGTCTCCCATTAGTATTTTTTGAGTTATCGCGGATACACACATACACTTTCTCGAAGTCGAAAAAAACACGATTACTATACTTCTTTATATTACGTATAAGAAAATGAAAATAGGAAAAAAAAATTAGAGGTTTTTATCATGCAATTGGAGGGCTTGCAGCTATGAAATATAATTATTTACTGACCGTCACATTTTGACACTGGGAAATGCTCATTATTGTCGAGTGTCCAGTAGCAATGCGTAGATAGATACCTATAGGCGGATTGCGTTGGCTTGGGTGTGACGTTTATTCCCACTGTCCTTGTTGAAAATGAATACCACTCTAAATACGTAGTATTTATAAAACGTCTATGTGAATAACAAGTGGATACGTAAACAGTGCGAAATTAAATACAACAGAGATTAACTTTTTTTAAAATGTCTCATTCAATACCTTTCGAGGATGAAGTAAACTTGTGGATTAGTGATTAACCGAAGTTACAATTTAACTGCACAGACTGTAACGGAAATTCTCAAAATTTTAACATTTATTCCGAGTACCCTGTATAATGATGAATATCAAATAATTATAGTTACAGTATTTTACCACCTTCATTAAAAAGTTTTTAACCTTGTTTTGTTTTCAAATTTCCATTTGGAAAAATGGGGATCGTTTATCTTTAGTGATGTAAAATGATTTTTTTTATTTTTAATTTATTGATACTAAGGGAAGTACTGCATTGCACTCATATTATAGGTGTGAATGAGGACCCTCAAAAATTTTTGGAGGCTCCTATGTAAGAGAGTATTTATCATAAAACAGTAATTCAATTTTTAAAATAGAAGAAATCTCGTCAGAAACATTTCTTGTAAATCACAGCACTCTAAATCAAAAATTAAAATTTTCTTTAAAAAAAGAAATAAATTATAAATTAAAGGAAAACGTATACTGTTATATTCAAAATTTACCAGATTTCAAAAAATATACAGGGTGTTCCATTTAAAATAAGAAAGCTGGGGTAATTTCCAGCGAAACCGGAAGTGCATAATAATTGAAAATATTGTCTTCTAATGAAACTTTATATGTATAATAATATATTAAAATTTCATCAATTTATTTCTATAAACAATGAAAATAGAAAGGGTGAGCTAGGTTTCATATACACCCAGTATACAATTTTTCAGCATTTAACACACCTGTGTAAGCACAAGAAATATTTTAACCGCATTTTCCAGTGTTATTAAAAAATAAAGGAGAGTTTGTCTTCTTTTTAAAATAACAAGTGCTTTTGGCAAAAATGCCTGATTCTATCTTTGTACATCGATACAATTTATTAACACAATTTATTACTATGTTGTACATTAACTTTTTTGAAGCAAAAGCAAATATTAAATTTATATATACAGCTAAAAAAGTTCTTAAATATTTTTCCGACTATTACTCTTTCTGTCAAAACAGAAAAGCTTTTATGGTGAGCTTATGAAAAACTGCCCGTTACTTCTCTCTAATACTTCTGCTTTAAAAGGGGAATAAATGTACGCAACATTGAGATTTTCGGCATTATATATCCTACCTACATGTTTATTCTCTCTGCTTGGAACATTTTATTAAAATAAAACTGTATTATTACCTAAATTTATTTACTTTTTATATATTTGTACTGGAACATATATTATCGTAAAAATGAACCAAAAAAATTATTACCTCTATTATGATGTAAAGTCCTTTCTTTGGCAATTAAGGATATATTTTAAATTTACATGAAAACCAAGTTTCGATATTGAAACAGTTTTTGTTATTAAAAAAAAAACGAAAATTTATAAAAAAATTTTAAATTTATATCCCAAAATATGTGAAAGCAGCAAAAAAGATTTAAATATAAAGACAACAAACTATATTTTGTATCGACAAAAATAGTTCTGACTAATGTTGACGGTTGTAAATATTTATAATTATAAATGTAATATAATATTAAGAATAGAAATTAAAACTTAAATTAAGATGTTTAGCCATAGAAAACTTTCTGTATAGTGTATATGAAACAGCACTCCAAATTGCAGTTGTCTTCGAACAGTTTAAATTAACCAAACCATTTTACATTTATGGATTAGACTATGCAGGCCCATTTTATAGCTGTATTTATTTGTTTTACCAAAAAACATTTGAAATTAATAAGTTGACTACGTATTCCATGAGTTTACTTCAAAAATAATTCATATGTATTCTTATAATGGAAGAATTGTAAAAGAAAACCTTGTGAAATTTCAAAGCCTTTTCTGTATTGTAGTCTGTATATCATCAGAATTTATTTCATATTGCCTTATTGCAAGACGGTATAAAGTAGAATTTAATACTTTCAAGTATATCACTCTGGTGACCTTTGGGAAGCTGGGATTAAATATATGAAACACCGTTTGAAATGAACCATTGAATAGTTACACAATACTTTTTACTCTTATATATTGATTCTGTTTTCACATGTTCAAATAGGTAACTCGTTGCAAGCTGTACAAAAAAAAATAAATTCATTAAAATGCGCTTTAAAAGCATTAACAATTCTAGACTGTACAAATATTCTCATAATTTAGTGAGTTCAATCTCAAGAACGTTTTGTTTAATAATTATCATAAAACTTTAAGGTGGCTTTGTGGTTGAACGGTAAGAGCACTAGCCCCACACCCGGAGTTCCGGGTTCGATTCCATGTCTAAAGTCTAAATTGTCCTAGCATATTCGAGTATCGGTTGTGTGTCCGTTGTCTATAAATATGTAGTCCCCTCCCGCGCAAGTATCACGAGGTATCTTTAGGTATACAGGATGTTGTATTACCTGTACTGTTTTAAAAAAATCAAGCAATTACGTTACATAACACAAATCGACTAATTTCAGCTGATGCCATTTTATATATTTACCAAAATTGTAATTTACATTTTCATATTAAAAATATCTAAAGTCAATTTGACAACCAGTCTTAAATTATTCTAAATACATGTTAAATTTCTCATCTATAGTCTATTCACATAGGCTTTGCAGCGTTGGTTTTTAAATTATTTTTTATTATACGAGGTGACTCAGTTTTAATAGCGAAAATTTTAACAGTCGATAGATATCATCGAAATGAGGATTTTTGTTGTGCATTTATAATGCACCGCGCACCTAAGAAAACTACACAAGACTGACGGCCGACAAGGGGTCGCTCGGCGAGCCCAAGTAAACAGGTTTTTTATATGCTTTAAAGCAGTTAGAATTTAAAATTGTTTTTTTTTCTGATATTATTTCTTATGGGTACACAAAATAAAAAGTAACGGAAATTTTTAAGACGTTTGGCTTTCTTATAGCTAAATAAAACATGTTTTATTAAATTAGGATGTTCTTATTTCAGCGTAACCAGTCACTTTAGTTTCTTATTCAAAACTTTAAAGCAAATAATAATATGTCAATTTTATTTTTGTTATTTTGTTTCTTTCCACTGCTAACCAATAAAAGGCATTTCTTATTATTGTAAATATATTTACGTAGGTATGTACACTCTGTTGAAATATTTTTCCACTGATTCAATAAACCTAAAAGGCATTTATCTTAATTCTAATGCCTTGAAATATTTTTTTCGCCTGGTAATGAATAAGTGATCCACAAGGGTATATTTATTATACCTGGAAATAAGCAATTTACAATATACTCGCTACTTTGCCCATTGTAAATAGGGCTCACTAAGTTCAACCCACCACTGCAAAGTTTAAGTGAACAAACTTTAATAATATATCTATAGAACGAGAAATTAAATGTGGTAAAGGTCTATTTGCATTTTCATTCCAGTGATAGCTACTCGTAGTTACGGACTAGACAAATATTAGAGCGCATACAGATTTTTGTGTCTCTTGTCTTAGTAACGCTGTTTAACGTAAAACGTTGTATGATAATTAAGGAGACGAAACTGGATCAAAGTTCAGGACTAGTAGCCACCAGTGTTTCCACCCCTATAACAATTGTAATAAATGTATTACAATTTAATCATTTCTATTACCCTATTACCCAAGCCTTCAAATCTATTACATTTCATCGAATTTTGTGATTACATAGTTTTTTTTTGTAAATTGTATATTTTACAGCCGCGGCTGGTGAAATTTAGGCTGTCATGTCTTATTGGGGCATGGGACCCAAGCGATACCTTAGGACGTAACTATCAAGACTAAATGAAGAAGTTTTGCAGAAAAAAAATTGTGATTAAAATTTGGAAAAAAAGTTGGAAAAATTGTGAGCCTTCAAGGTTATTTTTTAAACGATTTTTAAAATATTTGCGAAATATTTTTTTTTAGAATCAGGTGGAAAATATAACGACAGATTTAAAATTTCATAAAAAAAATATTGCTTTTTTACAAAGTTGCATCTTTTTGAAATTTGCACAGTGAAAAATAAATCTAAAATAAAATTTATAGAAAACCTATATTTTTTTATGAAATTTGAAATAGTCCACCTGATACTGCAAAAAAATGTTTTGAAAATATTTTACAAATCGTTCAAAATATAACCTTGGAGGCTCACAATTTTCCAACTTTTTTGATAGTTACGCCTTAAAGTATCGCTTCGCTCCCATGCTCCAATCCTAAGATGTGACAGCCTGAATTTCACCAGTCACCACTGATATTTTATAATGGAATTTAACGGGGAAATTTACTAATATCATATCGTTTGTTCGGTTACAACCCACTGAAATTACTGAAAAAGTAAAAAGCGACGCATCGCCAAATAGAAATTTCCCGCCTGCTTCAAGTTGTCAAAAATATGTCCGCCATGCCCTATTGCGTGAAGCGAAGTTAGCAAACATCACCGAGGCCACAGAATCAGATCAGCTGGTTACGTCTTGTTTTTGTTTTGTTTTTACAATTTATATTTTAATATAGTTTTAAATTGCAATGTGTTTGTTTTCTCGCGCAATGGAGAGGTAATGGTAACCCTTAAGAGTATTTTCCTTGCATTTTAATACAATTAATTTTAGATTTCTACAGAAACGGGCGTTATGTTGCAGAAGAGATGGACAGCGATAGTGACCTTAGTGAAGACAGTAATAACAACACACCTCCAACAAATTTTATTTTATTTTAGATTAATTGAACAAATTTATAAGACTAAGGCCGGCGTCCCATGAATCCGATTTCCGACGACATGATGGTCCGACGAAGCACCTATTGGTCAAAATATTTAGGCGCCAATTTTCATCCGTATATTTTAACAAGTCTGCGACATCGTATAAAGTTAAAATAATTTTAACTTTTGTCCGGTATCGCACTTTTTTTAACATAATTTTTTCAATAATTTTTGTCTTCTCATTTCGTGCATTTTCAATAAAAAAATAATTTCTATCAGTTTCAAAAACGACGAAACTACATTTTCAAAGCAAATAATGTACAAACCCAGCTAAAACTTTTTTCTAAAATTAGTTGATATTCTCTTCTTCCTCTTCTAATGTGTTATTTTAGTGGATTTCGGATACGAAAATCGGATCTATGTGAATTGCAATATTTTTGCGAACGATAATCAAAACTTCTTTGGATAACGGATGTCAAAAATCGGATGCATGGGACTCCAGCTTAAAAGTTCACTGAGAACAACTAAACAGATGTCTGACTTAAGGGACGTTTACCTTTTTCTACCAGCTAATAGATGGCGTGCAAAAATTTTCGGGCTATTTCAATAAGGCTAATACATTTCAGTTGACTATGTTTTGTACCACGTTTTCAGTTAATTTTGCTTTTTTTTTCTCATCTGTTTCCATCAAGGTCAAATATATTAAAATTTCCTCATAAATTCCTTTGAAGTGGTAATACTGGTAGCTACTACTGCCTCATGGTTGACTGAAGGACGTAGACAAATAAAAGCAAAAGTATAAAATGAATAATGAAATATATACCGCTTGACACAATGTATTATTCAGAATGACTGAAGTCTACCTTTGCATTCGCATACAAGGTTATAACTAATATTCGTTCTGCTTTCGTGGCTTTTAAATTTGAGCGATTTGATCTGACCATACGTTTGTACAAGGAAAATGAGCGTTCCAAATCCACCAAAGTTAATGGGGCAAATTCTAAATGGTTTACATATGGGCAAGCAGTAGTGATGAAAATAATGGAGATACGATGCGATAAGCGAATTAACACTACTGGTTTAGACTAGGCCGCATAAGAAAGTTATTATTTATTATTATGAATAAACATACTAAGGTATAATCACTTATTAGATAAAATTATGCATGTCTTTATACACAAGACAGGTTCATAAAAGATGATATGCTCTTACTTCTATAAGTAACTGTGTATGTCTGTAAAGTTCAGTTCAAACGTCAGTGACTTTGATCTCTTGACCGCCGTCAAAAGTGCCGACGGTTTGTATGTTTCAAATAAGTTTGATATAAACTTTATGTATAAAGATAACGAAACTGATGATCTTGGTATAAGCTTGAAAATTGCCTCTCTATTATTATTTTTACCGACGAGAGCTGACTGATGAACAGAGTTGACAAATCGATCCGCAGGTCATGGGCGGTGCCAGGTAAAGAAGTACCCAAATACGTAAGCGAGACTTGTTTACTATTTTAGTCTACTGTTATGCCATGTGGTGTATACAACGTAATTTATTCCTCCCTGTTCTAGTGTTGATAATCTTATGTATATATATATATATATATATATATATATATATATATATATATATATATATATATATATATATATATATATATATATATATATATATATATATATATATATATATATATATATATATATATATATATATATATATAAATACATATATATATATATATATATATATATATATATATATATATATATATATATATATATACAAACAAACAATATAACATGAGGGACAAAGTTGACAAAAAATGGTATCCAGCCAGGCCGACAATACCGTCCAAGTACGGCTGAGCCCTCCTGGTTGCCGGTGTTGTGGCAACTCGTGTCATTTTTCACCTTTTATCATTCTGCATGGAGGCATTTTCCTGCACAGAAACAAACAATGCATTATAATTCATAAAACACATTAATAATTAAAAAAGTCAGTTTACGCAACACATGTGGGTGATTGTATGTACACAGGAAAAATTCCAAAAAACCTGCTCAAAATAATGATTTTTTTATTTTGAAAATAAAAATTGACTTTACGTCTGTGGTGGGGTTTGGAGTAAGGAAAGCGCGTCTACGCATAGTAAGCCGTGAATTTCTGGATTTATTTTACAATGGTGCTGTAACAGTTTGTAAGGTGTGCGGAACAGACCTGCTGTGCTGAGATCAATATGATTGTAAACGTCAGATAAATTCTGTGCAACATAAAACGGCGTGCCTTCGACAACACAGTTTATGTTCGATCTACTCTTAATGCTGATTGCCTGTGATATTGCACTACACATACTCGATAAACGACCATTTCAGAAGTTCTGGAATAAATACAATTCCAAGGTGACGTTACCAAGTCACACAACGTTGCGGAACTATGTACCAACTGTAAGCGAAAACATTGTATATAAGATCAAATGTGTACTAAAAAAAACACGGCTGTGGTTATGTGCTAACGAGATGAAGAATTGTAAAAAAAATTATATTTTAAATGTTATAGTACGTGTACTGGACCCTCTTAAACCGACATTTCCACTGTTAGCTAGCAAAAGACTAACTAAGTGTACTGGCTAAACAATTACGCGGGTGGTGCTGGAGACGTTAGAAAAATTTGACCTGCCAAGAAGTCAAGTTTTGATGTTTGTGATCGATGGTGCCGCAACAATGCGTTTGGTAGGTCCTTCGCTTGAAAAACATGGTTGTAGGTTGGTATATGTTACGTGTAAAATGCATGCTTTACACCTTGTGGCAGAAACTATTCGACAAGATTTTCCAGAGGTAGATGCATTAATAGCAAATGTTTCTTAAATTTACTAATCGTCTTCGCGCATTTCACAGCAAGTGTCCCGATATTCCCGAACCACCACAGCCGATTCTTACACGTTGGAGAACATGGTTGACGGCAGCTTTTTATTATGCTGAACATTTACAACAAATAAAAGCAGTGATACTACAATTCAATCCAGACGAGGCTGCAGCTATTAAGGAAAGCCAGACATAATTCGAAGATGTTTCTGTTGTAACAGCTTTAAAAACTATTCACAAGAAGTATAAAGAATTACATGACGCCATACAAAACTTACAAAACAGTGCATTGTCGTTAGCGGAGTCACTGCAAATAGAGGACGAAGTAAATCGACTGCTACACTCTATAGGTGACGCAAAAAATCCGTTGCGTTGAAGAAAAGTTCGCACGTGTGTTAAAGCAAGACACCGGTTTTACTATATTAAGACAAAGTGATGGTACTGTTAGTGCATCTGCAGATCCATTAAGTGAGTTCAAAGACTATTTTAAGTGAGGCATGTAGAAGCAGAACTCGCCTTGTCCATTGTGAACAAATTTGAGAAAAATGAGAAAAACGTGTACACGGTTTATTACATCGAATTTCTATGACAAATTAATGGATCATGTAAAACATATTTAAGAAAATGACCGGCTTGAATTTATTTAAACGACGATCTTCGTATTTTTGAAGAAAATTAGATTTAAGTTTGGATAAGACAGGTTTTGAAAAATCAACATGGAATTGACAAGTTTTGCAAGACAAGTTTTAAATCAACATGGGATTTGACAAGTTTTGCAATAACAAGATAAGATATAAGCAATTTTGCAGAAATATATTTTTATTTTGTTAGACAGAAGAACAAAACACTATATTAAATTTTAAATTCTTAATCCTACATCTTCTTCTAAAGTTCTTGGCTCGCAAAAATCATCTGCGCCAAGAGCTTCTTCATTTTGAGTAACTTCGTTTTGAGTAGCTTCCTCCTCTGAAGGTACTTCACTCGACAGTAGAGTTTTGAAAAAGGCAAGATCTTCTCTTGATTGCCATGCATCTCGAAAATGTTTATTTAATAAATTATTTACATTGGCCAACTTCTTGGGGTTTACAGGAACTCCTATGGTAATCATATTCGGAGAAAAATTATTGAGTTTCTTTCCATTTTTTAATGTGGATTTAATAATAAATAATATTGGCGGCAAACTATTCAGCGAGACACGTGTTCTGCAATTACCGTCTCCCATTGGCTGCGCGGATAAGACAAGTTGTGCATTAATATGTAGATTGGATAAGGCGAGTTGTGCACCGATGTCAATGTTTCATTATTTAATTTGAAAGGGATAAAGCGATATTTGATACAAAACATTGTATCTAGTATATACGGGCTAAAAAGAATAACACTGTGCCGTATGCAATTCATTTTTCACCGAGAGTGGAGTAGGCGAGTTTTGCTTCTACATGCCTCAAATATGCTTATATTACATCAATAGATGTCGAACGGTCGTTCTCAAAATATAAGCATATTTTTTCACCACAGCGAACATCACTCACGGAGACAACCATGGAAACATACATGATGTTGCAAAGTTTTTACAGATCTTTTCCAGTTTGTAATAACCAAGCTAGTTAAGAGAATAAGTTGTGCATACATTGTTATAAATTGTAACAGTTTATTGCTTTTATTACTAAATCATTTCTTTTATTACACTTATTATATTATGATGCCTATTTCCTGCGGCGCATTTGTGCCAACTCTACTGATGAAACAGCAGTCACACGTTTAAATCTGAAGACAATGAACATTGGCGACTATAAACGAAATTGTCCAATTTAATCATTATAACGACGGAGAGGCACTTTACACTGTGCTTTGCGATTTCCTATATCAAGATTTCCATTTTCGTTACCCATATGTAAGATAACTAAAGGAAAGTCGTATAGTTTTTAAAAAAATTAGAAAAACTGTTTAATATTCAAGTATCACTAATACATGCAAATTTGATGAAGACAAAAAAGACAATAAAACTTTCTTCGGAATCAACAGCAAATTCTTTTAACACAATATTTTCCTAGTAGATCATCGTTTTTACTTCTGTATAGAATATGAAGTTGATCACACCTCTGTAACTCAAATTTTACGTTATAAAACCAGGTTTTATATAAATAAATCAGAAAATAGGTTATTTAACAACATTTTGATGTTTTGCTGCACCAACTAACTACCTTTTCAAATTCTAGAACACAATTAGTAATTACTAATTAATGTTTCATTGCATTGCTATATCATATATTCAATCTTAGCATACGTATCTCATTATCTAAATGGAAAATGTCAATAATTAAAACATAAATGTTTAGAATCTTAAGTAATATATGATGCATAGTAAGTACTACAAACAGAAATTCTTCTAATGCCGGGATGATTAATAATCTAAGCATAACAAGGGAAACTCATTTGTTTGTTTTGCTTGTATACATTTAACAACTCTGTATTCTAATAAGGCTTTGAGGCCTGTGGCAATTGAATTAATAATTAATAAATATTCTTGAAAGGGATTAAGTACACAACGTTCCGAATAAGTATATAATCTTTGGCATATAAGTTACACAAGACAAGAGAACCAATGAATTTTGCTTATGTTAATTAAATTCCCTTAACACATTGTAGAAAATAACTCTATCTTAATTACGTGTAATTTTAACGCTACTTTTTTAAAGTGTACATCTTGAGCAGAAAATGGCAAAATGCTGTTTTGTTTTATAATTATTTGGTCTAATATTATTATAGTTTCAATGAATATTCTATTGTGTTGGGTGAAAATGATATTCGTTTCAGAAAACAAATTTGTGGGACTCAACATTCAAGAAACATGCGCCAAACACCAAAGAACAGAGAAACATATCGGCCCAGTCGACCCCTTGACCACTTTGGTCTTTGACAGCCGCCTTGGCTCACAACGTTTTGGCCTTGCCGCGCCGGCCTGACCACATTTTGGTCCTCAATGCCATGGACTAGTCGGCCTGACCATATTTTAGTCCTCAACGATAAGACCCAGCCGGCCTGACCACATTTTGATCCTCAATGTTATGACCCAGTCGGCTGACAACATTTTGATCTTCAATGCTATGGCCCAGTCAGCCTGACCATATTTTGGTCCTCAAATAGTAACAATTATTGTTTATCAACAAGGTACTTGTTGTAATTCCATATTCTAACATATGTTTCTCTTTAAAGCAATATTGATGATGAGAAATAACAAACAAGAGTTTTCCTTTCAAATTATAAACATAAATGGAATTCGTTTCGCATAACGATTTAGTGTTTATTCCATAGACACTGCGTACTTGACCTATACCAACACTATTTGACCTTCCGTCTCGTCGTGTTTTACAAAAATGTCAACTTCACTATTATTGACATCCATATCATTAAAGGTTCAGTCTGATATTTATAAACAACATTGACTTAGATTTAACAACGTGTTTGTTTATAAAATAATTTCACAGTTGCACCATTATTACCGTCATTACGGTAGTGGCGTTACGAGATCGTTCTCATATGAATGTTCTACAACGTACCTGTCATTAGGCAATACACACCTTACAATGAATGAGCCTTTAAACTAAGGGTTTAATTTTTGCTTATGCCCATACCAACATCCCTAGTTATTCGTACAGACATCAAATCACCGACATCGTACCGATCTGCTTTTACTCTGTTCTTATCGTAACGCTACTTTTGTTTACACTGGTCTTCGCTGATGTGATCTTTTATTTGCCTTCGCAACTGTTCAATATTTACTCTTTCCATTTTAATCTTTAAGAAATTTATCAAGGACCTCTCTGCCATTGTTCAAGTCTACGGAACACTGCGACTTATAAACCTTGTTAAAGGTTCCATCACCCTTGCGCAATTTTGCACAAATTTACGAAAATAAACTGTCAGTCTTAAGAACTGCCGCACTTGCTTTACGTTTTTTGATGGCTGCATTCCCAAAACTGCTTCTGCTTTTCGTTTTCCAGGCCTAATACCAACTGCACTTATTTCATGACAAAAATATTAGATTTCTTCACGGAAAAAAGAGCATTTTTCCAATTTCAAAGTCAGGTTCTGTTGCCAAAAATGTTCCAGCACCAGTTTTAGACGATTCAACCTCTCCTCGATTGTCTGGGATAGTATTATAATATCGTTAATGTAGAGAAACCCTAAAGTACTCTTTAGAAGACCTAGTACCATGTTGTTCAATCGTTGAAAACATGCAGGAGCATCTGCTACGCCAAAAGGCATTCTCAAAAATTCATAATGATTGTCAGGTGTGATTAAAGCCGTTTTAGAAGTCGAGTCCTCTTCAACTCTCATTTGATGAAACCCACCAGGTAAGTCCAGGCCCGTAAAATATTCCCTAATCGGTCTAGTTGGCATTAAGACGTCTATATTCTTCTTTTTTACAAGTAAGACCGGGCTAGCACAGAGCGAATCGAATTCCCCTCTAATATTATTTACTAGAAGTTCATTAATAATTCCCTGCAAAATATCCTTTTCGGCCCGCGCCATGCGGTATGGTTGGTATGACACAGCTGCATTAGTTGTACATTTTATTGGTATTTCACAAAATATGCCTTGCCTAAATCCGCCATTGACGTTGTTAGCCGATCCTTAAAGTCACTCAATAATTTTAAACATTTTTATTTAGCTTTGTCAGAAACTTCGCCAATGTTTACATTACGAATACTTCACTCGACGTATTAATTATTTGTTTTGATTCGGTGAATCGAACGCTTTATATTCTGTCCACTTTTAACGAATGTGACTGACGGCAGATTCAATAAGTCACAGCCGATAATACAGTCTATAAGGCATTTTCGAATCTTTCACGATTATCGCACAAACTCCGCATTTACGTTACCAATACGCACGTGTGTCCTTGCTATTTGATTGCTTATTATTTCATTTCCAGTGAAACTCCGCGGTACGGAAGTCTTTGTTTCTACCAGTAATTCTAGCTATTTACTCACACTCTCTTTGATGTTTTAGAACTTCTTGTGTCTATTAGACAGTTAATAGTTTCTCCACATATAATCACTTTCGCGAGGGTTGGATTGTTCACATTATTACAATTTGCTTACTGATTTAGTCAGGATTTCGCGTCTTTGCAAAGCTACATGGGGAACTTGAAGACGTTGAGCTTGACGAACTGGTGCTCGAATCTCTTATTTGTTTCAGGGTTTTCTTAGATGACTTAGTTCGACGACTCCCTGACGTGGATGTCTCCATCCTCCGGGGTGTATCTCATGTTGACGACGTTACTCCATGACCGAATCACTATATTTTCATGTCTATATTATTTTCTTGTGGTGGTGTCGTGGGACTTACTGAGTAACATCCCACGTGGTGAATTGAATGACAAGTTAAATGTAAGATCAATTAAATACACGCTGTATGTTAACTATAACTTTATTAATACCTACACATACAATTCAATACTGACTCAATATATTTTTCTAAGGATCACATCGCATCGGTCTCCCCGACCACCGTCTCCACGTAGACCAAACATTCGTTCATTCAGGCGCCGATATTTTTGGCTCACCAAAACATTACTTAAGATACTGAATGAAAATACAGATTTTTTCCAACACTATTTTCAAATGAAATTTTGAGCTCTTGCAGAAATAAGTTCTCTTACTGAAATAATTTCTCTTACGAAATAATTTCTCTACAACCTATTTGGCTATGAAATCTATATTTAGAATTTTAATTTGATTAAATATCAAAAACCACTTCGAATACTCTTTGTTATACCATAAAACTTTAATATACAATGAACAAAGAGTACGTTGTATATATTTATGATATACTCATACGCCTATGGGAATTGATTTACTAAAGTGCTCGTTAAAAGCATTAAATATATTACGGATCAATGGTTATATTCCAGTGGAATCTATATTTAATGTGTCAACAGTTTTCCATTCATAAATTTTTTATCACTCGAGTCGAAATAGAACAGTTTTTATGTTTTCATTTTTTTAGTATTATCAATATCTTCAATACTATATTTACGAACTTCAAATCTCCAAAACGCATATTTTCTAAAATATATTAAGCATTTTAAAATTGACGAATTGTAAATGTGGATGAGGTCGCACCGATATTTTTAACCGTGTTATTTTTATTTTCTAGTTTCTCTTAACGAAAATCACTACACCTAATTCCACATGGGTACCTTCTAAGTGCAAATATTTGGCAGGTAGATTTCTTGGCAAAAATTGTGTGCGGTGGTGTCTTATATAGACTTTTTAAAATGGCTCTTCCTGGGATATTATACTTACTAAAAGCTGCATCTGAATTTTGTTTTGAGTTCTTTTTTTACAAATTTATTGAATTTGAATTTGAAAAGTGGACGGCAATATTTCGGCAGTTGCGCCAAGAGGCAGGTAGGAACTGAGGCCTCGGCCTCGAGCCCACAGATTTTGCATTAACTCTACATGATGGTATTCTGGCCCAGGTTGCAACTCGGGTTAGTAGTCTGGTAGCCGTGTATGGACCGAATTACCACAGCCCGAAGACTTGCAAAAGCACAATTCAAAGTTTGGTCTGTCTAGGGATTACAAGTGCGATGAGAACGACACTTACAGCTGTCCTAGAGATTATACTGGACTTATCTGTGCTTTCCTGGTGGACAAAGAGGAAACCAATGGAGACCTACATAAGAATGCAAGACTCAAGAAGTTGGCGGTGTAGGGGCAGTTTATGAGGCAATCGCTAGATTGGCGGAGAGGAAAATTCCCATTTCCACTTTTCCGGTGGCGGAAGAGAGAGACTAGCTAAGGTTAGAGAGGCAGTACACCCTCACTCTTCTGAATAGAAAAGAGTGGGAGGAAAGTTAAATAAACTCCCTTCCGGGCTCCAAGATGAGCTACACAAATGGTCCTCGTGCAGTTGCAGGACCATTTTCGTGGGCGAAAATATACCTGGAGGGCAATGGAGTGCTAGAGCGCCTTGCTCTGAGTCGTATATCACTGTCTTCCAGGTTTTCACTATTCTAGCAGTGGCAAGCAAGGAAGACATTAAAGTCAGTATGGAACAGAGTTTATATTTACCCCGACAGTCAAGCGGCTCTGAAGGCAATCTGCTCTCCTAGAATGAAATTGTCTTGCTCAAGTGCTGAGATGCTTTGGAAGAGTTAGCTAAGCACAATGCGGTAAAACTGGTAAAACTAAAATTGTGTGAGTTTCGGAACATAGTGGGATCCCAGGAAACGAAGAGGCCGAGGAATTTTGTAGACTAGAAGTGGAAGAGCCCTGTTTCAGACCGGAGCGGAGGAGCCCTGTCTTGGACCGACGCATACGTTAGGCATTACAAGGATGTAGGTCACGACGTATGTCAGTGAGAGGGACCGGGCATTGTAGGAGCATTGGAGGGTAAGAAATGGCTGCAGATAAGATCGGGAATTTGCGGCTGGGCCGAACAAATCGCGGTCGGTTTGGCTAATTGGCCAGAGCATGTTGATCAGAGTCTTGACAAACCACTGCAAGCTTAGGAGACACCTGTTACTAAAGGTGTGGAGGAAGACCCTACCTATCCGAGAAGCGGGAAGACCGAAGAAATGTTGTTCCACTACTGCAGTGGTAGGACATGCGGCGCAGTGAGGTGTTCAGGGGGCTGAGGCATGAAACCCTTAACGCTGAGACGCTTACGAGAGAAGATGTGAACACACTCGCATGGAAAGGCAACCGAAGATCGAGGAGGAACATGGAAGCGGATTGAGTAGAGGGTAGGGGATTGGTAAAAAGTATTCGTTTGTGGCTTGCTTGCTAGGCGCTAGCTTTTTCCAATTATTGCTAATACTACCTCTCTAGTAAGAGAGGTAAAATTTTGTGTTTCTTTTAAAAATTATAATCAATAATTATTAGTAGTTAAAAAATTATGTTTAAAACGTAGATGGTTTATTTCATCTCTTCATGAGAACACGGTGGATGATAATACGTTCATAGAAAAGATCTGAGTAGAAACTGTTCACCAAATTTTATTTCTCTAAAAATCAGTCTCGAAGAAAGAATTTAGAACGAAACTTTGATCCACTATTTGGAATGGTGTAACTTTCCAGAGAGGGCTAATTCTAGAAAATCTGTATTAGGAACCCTATGTAATGAACCTAAAAAATGTGTTCTTATTTCACATTCATCATTGTTATTAGCATTGTTCCTTTGTTGTATTTACAGCATAAATGAATTAATAAACTAATTGTTATCGTTACAATTTTACGTGTTTCCTTGGTTATAAATTTGTGATAAATACAATCATTTTAATGAACGGGATCCTCGTGTCTGGTATATTTTTAAGCTCTTCACTATTGTCACGAGTTGTATGGTTTTTGTTTTAAAACTGTTCTGTCAAATTACATCATATTTTTCAGTTCCATTGTGTCAAGGAATCTACCTGTTAAATATTTGCAACTATTCCGGGATACCCTGTATACTAAATAAACGTTTTATGGTTTTCGTATGTCAATTAAACCCAACAGTAAGATTTGTTAACGTCAAATTATAAAGCAAGTTTGTCTTTGATTTGAAATATGTTTGACTTCAATTTGTTACATCAATCTTGGGACTTGATATATTGATCTGAAACATTAAATATTAATCTAAAATATGGGATAGCCTCGAGAAGAGAGTTGTGGCTCAACTATATAGTATATATCCCTACTCGGATTTATATTCCTCAAGTAGTTTAACAAATGGTACTAATCAAATCTAATAACCCTTATTTGAGTTCGAAGGGCAAACATCATATATTATTTATTATGCTTACGCAGGCCACACTATGTTACTCTACAGTGTATTTATGTAGGAGAATACATTCGTCAATCCTCTACCCTTAGCTAATATATTATTAACCAACAATCAGGCACGATATATGATTTATCATGAACGACGATAATAAAATCATAAGAAAAGCATTAAGTATGTAATCTTCCAATACTTCATTTTGTAAGCTTAAAGAAAATAGTAGTAATTACAAAATAATATAATTTCAGTTCAACCAGCCACAATATAATTTTGTTACGTGTTTGCTGTTCACAAACACACCTCATACCATGGATTTGTTGACTTATAGTCCTGGTAACATTTACTCCTACTACTCGTATATTCACTAATTAATAAATAAATAACAATAATGTATTAATGATGGACTTAACTATAATCAAAATTAAACACTTGGAAATCGCCATTTAGTCGTATTTGTTCTTTACTCGCACAATTCCAAATTAATACTGAGCTTCTGGACAATTTGTGTGCCCTATATATCCAGCTCTGTACAGTCTAGAATTTTCTTGGTATTCCTGACATTTCTCGAATAATTCTAGTTCCTTCTTTATAAGACACACTAACTTGGCTATTTAATTTAAGTTTTCATACTAGTAACGCCACCTCTGGGCACACTTTAGAGCCAGTCTACACAGTTCATTGTCGTAACAATATAATACAATGCACAACAGTAAGTATGTATTCTAATCAAGATTTTTATATTAATGGTTAATATAATTTTTTTACACTTATTTTCAGCAAAAAGATTTCATTATACAGTGCCCGTCTAAAGTCTCCCTCACATTATTAAAATATTTTAAGGCAAATTTGGTATTTCGTTGTACTTTCTGAGAGTGCCATATGATTAAGCTATATTGTAGAAGGTTCTTTTATCTATTTATAAGCTATATTGTAGAAGGTTCTTTTATCTATTTATTTCTTGTTAACATTTTTTTTATTCCTGAAATGGGTTGGAACTTTTGAAGGTCAAAAGTCGAATACTTAGTTACCAAGTATAAAAATAGTATGAATAGCATCATCCCAAATAGTTGTCTTTACTGGTTAGTGTGTCATGCAGTCACGCCACGCTGACGTCATGTCTGACATTACCGCAAATATTCGGTTTCAGTTTGTGAACCTAGATGAGAGCATAGGTATAAAATAAATAGCGCTGTTAATATAAAGTTAGTTTTAATCATTTCCAGAAATTAACTAATAGTAGAAACAATAAACTGTTACAATTTATAACAATGTATGTAAAACTTATCCTCTTAACTCAAGCTAGATGAACTAGCTTACTTATCACAAACTGGAGAAGATGTGTAGCCATTTTGCAGCATCAGGTATGTTTCTATGGTTGTCTCCATGAGTGATGTTCGCTTTGGTGAAAATATATTCTTATATTTTGAAAACGACCGTTCGACATCTACTGATGTAATACACGCATACGTAAAATAGTCTTTGAACGCACTTAACGGATCTGGGGCTGCACCATCACATATTTGTCTTAATTTGGTAAAACCGGTGTCTTTAACACACTTGCGAACTTTAACGCGCTCATTTGTTGCGTCACCTAGAGCGTGTAGCAGTAGATTTACTTCGTCCATTATTTGCAGTGACTCCGTTAACGACAACGCACTGTTTTCTAATTTTTGTATGCTTTCATGTAGGTTTATAGTTCTTCGCAATATTTTTTAAAGCTGTTTCAACGGAAATATCTTCGAATTTTGTCTGGCTCTCCTTAATAGCTGCAGCCTCATCTGGATTGAATAATTCTAGTATCACAGCTTATATTTGTTGGAAATATTCAGCATAATAAAAAGCTGCCTGCAACCATGTTCCCCGACGTGTAAGAATCGGCTGTGGTGGTTCAGGAATACCGGGACACTTGTTAAGAAATGCACAGAGACGTTTAGAAAATTTAAGAACCACTTTTTTGTACTTGCTATTAATGCATCCCCACCTCTGGAAAACTTTTTCGTATAGTTTCTGTCACAAGATGTAAAGCATACTCTTTACACGGAACATGTATAAACGTACAACCTTGTTCTTGCAAAGAACAGCCTACCGAACGCATTGTCAAAGTGCAATCAGTCACAAACATCAACACTTGACTTTTTGCACCATCTGGTAATTGTTTCGCTAGTACACTGACTTAGTCTTTTGCTAGTTAGTAACAGTGGAACTGTCGGTTTAAGAGGATCCAGTACTCGTACTATAACATTTAAAATAGAATTTTTTTTACAGTCTGTTGTCTCATCAACAGATAACCACAGCCGTGTATTTTTTAATTCACATTTCATCTTATTTACCATGTCTACATGTACAGTTGTTAGATAGTTACATAACGTTGTGAGACTTGGTAACTTCACCTGGGCATTGTATTTATTCCAGAACTTTCGAAATGGTTGTTTATCGAGTATGTGAAGCGGAACATTACAGGCAATCAGCATTAATAATAAATCAAACATAAACTGTGTTGTCGAAGGCACGCTATTTTTTTTATTTTTATGGTGTATACTATTTACGTGAAGTCCACAATCACACTTATCCCAGTACATCAAATCTTTCTCGCACACTTTACAAATTATTTTAGCACCATCATGGAATAAATCCGGGAATTCACCTATGAATTTATTCACTTTGTCAGCAAATGGCCGTTTTCCACCCCTGCGTACGTCTGCCATGCTTTATTATTAAATTAATATCAACAATACAGTACAACAAATAAAATAAAAACACAAAAACAATATGCAATACGCCCAAGTGACGTAACGTGTACACAACTCGAAAGCTAATAATAGACTGGACTGGAGAAAGAGTCTCGCGGTCAAGGTGAATGCCGGCGACAGTAAATACATCTGTACTCGACGACCATGATACACAGAAACGATTTGCAGCTTTAGTTATTAGTAAGTTTACTAAAAGTGTTTTAGAAGATTCGCTTTTGAACTTGATCCCAGAACTTTTTATAAAACTACTACATATCAAAAGTTATGAAATTTTAACAACCCTTTCAACTCCAGTGCTAACTATCATAATTATAGTTATAAGAGTTTGGACATCGGTGAATCATGACGTCAATAGCAGGGTCGGCGCAAGGGATTATTTGTTATTAATTTACATACCAATTAAAAACAAATAGTTTTTAAACTATTACTGCTAATAAATATCTTTCAGTGGCTTACTTTGTAGTGTAGGGGTTCTAATGGAGGCAGTAAAGTGAAAGTATATTGACATAGCAGTTTACATAGTTATGGCTGCGGTATTATTCCTTGCAAGCGAGATATGTTTTTAAAAGTTGCTCCATATGTTCTGTTGTTAAAATCGCCGCTCTGTATAAATTCATTTATAAATTGAAAACGGACGTTCTATCTCGACAGATGTTATTGGCGCATATTTGAAATAGGGGAACATTCGTAAAGGCGCCATATTTATTTGAGATACTAAACAATCGACTTCTTTGTTCTATACTCTACTATTCGATGAACTGGGACAAAACTAGGATTGTTGATAAAAAATTCTGGTTTTTTGTTTACGTGTTCAGTAATGTCTACAGAATCAGATAATTGATACATATATTGTCGAAGATCAAACACTACATTTATGGCATTGATTATGGCAAATTCTCCTTTTATTGTAGACGTTCAAGTTGTTCTATAGTGAGAAGGATTTGTGAAAAGCTTGAGTGTATAAATTGTAAACCTTTGTGGACGCTGAGATTGCCAATAGCTTTTTAAGCATTTGCAAATGCAACTGCTCCTGTAGCATTCAACTGTAGTACGATTCTTTTTTATATCGTCAAAGTATCTGTGGTAATGCGATGCTGTGTTCAGCGAAGTGCACCATCTTGGTCAGTATAGGCTGTGGAGATAGTGGCGTATTGGATAGAAATTCGTGAAAAATGCAGCACAGCACTGACAGGGAAGTATTGCACAACTTTTTGGCTGCATTGCATTAGGTAGGTATTTTTTAGAGGATATTCGAATATCTATGCAAATACATAATTCGCAAACAGTTTTATATTATTAAGCGTTAATGAAAATGCATAAACGAATTAGTTTTTTATAGTTATATAAAATTTATACAATGTAAACAAATTCACATGACATAAACATGCATTTCTTATCAAGGTCATGCAGACGGCACTGGAAAGACTCGCCGATATCCGAACTCTAGTTATAATAAAACACTGCTATAATCTATTACCATTACTTAATTACATTATTACTCTTTTTAAAGGCCGCTTTATTATTCAGGTATTAGTCTTTTTTTATAGATTGTCAAATGAGGGCAAAATATAAACAATTGTAATAAATTCAAATCTAGAATTAAGCAGTTTTTACTTGAAAATTACAATGACCTCTAATCTATAATGTTCATCTGAGGTTTTATTGTTTTCTATATAATTTATTTTTATGATAATAAAAAACGAAATATTAACTAAGTAACTGAGTTTCATAGCTATTTTATGAAGCGATTAAATAAATAAATAGTATAATATGCTATTCTAAAGAATATATGTATTTAACAGAGTTAAAAGAATTGTTTAACATAAATAGATAAACACAACTCATATTTATATGACAATACGGACAATATTTATATAATCAAGGAACTGCTAAAAATATGCAAAGTTAGACTGGTATAAATTCTTCTTATAACAAGGGTATGCCAAGATTAACTAACTCCTACTATTTTTTTGTAGTAATGATCTACATTATTTACAATTCAAGGTTAGAGGCTAAATACTTCTCAACTTACGTAACCATATAATAATAGTAGGTGTGCAAAAAAAAAGAACAGAACGTATATATTCGGTATATTTGTACATAAAAAAAAATGCATCTCAATAACATTATTTCATCATCATATCCATTTTGAAATAAATAATTTTCATTAAAAATATTAATTTTATTTATAATTATATTTACTTATTTTTTTTATTTGGTCATAAAATTAAATTTAGCACTTTTCTTCAAGGTTAAGGCGGTGTTGATCGTGAAATTATGTCCTCTGAAAATAGGGGGACCTTCGTCATGTCTCAGCTCCAAATACTAATATAGTCTGATTTTAAGAAGTGACGCAAGCAACGTAATCAATTCTGTTTCTAATTTTGGCAATAATTGATATTTGAAATTTTAACACTGACAACATGAAATGATAAGTTTCGTGGATTTTAGTTTAATTTAGGTGATATGAAATTACAAGTCAATATTATTAATTCTGGACAAGTGAATTGCACTAACTAAATCTCAAGATTAATATAAATGACACAATAAAACATTTTTGTTATAGATTGTTATAGATTGTTGATATGAAAATATAAAAATCCTAGAAATTCTTGTAAAATAAAATGTATAATGAAAATTTATATATTTCAGTTTATACATTTTCAGGTTGTGATCTAGTATATTAACAATTTTTATTCTGGCAACACTGGATATTTGTTTCTTTATTGCACTATTGAGAAAGCGTAATATGTTCAGTTAAAAAGTATGCATGTCGATACGAAATATCCCTTAATCGACCCAGCCGTTTCGTCGGAAATACCACATCATCCGATTTTTTCTGATGCAATCCACAAGAGTCAAAATAATATCTTCAAATAATATTTTAACAAATGAAAAGCAATATAACTAAATAATCAGCATCCCGATAATTTTATTGGTGGACAATTTACAAAAAATATTGAAAATAGAACAAATTAAAGAATTTGATTTTGAATCTACATCAATAATTTCATATGTACGTATTTTATCAGACGAATTAGGTTGTATGACAGAAAATAAGTTTTTCTTTGTGTTTAAACCTACATATTTTATAGATAACTAAACCGACAAATGACTTACAAACTTCCAAAAATTAATTATATTTACAGTATGTGAATGAGATAGACAATTATATCGGTGTCAATATGCGGTTCACTGAATGTAATAATTAAACAAGTAAAGGAGATTTTAAAAAGTCGAAACTTTGTGAATACGCATTAAATGGGACTGCGGAAGTATTGAGAAATAAAGTAATAACCCCAGAAAAAAACTTAAATAATCCCTTTTGTTTCTTTAAAATAGAGGTAAATGTATGTATCTCGAATTAAGCAGCGTTTTTCAAAACCGCACAGAAAAAAACTGTTCAACGTTGTGAAACAAGGTATTATTGAATTTTATTAAACAATAATAAATTTGAAAGTATAACGTTATACAGTTTTATACACTTAATTGTGTATAATACTTTATTTGTCCGATATAAAGATTTAGTTACAACGATTTTGTTGGAAACGTGTTCTAACAAATTGGGGAAATTCAAAGAGAAATTTGTTTAATTTTTCCTCAACAATGTAACAGCAACTTAAGCTTAATTTATTGTTAATCGTACCCTCAAACTACATAATTACCATTCTATTTACAATTAGTTTTGAGCAACTGTTTAAAGTGGTTGCACAAATTGTGTAACATATAAGAATCTGTGATATGTGATTATTTGGTGTTTGTTTCACTTAAGGTAAGGAGATTATTTAATTTTATTTTCAATATTCAAGTAATTTTTTTAAATTTTTAGAAATTATTTAAAAATATTTTAAATTTGTGTTATTTTTTTAATTGTTTTACATTT
The DNA here is from genome assembly GCA_029963845.1 of Rhamnusium bicolor. NCBI lineage: Eukaryota > Metazoa > Arthropoda > Insecta > Coleoptera > Cerambycidae > Rhamnusium > Rhamnusium bicolor. The sequence goes on along the minus strand of JANEYF010000851.1, from coordinate 5,568,547 downwards.
TAATCAAGAGTTAAATCATAATAAATATATTATATCTAATAATTTTGTAACCATACAATATTGTAAGTTTCAATTTTATTTTTAGCCCTGAAGAAGATTAAAAAATTAATCGAAACGTCGACAAGGAAAATTAACCGTCTTTTATTTATTATCCAATCATACTGACTATTTATGGACTAATAAAAGCTGTGATTTTATAAATAATGTTTTCTAACAAATTCTGAGTCCCAACTTATTTATTTTCGCTGAACGATAATCGTGATCTAAGCCTAATTTTATCAATAATACCATCCCCACAAAACTTGCCAATTTAAAGACATCGTTACCGAATAACAGCTTCTTTGAATTAAGTGTGCGTATTGTACAAATTGTACTTATCATTAAATTATAACTTCCAATAAAAATCAAAATAGTTTTGGAAAAAAAATGATAAATAAAAGTGTTTTTCTACCAACAAAAAATTGTAATCATTATCACTGCCAGAGTGTAAAATTATTACTTTTAATAAAAATTAAAATAGTTTTAAAAAAGAAGTTACAAAAAAAATATTGTCTAAGAAATAAATAACGTAAATAAATATTTCTTCTAAAATAATAACTAACTGTATTAATTTTTGGTGTAAAGTCAATATTTTTATAAATCAGTGGTAACCTGCGATTTTCAGAACTAGCAAAATGGTTGATTATTTCTTCATAAAATGAAAATAAATCATTTTTCTTCAACTCTTGACAGAAAACGTTTTTCGTCTATTGAAATAAGCGATATATTTGACAGGCGGTCTTGAGCTATTGTGTTTCTAATAAAGGTTTTTGTGAGTTTGAGTGCTGAAAACGATCGTTCTACAGAAGCTGAGGTTACCGGAATTGTTGACACTAAAAATAAAAGTTTGTACAGTTCGGAGAGACAGCTCTTTAAATTATTATTATATATAAAAGTAAGCATTTCTAGAGGCGATTTTGAATTTACTAAAAGTTGCTGGTCAGAATACAGCACACATAGTTCATTTCTTAACGAAATATGGTTAAAAAAGGGATACTGGTCCATTAATTTGTCCATTAGACTGTTAGGAAATTATATAGAAAACGTTATAAAATTATTAGGATTTACTAAATCGAGACATTGCAATGCATTTAAATCGGAAAATCTAATTTCAATTTGCACTATAATGGTGTCCAAAATTTCTGTAAAAATTTGTTTGTAATGTATGTCTATCCTGTCAAAGTTATATGTTGTCTTTCTTTTTTTTAACTGTAGTTCATAATCTAATTCTTCAATATGTTCTAAAGCAACATTATATAAAGTACTGAACTGTGTTTCGTTATTATGAAATTCTTTTAATTTAAATATAGTGAATTAAGTCTATTTTTAGAATATGTTATATCAGTTTATTCTGTAAAATTTGGAAAGAAACATCAGTTTGTTCAAAAATCATTTTAAAAACCTTTAGAAAAAAATGTTTTTATCCAACAATAACGATTTTAATCCGTAAGCTGCTCTTAAAGTCTGATCGTCATTTAAAAAGTCTTCACTTTCCGAAATAAATTAAAAACGTCAATAAATTTTTTTCCTGTATGTGTCAACAATGAAAACAACTCTAGATGAAAAAATTCCAACGAGTGGCAACATTACTTGGAATTCTATGTTCCATAATTCTATTTAAAATATCAGATCTTTTACTAGATTTTTGAAAAAAATGGCGAAAAAACCAGTAATATTTGAAAAAAACAAACTTCTTTAATTCCATTACAGGCTTTACTCAAAACCAAACCCAATTGGGATTAAACTGTCGCAAAATTTTTCTCTGTGCGAATTTTATATTTTAAGTATAATATATAAACACCACAGAAATTAGACAATCCCCAAATCCAAAGCGGATGCTGTCTAGAAGGGAGTTAAACCGGCACGAGGTCACGTTATTTTTTATCAATGAAATTCGATATTCTCCTATGTTGATTAGTGAAGTTAGAATTTTCCAACTTCACAGGCAATACTTGTAACATAAACCTGTGAAGTGCTTGTGACTAAAAAGTAATAATGGACGAAAGAATAATAAAACAAAGTGAAAAACCGCTGCCAATTACTTGGGGAGCAGAACTTCCTCATCCTAGTAAAACTCGACGTATGGTGGAGTTTATAATAAAAATAATTTTTGACGTTTCAAAAAAGTCACATTTTTTGACGTTTCAAAAAGTCACATTTTGACGTTTCAAAAAAGTCACTTTGGCGTTTGAAAAAAGTCACATTTTTTTACGTTTCAAAAAAGTCATATTTTGACGTTCTAAAAAAGTCACATTGGTGGAATGTCGCTAATATTTTTTTTTAAACATTGGGACCGATTTTTCTCACCAACGAACTCAATCTCTTCCTTGACCTCTAGAATGTGTGTACCAAATTTGAAAGCTTTATCTCAAAAACTGTAGCTGCTATCGCGAACCAGACAGACACACACACAGACAGAAATTTTTTCTGTCTGAAATTTTGTGTATCGTCATAATTCGTCGAGATTCGTCCAGAAATGCAATAAAAATTTTCAAAATTTTTTTCACGAGTACATAACATCCTCACTTTGAGGGGTGAGGAGGTAATATACTTCGATGCACTGATGAGCAATCCCATAAAATACAAAATTAAAATTACCTGATACCTTTGCAACAAACTAGACGATTTCTGCCCTAAGTTTATCCAGGTTGTCTCCAGTATAAGTCTAAATTGCAACAGCCGATCGATAGGTTATGTCACAGAATACTTTATTTCAATTCTGTCAGAGTAAAGTCATCTGTTGGTAGACAATTGAACTTTATAATGGATATAAATGGCACACGAATAGTCCTGGTTTAAAAACGTCATAATTATCTTGAATATAAAAAAAATATTTTTATTCTACAAACCTCTGCATTAATATATCCATCCTACCAGTTATACTTAATGCGCCATCGTGGTGGATTTACTTTCCAATTATTTTTATATTTTTTTATGATGTTCCTATTCGTTTTTTTTTTGTTACAAATAATAAATAATTTTAACGTATCACCTAACCTAACCTAATTATTTTACTTCTCCAAAAAACAAGAAATTATTTGTAGTGTGTGAAACGGGGTTTTGCAACCGGAAATTCAATAGGCTCCTCCCCAATTCTATCTGTTCATTACGATGTATGACTATAGCAGATACAGTCCAAGGGAACAATTGCTACAACAGTTGTTTTCATGGATATTACTATTACTTTCAATTTATAATAATTATTATAGTTCACTACTAAAAGATGTGTGATGTGATTAGTATTATAATGATTTAATTTGTATGGTATTTTAACAAATAAACCAATTTGAATTTGACCTATCTTCTTCTAGTTAAAAAATTAACTAAGAATTGATAAACCGGCAGATTAAAAAAAACTATATTCGTTTATAGTTATTAAAAAATCAAATAAAAATATAGTCTTTAAATCGTATATCTGTGCAACGGATTAAAAACTGCATCACCCTGTATATAATGATTTCAATACTAGTAAATATCATTTTACTGAAAATCAAATAGGGCATTGTCATTCTAGTATGATGATAAAATTAATCATTATGATTTTATTTACAATATTACCTCATATATTAAAATAAATAATTGTGTACGATTGAATTAAAAATATAACCTTATATTACACTACTTATTTATTTTATAACATTTCATAATACAAATTGTAAGTTATTTTTACTCCCATTGGCAGCAATAATGGTGTGTTCTGTGCGTCATCGCGTGTTTGATAGGTACCAATGTCAACGAATTAAAAAAAATTAACATCATTAAGCGAGTCTATTGAAGAAATGTACTCGTAAATACCTCGACATAAATGTAATAAGTTAAGTTTGTTCATATTTATAATATAAATATGATATGGAATTAAGGGGACTGACCACCTCGAAAAATTATCCATTTGAGAGCGTTAAGCTCTCGACGACTAGAAGGCAAGCTAAGCAAATAAATGAATTAAGACAAATGTTTCTTAATAGAACAACGTTCAAAGAACGGCCCTCAGGAAACCGATTTTTGAAATTATCACGAAAAGTTCCAAAATAAAAAACCAGAAAATAACGTGATTTTGGATGATTAGGTGTGTGAACTAAACAAAAAAAAACTGGACATATTTTCAAAAAAGTGTCTCCTGAGAGTAGTATATTGAACGTTTATCAATCGAAAAAAAATTTTTTTTCAAAAAAAAGTAACCATGTTAGTCATGGGATGTCGATACCCGAACCTCTACTGACACCAAATAACATTTTTGACTGATATATCTATATACCTTATTTTGTATGATCGTATCACACCGGCACACACAAAAAAAAGTTGTTTGTACCTTTGACGCCACCTACCTCCCAACATGTATTTCGACCCGCTGAATCCGAATTTGAAGTCAGTTTGGACCGTACACCCTCAAATATCGAGTAAATTGAATAACCGTAAAAAATAGCGAAAATTGGGTGTTTCGGTAATAAGAGAAATTTTGTGGATCTAAACCAAGCCTAATTTTTATGTATTTCGATCCGCTGAATACGAATCTAAAGTATATTTAGACCATAAGCAGTTTTAAATCTAAGTAAATTGTAAAAAACCCTCGAAAATTGCTAAAAATGGCAACAAATTGTGATTATGTTGATGAAAAAAATTTGCATTCTGTTTATACGTCATTTTTTATAGATTTTACAATTTTTCACATTTTCAGATTCTAAACTTGTATTTTATGCATACAAAAATACAAGAAACGTATTTAATCGTGTTTCATAGATTTTTTTCAATTTTTTCAGCTACAATTTTTTGCTATTTTATCGGTTTTTTGCGATTTTTTGAGATTTTGAGGGATTAATGGGCCAAATATATTTCAGAGTCGGATTCAGCAGATCAAATTACATAAAAATCCTCCTCGATCCGGGTCTACAAAATTTTTTTCATCAACATAATCACAATTTTTTACCATTTTTAGCAATTTTCGAGGGTTTTTTACAATTTACTTAGATTTAGAACGGCTTATGGTCTAAATATACTTTAGATTCGTATTCAGCGGGACGAAATACATAAAAATTAGGCTTGGTTTAGATCCACAAAATTTTTCTTATTACCGAAACACCCAATTTTCGCTATTTTTTTACGATTTTTCAATTTACTCGATATTTGAGGGTGTACGGTCCAAACTGACTTCAAATTCGGATTCAGTGGGTTGAAATACATGTCGGGAGGTAGGTGGCGTCAAATATACAAACCCGGTGTCATTAAAACGTTAGTTGTGGGCACGCCTCTCATTAAAAATCCATTAATTTGTATTTGAGAAGGACGTTTCAACGTCGACAGATGTAATTGGCGCATACTTAAAATATATTAACTTTTTCAAAGACTCCACAATTATGTCTTGTCTAGAAAAGTCTACTTCTTTGCCATTTAAAAAGTCATCTCAGGTGTGACATCTGCCATCCCACAGACCGATGCACCGGGAAACTCAAAAACAAAATAAAGTTTTGAAAAAATCTTTAAAAAAGTCGAATAGATGTTAAATATGTATAGCATAAACTGACAAAACCAAAAGGGCCTTATAACTTGTGAAGGGATGTAGATATCGAAAAAAATAAATGAAAAAACACCCCCAAATTCCCAAAGTCGACTTTGGCAGCTTTCTATCCTCTGCAAAAGTCTCAGTTATTTTGGACAAAAAAAACAAAAAAGTTTTTGAAAAAAATTCTTTAAAAGATCGAATAAATGTTAAATAAATATGTAAAGTATACTCGTAAACTGACAAAACAAAAAATTAGGGGATGTAGATACCGAAAAAATAAATAAAAAATTAAACCCAAAGCCAAAGTCGACTGAGTACTAACCCAGTCGACTCTGGCTCCTGTGCAAAAGTATCAGTCTCTTTGGACCAAAAACAAAAAAGTTTTGAAACAAATTCTTTAAAAGATCGAATAGATGTTAAATATGTAAAGCATAAACTAGCAGAACCAAACAGTGATACAGATATCGAAAAAGGAAATGAAAACACCCCTACACCCTCTGTCAACTTTGGCAGCCTACAACCATGTGCAATATTATCAATCCCTTTTTAACAAAAAAAGAAGGTTTTGAAAACAAATGATGTGATGTTAAAACAAATACGAACACACACGCTAACGGTCTATCTGTTTGTGAATATATCATTAGGTGTTTATAATATATTATATCTACGTAAAAGTCGTATCTGGAATTTATCGCTGCCTCCCGATCTTTAATTATAACTTATACGCAGCTGCTTATTTACGGCGCCCGCGCTCATAATAATGTACTCAATAAATCAGCCTTAATAATGACAATAACAATAGTCATAATTTTCTATAAAGCTAAAAATATTTGTTTTTTAAAATATTTTTGTAAAATAAATTCAGGTTAAATAAAAACCTTACATACATACATACATACATTTAATTGGATTTTAAAAATATCCCAATCAGAATTATTAGAGTATTTTATTTTAATATCCTTAATGAAATGTCTCTTCTACTGATTCTGATATATAAAAACTGCTATTTATAATAAATTATATTTAAACTATGCTTGATTTACTCAACAAAGAGAATAACCACGAGCTAATCATGTGAACTGGAGCGAGTCTAGCTGGCAGATTGACAAGGGTCCCTTCTAATGGTAAGAGCAAATCACTTACAAACGTGTCTCATGCGAATATATTGGGATGAAAGATTTTAATAAATTCCGTATGTTTGGTAACTCAAGTATGTTATTAATTAACATATTCCAAGGATATTTTCTTTGATTTTAGTTTCCCTCGGATTTATGACATATTTCAATTAAAGTGATTTTTTATTTTTTTCATCTTTTGAAGATATAGGTAGTTATAAAATTTAGTTTATAATTTTGTCAGTTTGTCATTTCATTACATAAAAATTCAAGTTTTTGCTACCAGTTTTGCCCTAGGGTAAGAATAAAACTTGGATTCTGTTCCAGTCTCTACAAACACTAATATAAATAAATTCGTATCCAAATTATTCTTTCGCATATTTATCTACAGTCGATCCGTTCACAATGGACAGTAATTTGGTTAACTAGAGGTCTACTGGACTACAAGAAATTTTTTGGACACGCCAAAACCATCTTGAAATGCAGTAACTACAAACACTTTACAATGTTTTGTCGGACCTAAAAAAATTGTTGTAGTCCTGTAGACCTCTAGTTGGCCAAACTACTGTTCATTAGAAGACGTTGTATACAGGGTGCACAATGAAAGCCTTGCAATTTTTCAAAATTTCATTGGTTTCGAAAACGTAAAATAGCAATTACAGGTTCTTATCTGTCATGTTAGGATGATCAATGGAGAAATTAGAAGAAACGGTTTTAGGTGTTTCTTGATATCTCTGATATTTCTCGAGATATAATTTCATTCTGAAAATGACTGACTTTTTACACATTGATCTATAACCAGTTGAAACTTAGGTTTCTTACTCAAGTTAAATTCAGCAGATACGCCTTTAACCACCTCACAATTATCCCAATTTAAATACTTATAGTATTCAACATATTCAATAGTGGATATTTAGCTATATACTCACGATTTTATGGAGGTACCTAATTACATAGGATTCATTGTGGACCGTGTATATAAACCAATTTATTTATAATTAAATTTGAAAAAATCTTCAAGACAGCATCTTGATATCTCCTGTAATTTTGAACATATTCATCTCTAAATGTAGGTACACATGAAAATTATATTATTATAGTTTCATTTGGCCAGTTGTTTAGTTATTAATGCAAAGTCTGCTGATAAAAAATCTTCTGTAAAATTAAAACCATACCATGGTAAATGGTAATGGTGGGGAGGCTGACGCCTGGCAAGTAGGCCACAGACGGGCCCTTTTTACCAACCCCCAGCTGTCCCCTCAGCCATGTGCTTCTCTTGCTCCCTCATCGAATCTTTCCGACCTTCTGATGAAGGTCAGGATGTCACTCATTGCGAGGGAGCTCATCTCCTCCCTTAGAAGCGCCTCAGAACCGAAGATACAGTGCCTCAGGCGCCCAAACGCTTCACATTGTCCCAGGAAGTGGTAAGATGTCTCTTCATCACTCCTGCATCTTGGACATGTAGGGTCTTCCTCAATACCTATCAATGATAGATGCCTCTTAAGTCTGCAGTGGCCTGTCAGAACACCGATTAAGAGATTCAGAGTCTTACGACTCCGTCCCAGCAACCAGGCCGATCTCGATTTGTTCGGCCCCGTCACAAAATCTCGGGTTTGCCTGCAGGCCCTGTTGGTCCTCCAGTGCGTCCTCAGTGTCTCGTGGGCCCACTCATTGAGGGCCGTTGTGACCTGCCTTCTTGAAATACCTAACATAGGCTCAGGCCCGTGACAGGGTTCCTCGGCTCCGAGTCTAGCCAATTCATCGGCCTTCTCGTTGCCTGGAACTCCCATATGTCCCGGGACCCATACCAGTCTCACTTGTTTATGCCTGGCCAGCTCTTCTAGGGCATCCCCACACTCCTGGACGAGAGCTGATCTCGTCCTGGGGGAGCACACCGCCTTTAGAGCAGCTTGGCTGTCGGAGCAGATATATATTATCTGTTCCGCCCCATTCCTAACCTCAGCCCTACCTGCCACCGCTAGGATGGCGTAAACCTCTGCCTGGAAGACCGTGGTGTACGAGCCTAGAGCAAAGCTCTCCTGTACTTCTCTGCCTTCCAGATATATTCCCGCCCCGGAAGACGATCTAGTGGCCAGCCGAGATCCGTCTGTATAACACACCAGAGAGTCCGGGCGGAAATCAATTCTTCCTTCACTCCACTCCTCCCTACTAGGAAGAGTGAGAGTGTAATTCCTTTCCAACCTTAGCTGATCTTTCGCTTCTCTCACCTTCAGGACAGAGAGAGGGATTTCCCTCTCCGTCAGTCCGGCAATTGCTGCGTGACCTTCAGCTCTGCCTGAACACTGCCAGCTCCCAGAATCCCGCATTCTCAGATAGGCCGCCATAGCCTCCCTCTTTATCCACGAGGGAAGCGTTGGCAGGCCTAGCAGAACCTCCAGAGCAACTGTCGGTGTCGTCCTCATTGCGCCAGTGATCCCTAGGCAGGCTAGTCTCTGGACTTTTGCCAGCTTTCGGGACGTCATCGCTCTGTCCACACTCGGCCACCAGAGCACGGATCCATATTGGAGCCTAGGCCTGATGACCGCCGTGTACAGCCAGTGTAGGATCCGTGGGTTGAGGCCCCAGTTCCTACCTACCGCTCGGCGCAATTGCCAGAAGGTCGCAGTCGACTTTTTGATGAAACCATACCATAATGTAAAGTGAATTTTTTTTTGTATATTCACTGAATACTAGGTGATAATTTCTCTTTTTAAAAAACACCATTTTAAACGACTGTTAACTCAGTACCTACCTTGGTACATACTTAGATGTGATTTAATTTGACAGCAGAACAGGGCCGGATTGTCCATATAAGAAAATGGGCAATTACCCAGGGGCCCCCGATTAAAACTTATAAAGATATATCTGAGGAATTCAATTTTCCATGAAGTCCTAAGTGACCTAGCCTTTACTGTCCATTGTGAATTGTATTCTTAATGGAGTGGACAAAAACGAGATTATTAAAGATTTTTTTAAAGGCAAAGAAAAGAAAGTGAAAAAACTTTTTTCAGGTTCTGCATGTATTTTATATATATATATATATATATATATATATATATATATATATATATATATATATATATATATATATATATATATATATATATATATATATATATATATATATATATATATATATATATATATATATATATATATATATATATATATATATATATATATATATATATATATATATATATATATATATATATATATATATATATATATATATATATATATATATATATATATATATATTGTATTAAATTTGCGATAGCTTTTCTTTTCTGTGATAACTGAATTGCGATGTGTTTGATGTTCCTTTAGACATTTAAAATGTTTCGTTTGTTTTATATAACAGAATGTTTATTTATGTATAAATAGTTTTTTTTGTGACAGTACTGTTATTTTTTATCTGATAGATGAAACTGTTTTCTAAATTTATGTAAATAAACAACACAATTGTTTTAACATTTATTATACATTGTTCATTACAATACTATTTTTTTCTGTTATGTTAGTGAAGTTAATACTTTTTCGGAACAATTTTTATTGGTCGAATTTTGTACAATAAATTTACATGGGGGTATAAAATTTGATTATAAGCAATTTTTCTCAACGAAGTTTTCTCAAATTTTAAGAAAAAATGATATTTGCGGGTAATTTTTGAAAAATTTAATTTCGCCCGAAAATAGTAAAATGATTCTCTCGATGATTCCTCACTCTTATGGTGTGTAACTTTTTGGTAAGCATACGCAGTATAATTGGAATTAGGGACCCTCCAGAAATGCAACTTATCCTCCAAAAATTTGAAGTATTTTCATTGATCTAAGATGAAAGTGGAAATGCGTATATTTTGAAAATATATATTTTTTTTGTATTTTTGGTGCCGAAGAAAATATATTACATAGTACAATAAAATAATTATTTCAATTTAAATTTAAAATTTTTCATAATTACGTCACTAAGCGCAAACCAGGGAAATCGCCAAAAATTTCTTAGAACACTGGCAAGATGGTATTTCTATTAGCCTGTTATGATTCCTGTTTTAGCATTTTTGTTTGCTTATTTATTTTAAAACATTCTAAAAGCACACAAATATGAAAAAATGTAGAAGGTAGATGAGAATTTTTTTTTAATAAACAAACGAAAAAGACGGTCAAATGTACGATCAAATCTGGTACGATACCATGCAACTGCAGATTATGAAATACCCCAAAAATAACTGACACTATATGAATTTGCGCTAAATGACGTCACAAAAGTTTGACTTTTTTTTCAGTTTAAATGAAAATAAAAAATAAAAAAGACACGTATCTTAAAAAAATGGGAAAATACCCAAAAGAAAAAAACAAAGTACCCATATCTAACACAAATACGCTAAATTTTACTGAAATTGAGTAAAACCACGGAATAAATAAAATAGTTTCGATTAATTGATACCTACACATTTTTACTTTTATAAATAGCTAGGTGTAAATATTTTAGTGAAAAATAATATACAGGGTGTTTTCTAAGTGATGTGATGTGATGTGATGTGTTTCAGACGATTCCTTGGACGGTTTTAAAGGAAAAAGTTTTTTATGAATATGAGCCTACCTACAAATTTATGGTCTTTCAAAGTTAAAAGAAAAATAAAAAAATGTGTGATTACTTAATATTTCATCAAAATTCCGTTTTTTTGTGAAGGCAAAAAGTTTATTTATTTATGTCAGGTACACACATGAAATTAAATTTTAGACAGTTTTATTAATGAAAGTGGCTATTTCCATTTTCAAATTAGTCTATGTTATGTTAGAAAAACCTTCCGGAGTTCCTTGTAAACCAAAATTTAGAATAAAGCTATTGTGTTCAAATTAAATAGAGTTCGCTAGTTGAGAATTATACTGTTCTATCTGCACTTTTTGGCTAAATTGTGTTATCTGCAGTACTGTTCAGATCAGATCATTTATTATATACATACATAGTCAAATTTTTTCCACCATCATTATTTTTCTCTTAAATCGTCATGCAATTTTGTTATATCTGCGCATTCAGCTGTATATTTAAGTATTATAGTAATGTAGGTATCTGCTTGGCCAATAGTATTACGCCATATCAGTAGTTAGAACACTTTTGCACCAAATTGTTTATTGTTTATCAAACTAATATATTATATATTATAGTTTTGTTATTAGAAGCTATGTTATTGCTATTTTTGATAGGAGACTAGAAATACCAGATGTATATAGAATGTATTTCAAATTATATTTTATGAATATAGGGACGAATACAATATTAAAAAGCTTGTCAAGAAGATAATGAAGGAACATGGTATCAGGAAACCAAACGAAGAATATTAGCAAATCCAGGAAAACCGCTGACAAAATTAAAGAAATAGGCAATAGGTACTAAGAAAAAAAATACTGTTAAGAAGATGGCAAAAAAAAGAAAGAAATAAGGAAACTGCAGAAAAAGTCGGGAAGGGAAACAAACGCGGTGTAAAAAGAAAAAACACAACAATTTTTATATTGTAAACTATTTGTGTCGTTAATAATAAAGATTTGATTTTATAATCTAGATAACTCATTGTTATTATGCCGATAGAACAATAAACGGTGGTAAACGATTAGAGTTATAAGTATTTAGGATTCAAATTGTTCTAACTGGATTTCTATTTTTTTTTTTAATGTTGGAAATATACCTAGTTACTGTCATTTGCTAGATTCCAATTTATTCCATCTACTTATTATATTATTGTCTTATTTTTTATAACAAAAGGTACTGAATTTGAACTGAATTTTTGAAAAATTCAGAGGGCAATATTTGAAATCGTTCTCCAGTAAAATTGGAAAATTTTCAGATAGAATTGTAAATTCTCAGTTCACGAGTTGTAGCTCCCAGCGGTTACTAATCACACGCGAAACAATAATATGACCGATGTAAGTCATCATTTTAAAATTATACCAAATAAAACTTTGAAGTATATAGAAATTAGGCTGAAAAATAGGGAATAGAAGAAAATATTAATGTTTTGATATTTTGGTGACATAAATAATAAATAACACCACAGAAATTAGACAACCTCCGAATCCATAACCGAAGCTGCACAGGCGAGGGTTACACTTATGATAAAACCGACTTTGCATGGGCCAGTGGCGGGATTCGAACCCGCAGCTACAATGGAGATTATCTAGTCACACTTGTTATCGTGCGCTCTAACCAACTACTTCACCGAGCCGGTATTAAGATATGTTCAGAATGCAGGTAAACAATGAAAACTAAAAAAGTTCCCACACCTACAGGGCGAGCTTCACCCCCTACCCTCTAAAAAAGGTATTTTTGCGTTTTTCGATTTTTTTTAGCAAAACGGTGTCCTATCCGAAAGAAAGTATAGAGAAAATGTTGCCCATAACATTTTCTATACAAGAGGCCCTTATCATATTTTTGATAAATCTAATATATTTCGAGTTATAGACTACTGAAGTAGGGGATTGTTCATCCCACAACGAAATTTGTAAATCGTGCTAGATTTTAGATTTACAGTGCATAGAACAAAATTTACAAAGCAACTTCTTTTTTATTAGACGATTTACCCTTTTTTGGGTTTTCTGTTTTTCTAATTAATTCGCCCATTAATGCCCAGCGAACGCAAGCGATCTTTTTTATTTCTATAATTTCCACTTCAGAAAATTAATATTCTCTTAAAACTTCAGCGACATATTTGCAAAAGTAATTAAATCCTAAAAGATAAAGGATTGTTGACCCCTAAATCACGAGTTTCACCTCTATCCTCTCAAAAGGGGTATTTTTTCGGAAATTTCAAGCGAAAAGTATTCTGTATGCGCTGAAGTGCAAAAAGAGAACTTGAAAGAATTTTTTCATAAAGAATGTCCTTATCATATTTTAATATATTCGAGTGACAGGCTGTTCAAGAGTATGTATGAAATTAATTTGCCCATTATTAAGTGTCAAACGCAAGAATATTTATCATTCTACAATTTTTCTATTTTTGTTCAGGTAAACGAAGTCTTTGTCTTTAATGTTGAAAAATTCTGCAGATGTGCCTAAAGTTTTACCTCAATGGTGATGTGAAAATCAATTTATACCGAGAAAGAATCTACCTCTCGAAAACATGATAATAAATTTATATAGAACTCGTTTTATGTAATATTTTTCTTTCGAAATTATTTTTGCAAAGGATAAGATGGTATAGGACTGTTTCACTTTAAAATTCGCAAAATGGCAAAAATACCCCTTTTGTGTAAGGGTAGTGCTAAAGCTCGCCCCTTAGGTGTGGGAACTCTTTAATTTTAAAAGTTTATTCACGAAATATTAGATCTATGGAAAATATGATAAGGACTTTTTTATAGAAAATTTTATGGGCATTTTATCTGTACACTTCTTTTCATATAGGACACCATTATGCTAAAAAATTCGAAAATCGCAAATACACTTATTTAAGAGGGTAGGGGGTGAGGCTTGCCTTTTAGGGGTGGGAACTTTTAGTTTTAAATTTTTACCTAGGTACACTCTGAATATGTCACCAAAATTTGAAAACATTAATTTTATGTTCTACAATGTCTAATTTCCACACACTAATATGCAACTCTACAGAGAAGCATTTCCGGGCCCATATTCATAGGAACTTTTCACTCTAAAATCATTCAAGGAATTACCTCTTGAAATTTTCGACATTACTTAGGAACCACCCTGTTAGGCTTCGGATATTTATTTTTATTCCTTAACCAAAATTACTCAAAAAATAAATTTATATCACTCGCGAACCCAATCGCTAATTAAACAATCTGATTTTAACGTTTTATTAATAGACGTGAAATGATCAAGAGTTAATTATTTACTTTTTTTGCAATAATTACAATACTTACATATTTTTTTTATAAAAACCAGGGTGCTCTTTTACTAGATTACACATAAACTATGGTAATATATAATTTTAGAGAAAATGATAATTTTAATTTAAAACTTGTAATGGAAAAAATATTTTATAAATCGGAGAGTGACTCAAAATTAAATTTTAATCATAAAAACTGTTTGGAAAACAATCTTATTTATTTGAAACATAGACCACATTGTCAAAAAACATTGTATACACCTAATAGTTAAATTCTTTCAATACATATCAAAGTACCTAGGTACATAATAGTTTCTTAAAATACTAGCATAGGAAGACAATGACGATGATGATAATGATAATGTAAATATAAAATTAATATATCATAAATAAGTATATCTTATATAAAAATTCAGGCGTAATGGAACTATTCATGTTTCAGTTTTATTATTCTATTTATTACATGCTAACAGATTTTCCCGAGTTTTTTTCCAACGATTTAACTTTGTATTAGATTTATAAATATTTATAAAAATCTTATGGCTGTATCAAATTTCTACCTATTTTATCAGAGCACTTATTTTGTAAATTCGTTGTTTACAATTTACTCAAATTTAATCAGCTATAAAAAAATGTACCTACATATTTAGTTAAAGGTAATATAATAAAAATACCTAGGTAGTTAAAAAATGTTTTGACGAACTTGCTACTAAATGACAAACTGATTTCACACATACTTACAGAGGTAAACAATAAACAATACTTTAAATAAAAGTGAACAGTACATAATTTAGATAAAACAAAAGCATAGGTATTTTCAAAGATGAGTATAATATAATCAGTATTAAAGCCCCAATTTCAAACCTAATTTAAGATTTAACAATAAATTTGCAAATAACTGCTTTTTGATTACCAGTTTACAACATATTAATATTAGCGTAATAGATAAAAAAATTTATATAAATACATTAATTAATCTAGATATAGGTAGAGAAAGCTAATCCAATTTCAGCAGTTTACATAATAATCAGTCATTGTGACCAACTGAACTTGAGTATGGTCCTGCTTTTTTAAGGGCTAAAGCAATCCCGCCTTTCGAAGTCATTTCTCTCGAGTTTGATTTAGGAGCAATTATTGGTAAACTAAATAACGCTAAACCAGCACAAATATGCAAACACCAAAACATTTTATTGTACAATCTTATACTGGGCCATAGTTCTAATAATACAAATGGGAAAGTAACATAAGACAAAACGAAATGCGTTACAATGAAGGTTAAAATATCATAAAGTAATTTTGATTCATTACTTCCCATAAAATTATTCCGGATATGTCTTCTCACTGTTCTTGCTGCAAAAGTGAATATTGCTCCTCCGAAAAACGTTAAGTAGTATCCTGGATAAAAACCATGCCACACGGCAGAAAGAGCGTAGGTTAAAATTGTCGGATATTTTTTCGTTCTTTCATAAACTATCATTCTTAACCAAATATTTGTACCTTTGTTCCAAGCCTCAATACTTTGTTTTAAATTTGTAGAGAATTCAAATTGAAATATATCAACATTTGAGATTTTGTCCCAATTACTCGAACCGTCCTCATTATATCTTAAAAAACCTATTCCACTATTATTGCATATAGCATCCGCTATAGTCCATGCAAAGTAATACTTAAATCTCACTAACGTTGTACTAACAGTCAGGTACCAAAACTTATCACTAATGGTCGTGTTTTCTAAGAAATATTCATCTTTTAAGCGGCTTATCGGGAATCTTGGTAGGAATTTCACAAAAATTACTGCACAAAATAATGCCAAAATCACTTTTTTAAAAACTGCTCTTATAGGGCTAGGTTCATTCACCACTACCTCTTCCTTATTACAGTTGGTCTGAATTTTGCAATAACTTTTTCCTTCAATAAAATCGATATAATCGTTATAAAATATTACTGGTCCCGCCATAACTGAAGGAAACATCAACGTGTAGCTGAAATATTCCAGGAAGCTCGGAGTTTTATACACAGCAAATATTTTTTGGTTACTCGTCATTTCGCCCTCTGTTTTTGTTAAACCGTCGTGCAGACTAAATGCAAGAGACGACACTTTTTGGGTAATTACCATTAAGGGTCCACTGATATCCAATCCATAAGAGCCATAATCGTAAATTTGTCTGTGTAAATGAAGGCACGAGAGGTATATTAAAGCCACAGTAAGCACCATTCCATGCATAATATGAGGATTTTGGGTTATAATTACCACATAACATACAGCAGGCAATCCAGCCAAGTGAATTGCTTGAAATCCAAAACAAAAATAGCCCATGAGAAGTCCGAATACCAGGCCAAATGCATGCCTCACCGCTGTAGATGTCTTGGATGGATGCAAAACGGTGCGGTAAAGGGTTGCTAACCCTAAAGCAACAAGTTGGCTTATGATAAAATTCAGTTGATCAGTCGCTAACCCTGTATGCTCAGCCAGGCCGGAGAAAATCTGGCTTCCGGCGTAATTGTCACTAACACTCATTTTAATCTTGATTTATAAAGCAGCACAATAAAATTAATTTACGTAGACAACTTCATTTGAAGTTAGAAATTCACTTTATTTCACAACGTACCTCTGCTTTGCCGTATAAACTCATTCCCTCTTGCTAGTGCACTAATTATTATCGAACTACTTCATTGTATTTCTCATACTACAGTGATTTCATCTGCTGTTTATGATGTTATTAAGTGACATGAAACAAGCTTTCTCTTTCTCGCTGCAGCCTGGGAGCGTTTACTTGACACTGACGTTAGTGTCTCCCTCTCGGAACTGCGTAGAGAAGTGGTGCGAAACCACGCCTATCCACATGCGTTCAATGTGATATGATGTAACATACTAACATACCACTCCATTAATTTATTGGAACGAGAACTGAGAAGTTGTAAATATATAAATATATTGATTGCATATTAATCGATATTGGTAAGAATAATGTCAAATCTATATGCATAAATAGTTAACTATGAACAATAAAAGTGACGTCGATCGATACTTGCGACACCTATTATGCGGAAATAAAATAAGAACATGAATACGCTAGATAGTAAAGTATGCTGTTGCAGGTAAAAAATTATGAGGTAAATACAGGGACGGCTTAGCTGTATCGGTGCTTTTTAATTTTTAAATAGATTATTTGGTAAAAACGATTCTTCACATACTAAAAATATAATCGATACCGAGGTATCCAAACATTCATCCGTTTTGAGATATATATGTGAAGCATTTATATTTAATTGATATTCATGAATTCACTGAAACGTTAACAACTACCTTAACAGTATAGAATATTTTTTTAAATATTTTATAATGGTTTTCAATATTGCTGAAATATTTTGAGAGATAAAAACATTTTGAACATATTCAATGGAAATATTTTATATTCATCTTCGTAGCAATATTTTCAAAATATTTTAAATTGTTTATAAAATATTATTAAACTATTAAATTATAAGTTTAATTTAACCGTTTAGGCATAATTAAGAACATGTTTTTAAAATATCTCTTCCACTACTGGCATGTCACTTCGTCATTCCTTAGAAAAAAATACAGTTACAATGCACAAAGAAATATTAGTGTCAAATATCATTCACTGTAAATTTCCATCCGGTTTTTTCTGTGCGTGAGTCTTATATCAAATATATTTCAATTTATCATATTAATTCAGTTTTCTATAGTTTTTCTCTTTTATTTATGGATTGACTTAAAATAGCAATAATCGGTTAGTGAATTAATCGATTACAAGCAATTATTTGATCTGTAAGATAATTTTTTTTGACCAGCAAATGCTAAATTTAACAGCAAAAATATATTTTTTTTAGCAAATTCCGGACCTAACCAGCAAGAATTATAATTTAATCAGCAAAGTCACGATTTGCTTTTTACATTTTGTCGATCAGAAAACTATTTTGCAGATAAAATAATTAATTCCCGACATTTATTCATTGTATAGAAATAGACATTTTTTAGAGATGTCTTAAAAGAACTTTATCTCACTATTAACGAGAAAAAAGTTTAAAAAATACATTTCATTACCATATTCAGGTCAACTCTCTTATTCAGCAAGACTTTTCCAAATTTAATATTAAAACATCTTTTAGTTCTAACAAAAATATAGGCAGATATCTTTTCAATGCAAAACAAGAAACTAATATCTCTAAAAAGTGTGGTGTATATCGGTTAGATTGCCCAGAATATAACGCTTCATATGTAGGTCAAACAGGTAGATTGTTCGGAGTAAGATATAGGGAACATATTCACACACAAAAACAACACTCCAACTTTTATAAACACCTAACAGATTCTGGTCATACAATAACTGATGACCATCAACCTAAAATATTACATACTTGTGGGAAAAGTAAAAAACTTAATTTATTAGAAGTGCTAGAAATTAATAAATTAAATAGGAATAAAAATTACAACATATTAAACGACCAAATAGATTTAAATAATTCTCCGTTATTAAACTTATTCAGATAACCTGCTGTTAATAAAAATCACACCATAATATAATTTACTATCTTGAAAAAACCCCTACATTTAAAGACTTAACATCTGTACAAATTTGAATTATATTATCAACCATAAAGTGACCCATCCTTCTATTCAGTTCAGTTTATATTTAAATGAAAGTAAAATCTGTGTATAATTTAGTTTACTTGAAAATGTCCGAATAGGATGAAACTAGTTGTAAAATAACAAATAAAGTGAAAATTAGACAAGTAATAAAAAGTGTTTATAATTTTATAAGTTAAGGTTGTATAATTGGTTTCTGAGTATAAGCTCCTTTCGGCATGCAATTAAACTTTTATTATGGAAAAAGAAATATTTTTAATCTTTCTTCTAATTTTAATAAAATAGTAATTCAATTTCTTTTACCTCGCTTTTATTTTATTATTCGTTTTACCTAAATCTTATTAGGCCTTACTTAAAATCTGTAAATAATTTTAAATTATTGCATAAATATCTGAGATGGCCAGCACATAACTTTCTTATTCCAGTATATCATCATGATCTAAAAAAATTATTCTATTTAATTCTTCATTTTCCTCAACTATTATTAAATTTTAAATGCGTACCTTGAATAAAATTTTTTAATACTTAATTATCAGCGTCCTTAGATACTGTCAATGATAATTGATGTATATATTTTAATAATTTCTTGTTATTGACATTAAGATTTTTGTAACTAAATTAGACATTTCAAACGTTAAACTGCCAAATTAATAATAACCCCACTTTACGAGTTCAAATGGGCAAAAAAAATTCAGTTTACATCAACTTTATCTAGGTGTTTGGAAAATATATTTTATTGGCTTGATATGGTAGACATAATATATAATCTTTCATCAAAAGTATACTCGTAGTTCTTTGTAATATCAAATACAAAAAAGTTTCGGCCCCGTGGACCTCCATTCAGCTCGCCAATTTTGCTCATCACCGAATTTAGCATTGTCTTTGGCCTTTAGAACATGTGTACCAAATTTGAAAGCTGTCTCAAAAAATGTGGCTACTATCGCGATACTACAGATATGAAGATAGATTTTTTTTCCAGAAAGTTATGTTTTTGATTATAATTCGTCGAGATTCAGAAATGAAATGAAATTGTATCTTCCTTGAATCATTATGCCTCTTCAGGTGATATGACGTTTACCAAATTTGATGTGTCACCTAAAATGTTGTTGAAGATCTTAATTGCCAAATTTGGGAATTAGTATTTTTTGAGTTATCGCGGATAAACACATACACACACACACAAAATAGAATGGACTCAGGAAGATTCAAAACGTATATATCAATCAAAATCTCGTGGTTGAAAAAATCATGATTGCTAAACTTCCTTATATAGGTATAAGAGGCAGCAGTTAAGGACAAAACTTCATTTGATCGTTTCATCTCGAAATTGGTTCAGGAATCTTCTCCTGATTTTCTATCACCCTGTATAACAGGTATAGTTTTTTTTGAAGATTCTACAATTCATTGCTAACATAATAAACATTTATATTACTGTATAAATCTCCGTATATTTTAATCTCACAGGAAGAAATTACATTTTACTTTACCGAACAGTTTCCACTGATAACATTTATTTATTTTATTTGTAATTATTATTTGATTGATAATAAATGGGACCAGAATAGATTAATTTCCGGTGATTTTCGGAAATTGAAATGAGTTTTTAAGAATATAATTTATTGGTATTTTCTGATATAATTTACCTCAGAATTATTTATCTATTTTATATTAAGAGAAAATGCGAATATCAAATTAAAATAGAATTAAAATAGAATAGAGTAGAAATAAGAACATGTAGTACTTCCTTTATGATAGTGAAATATGCATTTAGTTAACTATAAAAGATGTGATGTGAAAGGTATGTTACATGTACAAAGTATTCATTACTGTAAAGTCACTCTGGTATCTAGTTAAGCTTAAGATATATAATTTTAGTTGAATGGGGACAATGGGGTCATATTTTTGTATTTTTTTAGCCATAATTAAAACGAAAATTTTTTGTTCAGTTTTAATTTTTTAAACTAAAATTCTTTCAAAATTTCGTCATTTCAAAAACCTTTCAACAGCTTCATTTATTGTCATGATAATCGCTAGTTTTAAGAAATTGACTGGCGTCGGTGAGGGGCATAGTGTAACTTACAACGACTTACCTCTTATATCATGTCCATTAACAGTTGTTTATGGTTGTCAGCGTACACTTGCATCATTAATAAACCTTTCATAGAACACTCTGCTGTGTGTTTAGCCAGATGTATACATATATTTTTTTGACATTTTAGTATTAATAATTGAATAATGAATGCTAAATATTTTTCAGGTTACAAAATAAAATAGCTAAGTACAAAGAAAATGCTTTATTGATGCCTCCAAATTATCAAGTCTTTGTTTTGTTTTCGTTTTAAAATTTCTGTTAATAAATTTAAGTGTGTAAAATATTACCAATTTTTTCTTAAAGCACTTTTTCTCAATATTTTAGAAAAAAATTTCGATACAGCGCTTTCTACTCACATGACGTGGTATGGAACTAAAATAAATTAAAATGAAAAAAAATTTTGAAAAAAATATTTACTTTTTTCGTACCAGTACAAAAAGAAAATATCGATGTCCCTGGTACTTAATAATTTTTAGTACAAATTTTGTTTTGCATTCTCATTAATACTTTTACTAAAAACAACGTGTGCATTTTTTTGTAACATTAGAAAACTCCTCGAAAAAATGCAAAAATATGATTTGTATATATGGCAGGTATTTTTTTATTATCGAATAACCCCTCTAATTTAACAATAATTAAGATCAGTGTAAATAACAAATTTATATTTTATATTTTAGACAGATTGAATTACTTAATTTTGAGGATAACGAGGATGAGAGAAAAAAGTTCCAATGTTCCAGTGTACATTTTATGTTTACATATTTTGTAACAACAAATCAGTTGCTGAATTTTCTTCACCGCTTCCATTATTAAAAAACAAGCAAAAAATAAATAAAGTATATAGATACTCACTAAAAGCACGGTAGAACTAATAAAAGTATCTATAACTTGGAACGCAGTAAACGCACTTAGAGGCCACCGATTAATGTGTCTAGTGACAAACCGAGATGACCTACTGATCGCTGGAAACCCGTTAAAATGCGTAGTTCTCCGCGCATGTCGTACGTTCGCCCTTTATGTACGCTCGATAAACTGCATTATAACGGGCCGGCCTTAGACTAATCATATTAATATTTTAGAAAAAATAGCAAATAGCAGGGGCAAAGGGATGAGTAAAATATGAACAAAGACTATAAGAATAGATTTTTCAACTTTTCTCAGATATCAGACAAGAGAAAAGTGGACTTTTTAACTATTTTGCCTAGATACAAGAATAGCGGTGGCCAATACAGAATTAAGGGTTTTTCAAACAAAAAAAAGCAGTCCCGCAATAATCATTCAGAGACTATTTGAGCCAAGCAATATAAAAAGTAGTTTTCTTACGACTAGAGAAAAAAATGGGGAATGTTAAAAATAAACTTAGATGCTTTGAAATTAAAAATAAACAACACTTCAAATTATCCCGCTTGCTTGGAAGCCCGGACCAAGTGGATATTAAATTCGAGTAAGCGTATAACTTTATAAATTATGAAAACTTCGCGTAAAACAGACACTCTACTTAAAAACCTGACTAAACTTAAAATATTGATCCGAAATTTCATGAAGCTTAGATAAGGCAAGTTATATGTAGCAGATACCAATTTTATTGAAAGTTCAAGTTACATTTATCTAGAGCAGTTTTTATTACATTCACATCCTAATACGCCGATTCTACTTTCATATACCGGGTGTTACAGCTACGATTTTCGGAACCTACACATTAATATTTTGAAAAATCAAGTTAGGGAAAAAATCTGGTCAAAATGGCAATATCTAAAAAACGTATTTTAAATCAAATTCTAATTTCATAATTGCGTAAAGATGACTATACACTGAGAGAATGATTCAGTTGGGAGAAATAAATTTTATTTCAACCAAATAAATGATTTCTTTGTATTTGGCGAACTAAACATTTAATTGGGAGAATTAAGGCATTTATTTGATAAAAAAAATATTTAATATTGTCAATTAAATCAAAATACTTATTTGTAAGAAATATTTGTTTCTGAACATTAAATATTTATTTGTGAACATTAAACATTTGTTTTTGAACATTAAATGTTTGTTTCTGAGCATTAAATATTTATTTCTCAGGAATAAGACATTTTACAGAAAATTGCGTGGATTTATTGTTGATGAATACATTAATTTCAGGAAAATTTATTCCGTTTTTAATTTATTTATAGTGAACAAATATTTATTTCTCAAAAACAATGAAAATTTCGTATATTCATTAATATTAAATAAATTGTTAATTTTTGTTAATAACGTCGTTTAATTTATTTATAATAAAAAAACTATTTCTCCTCACACCTGCTTTGGGTATCCACCATCTTATAAATTATTTAAAGAATTTGTTAAATAAATCTCTGCGCCAAAAGCATTAGTCATAGGTTGGTTTTTTGGAAAAAAAAACAATCTGAACAATCCTTTTGCTAAGCATGGTTTATTTAAAAAAATATATAAACAATTTATATAGAATAGCGACTTAATACTCAAAGAAGGTTCGAAGACAAATTATACGGATACAACAAATAATTGAATATAGAAAATTAAAAACATTTCTATTCAAAAAAATATATAAAAATTTTTACTTACCTGATTTATATTTGCGAAACTAAAATTTGATTTATTTTAAAAAAATGTATGCCTCACGATTTGTCTACAGTACGATGTATTAAAAAATCAATTTTGCTAAAAATTGTAGTATATATTTTTTTATTTTTTTTCACAAGTTGTAAAGCATATCGCCGGTCCAGTGCCAAAACAGCGAATGTGCATTTTTCTAATTTTTCAGAAGAAGGGAAATAAAGTTCAATTTGTTGTTAAATTCCAAAGGTAATTTATTTATAAGTATAAGTTTTCTAGTATAAAAATATTTCAAAAATATTCAATATTCGCTTTTGCGGTTTTGGCACTGCAGACTGAAAAAAAATATATTATTTTCCAACAGAAAAGTCGAAACCGGCTTTGCACATTCGATGTTTTATCATAAAAGAACGTTATGGTAGGTGTATATTTGCGAAATTAAAATACATTTTATATTAAAAACATGTATGCTTCACGAGTTGTTTATAATAAAACAAATTCTAAAAAATGATGGGGTTGATATCATATAATTATTTATATAATTTTGCGTAGATGTAGGTACATACATAATATATCACTATCAGTATAATCAATTACTCTCATGAACTATAACTTCATAATATCTCCATAGACACGATGACGTTAAAACATACATATATCCATTATGTTAATTCTTCTTCCATATGTGTTAAGGTATTCATGCTTAATAAAGTTCTAAATCTTTTTTAACTAATGTGTCTTGTTAGAATCAGTTAAACATCAAATTTATTATATATAAATTTGGATTTCCATGTCAAATTTTAAGAGAAAATTCAGGAAAATTGTAAATATCAGGAAATGCAGCCATTATAACCGCTTATACCGAGTAAAAGTTTTGCATTGAATTGATGGGAGGATATAATCTTTAAAGTAAAACGTAAACGAACAAGAAAAAATAATACAATGAAAATTACTGCGAAATATCTTATAGATTGTATGGTAATAATAATATAAAATAATACAGTCTATAAATAACACCTAGTTAAAAAAAATAATCTATTTATTTTTATGCAAGAAAGAAAGTAATAAAAAAGAACATTCTAAACCGATATACCGGGTGTTACAGCTACGATTTTCGGAACCTACACATTAATATTTTGAGCAATCGAGTTAGGGAAAAAATGGCAAACGTATTTTAAATCAAATTCTGATTTCATAATTGCGTAAAGACGACTATATTCTTAAATGTATGTATGGTAGTTGGTTTACTGCCTATCGACTCCCGAGTTCAAATACCGGTTTCGATTCTGACAACGTCGAAGGGTTTGGTTGTATGTGTCCGCGTTTTTTTCTACTGTGTAACTCCTGTCCGTGCAGCTTAGGCTTTAGTCTGATGGTTGTCTAATTTATGTGGTGTGCTTTATGTTTATGTTTATGACACGTGTGTGGGGTGTAGTTTAGGAGGGGGGGGAGGTAAAATTAATTATTTTCCACGCTCCAATAGTATGTAGTGGCAGAGATTTTCAGTAGCCCCTTGTGAATTAGGTTTGATTGTATTTTCCGTATTTCAAATGATTTCAGTGAAAAACTAATACTAGGAAATTTTTATTATTATAGCAAACCAATGGTTGATATTTTCTAATAATTTAACATTGCCTGCTACACCGGTGCTGCAAAATCGTCGGGAATTCACAGATCTTATTGGTCATTCTGATAATCAGAAATTTCTACAATTTCCTCGAAATTACCATATATATATCGACACGTTATTTAAAACTTTGTGTCGTGACACATCACAAAAGCTTTTAATTTTTGTTGTTATCCATGTTTTTGACTTGCCACTTCGTGTCCTGTTCAAACGTGTGATAGGAGATGATATTTGGTACGTGTGACGTAATCAATATGAAGTCAAAAGTAGATGCTCAATCAAAATTAGTGCAACAGTTTGTATTACAATTTTTGTTTCAAATTGTTTATGTGCCTTTACTAATTACCAGCAGAGATATTTCAATACAATGGAGAACTTGATGGTATCAAATTTATGATACAGTAACTGAAGATGGCACATTGCTTCTTGGAATGTCCAATAAGAATTCAGTGATACAATAATCCAAGAACTATAGTGTAGAGTAAAACAAAAAATATTTCGGGTATTTGTCAAAGTGAAAGAGCATTTATTTAAATACAGGGGGCTATTTTAATACAGGGGGTATTCTTAATCAAATTATATTATCTTTATTATTATATAATTATTCCATACGAATGCAGGCCATTGAATCCGCATTCCTTTACTCTACAAAATTTACGAAAACATAATTCGTGCATTTTTTTAAACGTTCTTATTTAGCACATGACAATCAGTACACATTTCACATCAAAATGTTTAATGCTTACAGACAATAAAGGCGATCCTGACGTTAGAAAACAACTTCAATAATATCAGGTGACTAGTGATAACTGGACATTCAAGTGCAGCTGTATATTTCCATAACTTAGGTACCATACAATCACTAGAGGTTTCATATAACCTGTTTTTAAATATTTTTGGTAAACTAACTTGTCCTAAGCTTTGAAAGTCACGTCCTTGACGTTTTCAGCAAATTTGTTCCAAACGTATGCTAGTCACGGTATAGATATAACATTTTATAAAATATCACAGAATTATCTCTGGTCCATGTTATTAATGAAATAGATTACAGTAAGCTTGTTTAAACTCAGGCTTAACATTTTGTACAGATCCAAATTAACCAAGCTTGTATAAAAAGATGGAATTAGGAAAGACTGTCACAGGCAAAGCTCTATACAGGATTAAACTTTGCATAAAGTAAATAGAAAACCAAGGGAGTAAGTGATAACATCGATCCCTCGATAATGAACGTGTCTTCGAGACACCGTTCTCCAAACCAGTTTATTGAGGTTTTCGACACGTGTGTCACATAAGCTAGAAATACGTGTAATGTCTGTGCTGGTTGTTGGTTACTTCTAATTCCTGCCGACCATATTGTAATATTTGTTCATTTATATCTTTATTAATGATGTAATAGTATCGTAAATTAGTCGATCGAATGAAATTTTTTTAATTTTTATTGGAGAAGTTTACATTTAATAAACACACCTAACAGCATGCGGCTATTTTAAGTTAAATTCAAGAACATTTAAATTAAATTTCTACTTTGAAAGGTATAGCGCTTGATAAATCTGTGGAGAAAAATGATTATAAAATGTCTGTCTGTAAGTGTCTAAATATTTTATGATTAGTATAAGAATTTAATAAATTCACATAGCAGCAGTTGCTCACCTTTAGATTAAGATGCAATATTATGACATTGAAATGCAAATATTTTAAATTAATGCTCTTATATTGCTATACAAAATATAAATACTTAAAAATGAGCAGGAAATTATAATACTTATCGACCAAGAAATAACAAATAAATTGTGGCACACCGGCAAGAGAAGTAGATAAATAATTTGAGAAATCCTTCTTATAATGCTGCAATTTGATTATCATTTGCCATCAACAAGTAATATCAATTTACATTTTTCTTTGTTTTTATGTATTGTACACTTTTATTAGTACAGAATGTTAAAGATTTAGAGGAACCATATTAGTAGAGTATTAGCTTGGTTTCCCACCTGCCAAGGTGATAGACAAGAATGTGCGAAAATAGTGTCACAGATATAATTAAATGAGTTTGTAATATTTTATTGGATCATATCGAGGCTCCTCGCTGGCAGTTACATTCTTCTTCAAGATAATCTACTATTGACAACATAAATAGTCCGGATTTTTTCATATTAAATTAAAATTATAAAGGGAGCAACATTCTAATAAAATATTCCGATTTGCTTATCGCATGTAAAAATATTACATGCGCAAATACGCATATTTCATAATAAAACACAATTATTTCAATTGACCGATTTCTAGGACTATATTCCTCTTCATTCAATTGATTCTGATTAAGAGGAATATAGTTTTATTTTTGTCCACTTCTTCACTATTCTTTGTTGATGATACATTACTAAATAAGTTGTCTACATTTTCATAATAATCATGTTTATCTAAAATAACAACCTTATTGCCCTTATGAGCGTTCACGTAAAAACATCTTTTTCACGCAACTGTTTAATATTTTTTCTAACATTTGTGGATTTTGACTTTCTATTTTCTTGAATATAGATAGTCGATATTTGATATTTCGTGGACGACCATATCCTACTAGTAGTGAGACAAAAACCGCGATCTTGACTGATGTATTTTTCTTAACATATTTATTTATTATTAAACCCTGGTATATTTAAATACAAACAACAGTTTGTAAAAGAGTGTATATCCTTCAGCAAAGCAGATAAACTAGTAAATTAGTTTGATTTATCTCTGGATGATGATGACACTAGATTGGCGAAAGAGAATCGAGACCCAGTCTTCTGGTGTTTGTGGAATCTACTTCAATATTAGTATCACTTCAGGAAGATATGTGTTTTGTTTTTTTGCTGCTGGTTTTTTTTTTCATTAAAAGTGTTTTACTAAAAATCTTGTAAAAAGATAGTAATCAATAATCACTGCTATACTTCCTCAAATTCATAAGCATTTAAAGTTATCTTTATTTCAGTTTTTAATATTTCTGAATTTAATTAAAAAATATTAATAAATGTCGCAATATAGGCATGTCGCTAACGTCATCTAACTCCCATTGTTACCTTTAATGGCAAAATTTGCTTATCAATCTTTTACAGTACATCACATTCACTAGCATTGTTACATTGTGTTGAGTTTGATGTCGACGTATGATTCATAATCTCGTCCCGTCCATGGAATATATCCACTTTTTTAGCTGAGTGGAAGCGATGTTCATCGATTAATTCATTAATGAATACAAAAATATTTTGATAAATTCCATCGCACTTTCTTGTTAAATATTATTGATGGATAGAAAATTACATCATCAAATTTCTTCTTGACTATTGCGATAAGCAATAGATATAAATCTGTCTCCAGAATTCTTTTTTTATACGGAAAACTAATGATGCTTGAGTAAAACTAATATGAAGACTTTTTTTAATAAATATTTTTATTTACAGAAAACAGATCAAGTCCAACTTAATGTCCGCAAACTAAATCATAAAATATAGGTATACAATATAATAAAGCAACATCCAGAAAGAAAACGAGAAAGAGATGAAAACTAAATAATATGGGGTGTTTACAATCTTGGATATTATTTTTTGAGGATAAGTACATCTTGATTTAATAACTCGTAAAGTGTACAAAAAAACCTTAAAAATTAGAAAATAGGTAATAACAAACCTGACATAGTCCTCCTCGACCATCAACTCAAGGTGATATAGATGTGGATGTGTCATCGAGTTTTTGACACTTGCGGAGGAAAAGATCACCTTGAGAGAGGAGGAGAAGCGGACCAAATATCGAGATATGTTGTACCCAGGCTATTCGGTCAAAATAGTCGTCCTAATAACCGGTGTACAAGGAGGGATAAAGCCTACGCTGCTCTCGTAACTGAAGATCATACCGGCCCTGCCAAAAATCAGCCAAGTGGCTGGCAGGCTAAATGCAGAAGGCGGTCGTTCTGGGTTCTCTCCGTCTGCTTAGTGCACACGATTCTGGTATCTAGTCACTAACCCTGCGGGATGTGGGGAGTGGCTGTAGTTAATACGCCGGCATGACACCCGTGAGACGTCGGAGACCACGGGAGGACTGTCCGGTGTCGGGAAACCGAAAAAAAAAAATATTTACCGAACAGATAACACCCATTTACAGGACAATTTAAAATACTCTTAAATACTACTAAACATTTTAGTATCAAATCTTTATATTAAACATAAAGGTGCAATAAGTGTTATTGAAATAACTGAAAATTAAATTTAAAAAAAGATGATGAGGTAATAATAGTTAAGAAATACACAAATAAGAGTTAATTATTGTGAAAAATGAAATAAAATAAATAACGATGGGAAAAAAAATGTATATCTACAAAACACGCAAAAGAATAATCAATAAATGAAACAGTAAGCTACAATTATATACTAAAAGTTTGTTAGCATATTTTACCAGATTTTGTGTGCAAAGATTTATGTTGACTTAATTTGTTAAAATAATAGCACATACAACGTAATCGTGATTTTAGCAACATATTGGTATTGGCTCGTTTGGTGTTAAATGTGGGATTTTGTCGAGAATGCATTCTTGGAGTGAAAAAATTAATTTGTGAAAGAGTTTGAGGACAGTCAATATTATTATATAATAATTTGTATAGAAAAAGTAGCCTAGAACAAATTCGCCGATACACTAAACTTCCAAAATGAAATGTGCTTAGAAGATAATTGTTATCTATGCCTAGAACAAATTCACCGATACTTTAAACTTCCAAAATGAAATGTGCTTAGAAGATAATTGTTATCTATGCCCTCAAGATTCCTGTATTTCCAAATGATAAAAATTTGAACTTGCTCTAACGCGTCCTTGTGAACTAGATAGTAAGGGGAACCAGATTATGGATCCGTAGTCAAGTTTTAATCGTACATAAGAATAATACACCGGTTTTAAACAATTTAAATTAGTTAATGATTTACAGTTTCTTATGATAAATCCTAACATTTGGTTGCCTCTTTAGATTTGATATGTATGTATTCGACAAAACTCAATTCAGAATCAAAATATACACCTACATCTTTAATTGTTTGTATGTGCTCTAAAACAGTGTCATTAATTGTAGTTAAAGCAATTTTTCTATTTTGTGTAAGACACTAATTTACATTTAGCAACATTTATACCAACTTTGTTCAGGCCGCACCACTTGCTGACTATATTAAGGTTTTCTTGAAGATATATACAATCGTTTACGGAATTTATGCTCTTAATGATTTTTAAATCATCTACAAAGATTAATTTGT
Organism: Rhamnusium bicolor; assembly: GCA_029963845.1. NCBI lineage: Eukaryota > Metazoa > Arthropoda > Insecta > Coleoptera > Cerambycidae > Rhamnusium > Rhamnusium bicolor. The sequence goes on along the minus strand of JANEYF010000851.1, from coordinate 5,537,893 downwards.
CGCACTTCAATTCAGTGCATAAATCGTCAATAAATAATAGAAATAGTAAAGGCCCAAGGTTAGAACCTTGCAGCACTTCGGAAGTGGTTCGGCATAATATCTTACTTTATCAATTATCGATTATCATCCAACCCTGCTTTAAATTTTGCACACGGCTGGACTAAATTCAATACATCATCGATACTCAAACAATTTTGTGTTTTACCTATTAAAAATACTTTTACCTGCCATTTCTAAAAAACGTTTGCTAAGATAATTTATAGCAATCGGCTTCTACCAAGTACTATCTTCCATCAAAAATAAATTCCTAAGATCGTAAACATCCTGTACATGTGCTTTTTATAATCGTTCAAAATGACAATATAAAATAATAAGTATTTTTTGTTCGTTAACACAATTTAACAGATTAACAGATTAACTCTGATTTTCGGTATATCTTTGTGTACTTATTATTATATTTTTAAAGTTTCTCATACCTTATACCCGCAGCCCAGGAGATACCACCCCAGAAAATCGAAACTTTACTTATATCTCTTTTCTTAATTCTATTAAAATGTGTAAATTATACTGTAGGGGCAAGAAATCAAAAATTGCTTATATTTTGGAAGATAGCTGCTGTAATGCAACTTGGATTTGAGTACATTTGATACGTTTTATTATATGTAGACACCGGACCATTTCCGTGAATCCCGGATAGGATCCAAACGGCCTCTCTGAGCTCCCATAGGTAAGCACACACAGTGAGATCTAGACTGCGTTAATATTGTATTCAGTGTATCTGCAAACGTCGCAGTGTGTAGAAGACGTGACGATAAAAATAAATAGTAACTAACTACATAAAATGATTAATATTATTATGCGAATTTTAAGTGTTATTCCGAGTATATCTCCACTATTAGTGGTAAACTGGTGTTGCAAACCAATGCGCGGAACAGTTGAGGAAATAGTATTAAATGCTTTATGTAATATTTGTATATTATTTGTGTTAAAAGTGCAAATATTTTACTCTTGTATTAGACGCAACGACATGCTTTGCATCGTGTAGCCGACGAAATATGTCACAAATATTCTACAGTCGATCGATTTGTTACTAGTGCAAAGGACGTATTTATAAAGGACAATTTACGGAACACCTCTCTTGATTATCTTTGCCACTACAAGTAGTATGTATGCGATGGTGCACATAGTTATAAGCTGCAGGCTACTATTTCGAACATTTAGAAATCGTAAAACAGTTTCTAATGGATTTAAATCCTCGAGATTCCGCTGTTATAAAAAGAATCTAGGCAGAATTTCAAATACCAGCGCCTGTATGCACTATACGTGAGCCGCTACAAATTTTAATTCAAGTACTTTCGAAACTAGAATATACTACACTACCTGTAGAAGAATCTGTAAATGTGCAGAATTCACTAAACGGCTTATCGGAATTAAATTATACCATGTGTTAACTAAAAATTTTTATTTTAAAATTTTACGCACATATCAAGATTTGCCGGCAAAAAACCATCTTAAATTTGTACCATTGACATCTGTCGACGTAGAGTAGAACGCTCCTTTTCCTTATATAAGGTGATGTATGAGGCCAAATCGTTCCAACTTGAATGCTGTCCACGCAGAACAAATTCTAATATCAATCAATACTAATGCATTGAACACAGTACAAAGAAGTTTCACGAAATGTTAAGACACTCAAGGTATTTATTTTAATTGTTCCGCAAACGATTGTTATTGCCTCTAACCTCATGTGTCGGTTCACGGGAATTGTCCGGTGTCTAATTATATGACGGTTAATACATTATGAGGTTTATTATCTACTAATTATTTATGTCATCTTAGTTTATTTACCATACCATGTATTAAATTCTTTAGTATATGTATTTATATATACAATTATATGCGTGTGTTGGATTTTAGTTAAAAAACTGTACATATGTTTGAACGTTCAGCAAACTTCTGAAAAAAATAATAACTCTCCGTTTTTCTCAACATGTAATTATACAATATGCCAGTACTAACCGGTAGCGTGTCACTACTGTTATCTCGGATCTATGTATGAACTGAAGGGTAAAAAAATTCCATTTTTTATCTTTTGTGCAACCGAAACTAAAGTAAATGAGAGTGATCTATTGCCATTGTATGACTGCCGTTTGACTCTTTGATATGATATAAATAAATCTATGGATCTGAAAGTTCATATGTTTTTTGAATGTTTAGTTAATTTTAACTTCCTGAAAAAAAAAAAACAAAATTTTTGTTACATCCACAGTCCACACGTTTTAATTAAATCAGTATGTACCCTCTGAACGTGAACTCTAGGTCTGACCCTTCAGCCGATTTTTTTACAATAATTAATTACATTGCGCCTTGTTGTGTAGTTTAGTTAATTGTACTTTCACACGCATTTGAAGCAGGTTAAACCATTTTTTAAGTGCACGATCTTATTAAAATAAATTGTATATTTTTTAAATACCAAAAATTTTTACACTTTTAAGATAAATTTTAATTTTATATTTTGCAAGTGACAACAATGAACTTCATTAGTTGTAACGGTCTTTATTTATTTATTTAATTATTTACTTATTTATTTATTTATTTGTTTGTTTGTTTGTATATTGGTTTGATTGTTTGTTTATTAAATAAATACATAAATATTTACTTATCTATTTAAATAAAAAATTCAAGAGGCAGGAACCCAATTACAGGATTAGGTGGGTACATTGAAATTATGTATAGATAAATACACAATAAACAATTTTGAGTGTTACAAAAAATTTCTTAATGAAATATATAATATATACGAACAAAACGTATAGAATTTTATATACACATACAAATGTACAATTGTCCATATACATACACATACATATACACATAAATAAAGAATACAGTAGATTACAAAACAACATGCAAAACAGAGTTTTTGAATACACTTTGATTGCAAAAAAATATATCAACACAATCTTCGATTTTAGCATAGTTGACATACATCTGGTGTATTGGGGAGGCCAAGAGAATATTAGTTCTTGGTATGTGTGAAATAAATAAGTTGGTATGGCGAGCAGAAATTCTAGTAACTTATAATTTACTTGATTTAATTGGTTAATACAATCCAGACGATTATTAACAATTTTATGTAGAAAAGTTATAGATTGAAATATTCTTCGTTTGGTGAGACTTGCTAAGTTAAAGCTTTTTAACAATATATTTTGTGGAAATCCATTACGTGGATATGTACCATCAAGAGTGTATACTGCAGATTTTAAAAACTTTCGCTGAATATTCTATAATTGTAATATATTGACATTATTAATTGGATTCCACACAACTGAAGCATATTCAAGGCGACATCTAACAAATGTTACATAGAGTAAATGATGAGTGTTGACATTTTTAAAATCTTTGCAGTTCCTAATTACAAAGCCAAGACTCTTAAAAGCAGAAGTAGTTACCATTTCGTTGTGTTTATTGAATGCCAATTTAGGACCAAAATATACTCCAATGTCTTTAATAATATCAAGTCTTTGTAAAACAATATTCTCAGTATTATAATTATATACACGTACAGATTATTCTTTCGGTCAAATTACATAACATTACACTTGCTAGCCTTGAGGGGTAGATAGTTGTTAACGCTCCAGGAATTGACACTATCCAAAGTTTTTTGCAGAATTTCACAATCATGAACATAATAAACCGGTACATTTTTAGGCCGTCTGCATGCAAGAGGAAGTGGATATTAGTATCCAAGCTTTCAAAAGTATCGTTAATGAATATTACAAAGAAGAGCGGTCCGAGTATCGAACCCTGTGGCATGCCAGATTTCTGCAAGGAACTATTCGATTTATGACTACGGTACTGAACAAATTGATGGCGATTCTCTAGATATGACTATATTAAAATAAGTAACAATTGTGACACACCAAATTTGCCAAGTATAGAAATCAACGCACGTTGGTCAATCCTGTCAAAAGCCTTAGAAAAATTTATGTAGATAGTATCTACCTGACTCCTTTACCTTCGCAAAGAAATTGCGTTTTGTTCACAAGATTCGTTACCGTAGATCGACCCTCCATGCTGATCAATAGATATGAAGCCAGATACGTGAGTGTACATAGAATCGTGAAGAAAAATTTAAAAATTTTTCCCGAAGTTACAAATAATAGTGATGGGCCTATAGTTCGTTATTCTTTTGCTTCTTTTTAAACACCGGACTCACAAGAGAATTTTTCCATTTTTGAGGAAATCTCGAGGTACTGAGAATTAAATTGAAAATTGTTAGAAGGGCTTTAGCAAATACAATTGCACAGTCTTTCATTAGAAATGACGGAATTAGATCATGGCCCATGGTCATTGTGGCTATGACTTATGCAGTCAATATAATTTAAAGTTATAACAAAATCATTTTATTTGTTTATATTGCAATTAGCCTTATTTGTATGGCTGCGATTTGCTGCGAAGCAAACCCTTTTTTTCTGAACATGTTATTATTGATTAAAAATAGTTGAAACGAATGTTGGTTATCTAGGTAGTGTCGCCACACTAATGAAATATATTGTTTTAAACGGAAATATTAAAAAATAAATTTTTCCTCAAAGATCATTTTTAATGCTAAAATCTGTCACAAAAATTTATGTTTTTAATACCAATATTTAATCCTAGGATTAAAAATATTTTTTATCCTAATAATAAGTATATTTAGGTAGTTCAAAAATTAACCATTTGCATATTATAGAATTTTTGTTGTTTAGATTATTGGCGTCCCTAACAACCACACAATGTATATACTTAGTCAAATAGCGTTTGTCATAAGCAACACGAAGAAACTGTTGTAAGTCGTATAATCTAAAATAATCATGTAACGTTTAAATATTTCGAAATGTTTTTTTACGTTCGAAGAAAAAATATGTTCCATTCGGATTTAAAGCGATTTTGTTTGTTTCGCAATAACATTTCGCATACATAATTGCTCGTCGAGCAAAGTGTCATTTATAATCCTAATAAAACAATATATTCTTATATATGTATAACATACATATAAAAAAAATCATATTATTTATATTATTGTTTATACGTTTTTCGTGTCCTGCAGAAGCTAATCAATTTAGCGAAACGTCGACAAGTTAAAAAAGAAAAAATATTGTTTAATTTTTATGATTCCTTAACTCACCTAAAAAATACCCTTTACATGTATATATATATATATATATATATATATATATATATATATATATATATATATATATATATATATATATACATATATATATATATATATATATATATATATATATATATATATATATTATATATATATATATATATATATATATATATATATATATATATATATATATATATATATATATATATATATATATATATATATATATATATATATATATATATATATATATATATATATATATATATATATATATATATGTATATTCACTGGATCGAAAAAATCATTCAAGAAAAAATTTATTTTAATTGAAAAATCTGAACGTAAACGACGTCACGTCACTTTGACACAATATAATAAGAATATCATGACAGTTTGTTTGATTTGTTTATGGTACCCGTTTTTTATTCATAATGGGGTGTTTGACACTATGAAAAATAAATTATTAAATTATGTGAATCCGATAATTTATCGAATAAAAAATCAGAAATTATCAGTTTGTATTCACAAAAACACGACATTGAATTATTACATCACTTTTAAAATTGCCGCTTTTTAGTCTGTGAACGATATGTTACAAAACGCTATGCGTCATGATTTTAAATGTGACGTCACTCTTGTAGTAATCAAAACCTACGGTTATCTTATCGTAACTGCTTTGTGAATATTTGGACTCATTTTGTGTCGTTTTTTCAAGTTTATAATAATTAAACATGGGGGCGGTTTTTTTTAAAGCGGATAGTACAAAATTGTCAAGAATTGACACAATAATGGTGGCTAAATTCTTTGCGACTAATCCCAGTTTCTGTTCTGCCGGATTTAGGTACATTAAAATATTTGTGTAAGTTTATAATATTTGTTTACTTCTAATTTTGAGGCTAACTATGTACTTATGTTTATAAAAGTGTGTATATATTAGAATATTATTGATTAGACAATCTTTAACATAACCTCAAAATTATAAACATGGCAGATATGTGAAAGACTTCACTTGATTACATTAGTTGTAAAATTCAAAGCTACTGAAAGTATTAGACAAAATAGTACTTACATCAAAGTGATCTTCACAAAAATACAGTACACTTTTACTCGATAATAATTTTAAATCTCTCCTGGCAAAGTTGTAACCAAGTCTTTCTCATTTTAATATCATCTGGAAGTTTTATAAGCAACTTTTGTGGTGTCTACACTTGTATTCTTACAGTTTCGTACCAAACACTACGTATAATGATGGGAACTTATTATTTTATATCTAAATAAAAAAAAACGGTACATGGCGTTACTTGCGCTTGTTTGTATACTACAAGAATGACGTCACACTAGATAGTGACATGGCGGCACGTATTTTCGCATCAATATATATATTTGAAATTTTGAGCGCTATTTTATCCTATAAAGTGATTTCATTTAAGTGAAATGAAAATTCCTGCAGACTAATACTATGATATGAACATTTTAAGACAATATAAAAATACGAGTTAAATGGCCTATTGTTTATTCCCCGAAAAGTACTTTTCGTCCGGGAAAAATAGTTGCATAGCAACCACAAGAAAACCTTTTATAGAAAGGTGATCTTTTCGTCCAGATATTCGACCTAAAAAACTTTTCAATACAATTAAATAAAAATAAATATTTTATTCGACTGTATTGGTCACATTATTTGGTTCGAATGTCTGGATGGAAAGAGCACATTTTTATTATAATTGGTATTGCTTTTTGCTGTGACTAAAAAATAGTGTATTACATACGGACGAAAATGCATTTTTTATCCTTGTGTCATAAATAACCATTATTTCTTGTCTTTTCATAATAGCTTTAAAAATTGTAATACTATCTCATAATTAGCAAATTAAAATGTGTGCAACTAGTAACTGAATAAATTTTTAGTTCCAGAGAAAAGTTTGGAGCTTCGACAAGAATATATAGGCAACCAAATGTTTCAATTGATGTGCTATGCAGAAGGGGTTTTTCCAAAGCCATATATGAGCCTCCATATTGGCAACAGGTAAATTAAATAATATACCCTAGTCTAATATTCATGTTATGAATTATTTACAACCCTTATAGTAACTCGATAAAACTGAGGGAATTGGAAGCCATATAGAGGAGAATTGTAAGTCGTGAAATAAATCAGTGGTTATGTTGATTTAGGACTGACGTCTATGCCTTTATAGGAATGTCATTCAATTTCAATAAATATGCTATGTGTGAATATACTGGAACAAATTACTGGTAGGGTAAACTTGGATAGAACTTGTCTTATGAAATAGCCACGAGTTTTAGATCCTTTTTACCTTCTTATACCTAATATAAGGAAATATAGTAATCGTGATTTTTTTTAGACCTCGATATTTTGATTGATTTATACGTTTTGAATCCTCCTGAATCCATTCTATTTTCCGAATGATGTCTGTCGCTGCGTGTGTGTGTGTGTGTATGTGTGTATCCGCGATAACTAAAAAAAATACTAATGGGAGACTTCCCAAAGTTAAGATTGTCAACAACATTTTAGGTGACACATTAAATTTGGTGAATGTGGTATACCCAGAAGAGACACAATGACTGAAAGAAGAAAAAAGGTACAATTTCGGGAAAAAAAATAAAAAATTTGTATTGCATTTCTGGACGAATCTCAACGAATTATAATGAAAAAACATAACTTTATAGAAAAAAATCTGTCTGCATGTCTGTAGTATCGCAATAGCAACCATAGTTTTCGAGATAAAGCTCTCAAATTTTGTACACATGTTCTAAAGACCAAAGACAATGATAAATTCGATGATGAGCAAAATTGGCCAGCTGAAAGAAGGTCCACGGGCATTATGAGGTAGGCGTTTCAAGCAGCATTTTTTTTTAAGTGAAACTTAAAAGTACATTTAGATAGATTTTTTATTTCATCAGGGGTATGGTTGTATATTGATGCAGCAGCATACCTAAATGATCTTTGGTAAATTGAGGTTCTATGTGCAGGTATTCTAAGTCTATAGTTAAATCTAGTATCACGACTATGTACTGAGAAATTTGAATTAGTAAGTCAAAGAGATATGTAGGGCATCGGTTGTGTATTACAGAATGGACAAGACTTGCAAGATGCAAGTCCTTCATTTTCAGCCAGTTTAATTCTCTAATTTTACAAGACACATGGTCACTCCTCGTCAGACCAAATATAAATCTAGCACATGCATTCTGAAGTTTCTGAATTCGCATGGAAATAATTTGATCTAAACACGGCGTGTAGACATCACAGTAATTAAATAATGATAGTACCAAACTATCACATAGCATCCTCCATAAACTAGTGTTCAACAAGAAACGATTAGCATACAAATATCTTAAACTACAGTAAGCCTTACGTATCACCGTAGTGACGTATTCTTTGAACCGAAGATCCTAGTCTAAAAGCAGACCCAAGTTTCTATAAGTACTAACTATTGGCAGGCGTCAATCATTTATTTTGATTTCGATATCATTAAGATGTGTGATTTTTAATTTTTTCGGACCAAATACCATCAAATAACTCTTATTTGGGTTTACATTAAGACAGTGATCTTGAGACAATGATATAAGTTGTTGCAGCTTATCATTTATTATATTAATTGACGGAATTACATCATGAGCACTTATGTGTTTGTAAAGTTCGAAGTTATCTGCATATGCATGGTGTTTACAATACATTAGGGTTTTAGAGAAATCAGCCGTATAGAGCAAATAAAACAGAGGTCCCAAAATAGATCCTTGAGCGATACCTTTATTAATTATTTTCAAATCTGAAGTGGGACCTTCTAGGGATATTTTTTGGGATCGATTACTTAAATATGTATTTAAAAAGTTCACTGTCTCCGAAGTAGTTAGTAACAGTAACTATGGGTAGCTCTAAGTTTATTATAAATTTTGTACAGAAAATTATTCAGAATACTAGAAACTTAGAACAATTTGTTTAAAACTTTTAATTAATTGAATCAAATATTCTTAGTGATGGCAATTGAGGAGCGATCATATAAAACGAAATAAATCGATTTTTAACTTATTTTAAGTTAGGCATCAAAATCATTCAAAACCCAATAATTCCTACTGAAATTTAACCTCGAATGTAAGCGATTCAATCAAAACGTAATAAGTCTAACATGGTGCACAATTAATTTTGATTTTAATCAAATTGTAATGATCTAAAAAAAGAAGAAGAAGAGCGAGAATGTTTGGAGCATAATCATTGTGTCCACATTTAATTGTTTTGGTTAATTTTAGTTTTTTGTATTAGCAATAAATATTTTTTAGTATTATCTACCAGATGTTTTACGAACTGGAAGTTATAACTGAGTTTTTTTAGATAAAGTTTTACTTTTCTTCACTCAAACCGTATTTATAAATGAAACAAACTGTAAAATATCCATTTGAGGCAATGAAAACGCAATAAATCCATGTTTCTTTAAGGAATTACTCCTCCGTCATATAAAACAAAAAAAATTCAATCATAAGTATCAATTATGTTCTATATACTGTATTCATTATTAACAATTGGCGTTTTCATATTCTTAAAGACATTTCTGGTAGAACAATTTTTCAATTTACTCGGAATTGTGAATTTATTGCCTTTTATATGATCGCTCCTCAATTATTGATATTTTTAAAAGTTTTTGTATATTCCTTGTGTTCCCTTTAAGATTTTCGAGGCTTATATCTCACCTACTATAAGTAATAGCCAACCAAAATTTCAAATACGCACTCAAGGAAAGATAATCTATCTTCTAGTTTTATTTTCCATTTGCAAAGAAATGAACAAACGAAAAATGTGACCACAGTATTTCGATAAGGCACTGCAATGCGTGTAAAAGTCATTTGGTTTGTTAGTAAAAAATACTATGATGAATATTTAATAAGAAATCATACAAATTTTCATATTGTTTATGAAAATGTCCCTCGTGTATAAAAATGCCCATTATAAGAGATGTGCAATTTTCGATAAATTACAATAACCATTTTCCTCACATTATAAGAACCAATGAAATAGCAAGATTTTGAAAATTTTGACTAATAAGAACAAACTTTCAGCGAAAATTGCATTCCAAGTGAAAATTTTACATAAAATTACAGTGAAAATTGCACTGGGCTTCAGAGCTTAAAACGTCAGTTGAATCAATATAAAAATCGAAAATTTTTTTCATTTTTATTTTCCTGTGAAGATAACAGGCTTATAGAAGCAAAGGGAACATAATTAATTACCTACTTTTTAAATATCTTAGATTTTTCTATAAAATATAATAATATTAAATACTAAGTACAAATTTTTTGGGTTATTAGGTCCAATGTAATTAAAACACTACTGTATTAACTTGCCGTTGTAATAAAACTTATATAGGTCAAACAAGTAGGTATCTAAAAAGCAAGGAAAAAAGAACATATGAGAGATGTCAAAAACAAAAATAAGCTTAATATCACATGTTTGGTAGAACATTGTAAATTTTTAAATCATGAATTTAACTTTGACGAAACCGCAATAATAGGTAAACAATCTAATCTAGAAAAAAGGAAATTCCAAGAAATGATAAACATTAAAAAAATTCGAATCAGTAAATTCAAGAAAAGACACTGAAAATTTAAACTCTTGTTATTTCAATCTAATTAATAAAATGAAAACTTTATGATACATTAGAGATTTTAAAATTATCAACCTATTTACATCTTTCGTTCCTTTCTACTTTAAGCTTGTTTACTTATTATATAAACAACCATTTTAGTTCCCACACATTTATTCATCCCTTATCTACAGTAAATTTAACAGTGCTAAAAAATAATCTCATTAGTGTCACAGCCTCGACGAGAATAACACACATTTCAAGAAATATATATAAATATTTCTCATTTCTGTATGCGCCGATATACTGAGTATTTTTCAATAAACTCAATATTATAGGTACGAAGTATGTTCCTGCTATTATGTTTTTTATGCACGAGAAACACTAAATTTTAATGTGAATATTTATTTATAATTTTTATATACCACTAAGCTATAACTAATTCTAAATAATAATTGAAGTGCCTAAAATAAGTAAATGTTTCCTACAATCTGTTATAGAATAATTAATTAACTGTTCAATATTATTTCTTCACTATTAGTTTGGATTAGAATTTATCACCCATATAGTTATAGAATAACTTACAATCAATTTATTTATATCTTACAGTGCCCTGAGGATGGTAATAAATTATACCGAAACGTCGGCAAGTTAATACAGTAGTGTTTTAATTACATTGGACCTAATAACCCAAAAAATTTGTACTTAGTATTTAAATTGTGATCTGGAAATTATTATTATAATAATATTAAAATTCGATTTTTAAGTAAAGCTGCTTAAAAATTGTGACACGAGAATAAAAGTATACCCAGCCGTGATAGTAATAATTTGAATTGTTCATTCAGTTAATAATAAAAAATATTTCTTGCTCTATGTTTTGTTCTGGAAATAGTCTAATAAATATATTTCGTGCATTAAAAATAATCTGAAAATTCAGCATTCAAAGCGTGTTGTCTTTAAGAAACCGCATTCGCTCATTTTGATGTGATTTGACTGAAAAAGTACGCTCGACTGCCTCTCTGGCACTTTTTGTCAAATCACCAAAATGAACTCGAGTAGTTTCTAGGCGCTGAATTACAAAAAAATCTTTTTTATTCTGGAAATTTTCTACCGAATACCATTCATGCATAAAAATTAACCAGAAAATCCTGAAAAAAGCATGTTGTCTATAGAAAACCCGGGAGAAATTCGCAATCGTTTATTTTCATCGTTATTTCAAAAAACAACCCTCCTCACTCGGAGTCGGGCTACTTCAACTTTGAAACAACGAAGAGAATAAACTCTTACGATTTTCATTCAACACACTTTTTCAGAATTTTCGGTAATTTTTATGTACTTATGGTATTACAACCGAAAATTTGTTAGCATGCCATTTGACAATAAATGTCAAAATTTGATCAAGTGCTATTTAAATATGATATATTACATACCTAATGAATGAGCATGAAAAGTGACACAACACGAATAAGTAAGACACTTTACAGCGAGTTATATACATTATTTTTTTCTACAACTACTAAGAAATCTGTTCATTATTTACGACTAATTAGTGGATCTAGTACATTGTATACGACTTTTTATTTCCCACTAGTTGCCACAGCAAATAGTGCCTATGGTGATTCTAGTACAATTAAATCGAGGAAGCTATGACAATACTATCATAGCAACATGACTTAAGTAATATATGAAAGCAGTCACGCTGTCAAACTGTCTTTAGTTAAAGGAATAACAAATTTAGTCATAGAAAAAGTATAGTACATAACTCTCATGAAATTCCCAATTCTATACTCATAAAAAATGAGTCTCATTCAGTGCTCGTCATACAAAGTCATTTCCCACGACCAAAAAAAAAAAAAAACAGTTCCTATAATTATAAATAACATAGTGTGTAGTGTAATTGTTGTCAATAAAACAAATGGCATTTATTGTAGCATATGCCTCTATAGCATAACCAATTGCGAGCAGCTTGCCAGTTGCCTCTATAGCGATCCACCTTTCACAGCTTTGCACCTCTCTACAATCGGTAAATAACGGACACATATAATCGTTAATTTTCATAATTACTCAGTGAATATGAAGGCTTTCTTTGAGGGTTATGATGAAATTAAGATAAAAATACAAACAATTATTTATTAAAGTTAAAACACACTTTTTACTAAAATCAATTTGCAACTGATGTCTTTTAGCATCCCGTAAAGCTTTAGAAAAATTAAATTTCAAATCGGAAAAAGGACCGAATATAGTCTTAAAATTATTAAAAAGCATTTCCTGCGGTTGTTTTGCTGTTTAGTTCCACATAATTTTCACTACAGTTTCTTTGTAGTTCTCGCCATTTTTCTTTTCATATTAAAAACCCAGTTCTTTAATATTACAGCCAGTTGTTCAATAGAGACTGAATCAATCTAAGTTACACACCGAAGCTTTTGATTTTTTTTGTAGTAGATGTTTTCATTGATTCTTTCTAAGTTTTCTTTCCAAACCGAGACATTCTTAAAATATGAAAATGTATATTTTATGCTAAGATTGTTTGTTTTGATCATCATGGCAACAATCCGAAACCCCAATGAACAATCCTAGTTCATCTACTGTATTTTTTTGTGGAAAATATCAAGACGACATTTGTGCTTTATATGCAAGAATGTTGGTGTGGGATTTTATTACCGAATCCCCTATGTGCTTGAATTATTGTCCCTAAATTTGTTTGAACTTGCTCAGGTTATTTGTTGTTCTGAAAGTAAGCCCTAATTCAGGCACAAAAGCGGTTCTAAGTGAGATTTTCAATTTTGTTTATATTCCTTAGTAGAAAATGTTTTTATTTATTTATTTTTTTACCTAATTGATATCAAAGTTTACTAACTTAGTAAACTTTCTTGACACGTAGAATTCAATAAGTTTTGATATTGCAAATTGAAATTAGTATGTACTAAAAAAAGCATCTTCGTTTTTATACTCCACGTCAAAATGTTCACATTTTACTAAAAGACAGTAATCATAATTTTGATAATAACATTAAAACTGTATTTTGCCAATAACTGAACAGTCTTGAATGTCAGAAAATGTTTGGAATTCAAAGAATAAAAACACTGCTACAATCATTCCAATTTTCACTCACATTTTCAGCATTATTCTGGCACTTGATTTCTTAATATCCCGAAATTTAATAATTCGCTACTTTACTTAACTACTATTAGTTGATATAATATGTTGTCTACGCAACGCCCCGTATATTTCATTGTTGAAGCATTATTACCTATCGCTAGATGGCATTAGGTATTAACCATTAATCTATATCAATTCCAGTTTGTCCAAAGGATAATTTTGTTGAGCTCCCTGTTTTTAAAACGTCATGTATATTGAGAGTAAATATTATTTTGTATTATTTGTGTTTTCGAGATGATAAATGGTTTTTGAAAATTACTCTTTCTTCTTCTAGTATGAGTAGTCTTTATTTTGTAGAGGATGGCAAAAATATGTTAGCATCGAGTCTCTTAATGTGCAAATCCCACATAATTTCATTCAATAATCATTTATTTACCAACGTATTAATAAATATTAATATTTCTTTATATCTAACACGATTAACTAACGTTTTTATCACTATCTTCTTTTTTCTATGAATTGTACTACTCCATTTACTTAGAAATAACACCGGCACACGAAAAAAAAGTTGTTTGTACATTTGACGGCACCTACCTCCCGACATGTATTTCGACCCGCTGAATCCGAATTTGAAGTTAGTTTGGACCGTACACCCTCAAATATCAAGTAAATTGGAAAACCGTAAAAAATAGAGAAAATTGGGTGTTTCGGTAATAAAAAAAATTTTGTGGATCTAAACCAAGCCTAATTTTTATGTATTTCGATACGCTGAATACGAATCTAAAGTATATTTAGACCATAAGCCGTTTTAAATCTAAGTAAATTGTAAAAAACCCTCGAAAATTGCTAAAAATGGCAAAAAATTGTGATTATGTTGAAAACAATTTTCTTTCTGTTTATACCTCATTTTTTATAGATTTTACAATTTTTCACATTTTCAGATTCTAAACTTGTATTTTATGCATAAAAAAATACAAGAAACGTATTTAATCGTGTTTCATAGATTTTTTTCAATTTTTTCAACTGCAATTTTTTGCTATTTTATCGGTTTTTTGCGATTTTTTGAGATTTTGAGAGGATTAATGGGCCAAATATATTTCAGATTCGGATTTAGCAGATCAAATTACATAAAAATCCTCTTCGAACCGGGTCTACAAAATTTTTTTCAACATAATCACAATTTTTTGCCATTTTTAGCAATATTCGAGGGTTTTTTACAAGTTACTTAGATTTAAAACGGCTTATGGTCTAAATATACTTTAGATTCGTATTCAGCGGGACGAAATACATAAAAATTAGGCTTGGTTTAGATCCACAAAATTTTTTTTATTACCGAAATACCCAATTTTCACTATTTTTTACGGTTTTTCAATTTACTCGATATTTGAGGGTGTACGGTCCAAACTGACTTCAAATTCGGATTCAGCGGGTCGAAATACATGTCGGGAGGTAGGTGGCGTCAAATGTACAAACAACTTTTTTTTTGTGTGCCATGCCGGTGTATTTATTAAGATCTACACATTTCCTATTGTTACAGAATTTTGTGAGAAATAGACCATATTTTTTCATTTTTCATTGAACCTTAATTTAATAAAAAAAATGGAAGCTTAGATATGATCATATGTACATATGAAACATGTTTGGATAATTGTCATTATGTATACTGCACACACGTGGTTTTTAGTTAAGGTTAATTGAAATACATGTTGCCTGGCTCTAATAAAATTTCAAATAAACGTAATGGTACTAAATAACACATAAAATGGCGCACTTACCATTTATTTCACATCGCTGAATAAGCTATCCTCACTTGAGAATGGGTAGACTAAGTAAAACACATTTAATGATGTCAAAGTTACAACTTCATTTATATCCCCAGACAGGGTGAGTTTGATAAATATAAAAATGATTTTCGTACGGAGCCACCCTTAAAACCGCCTTAATACTGTAGAGATTATGCTACATTATTTATGGTAGCCACACATGATGTTTTGTTGCTGTCTATTTTTATTAACAACACAATCTCCATCTCCATAGATTTTTTAAAATGTTAAAAATATAGAAACAATTTAGGATAATGTCTAATTATTGTGGTGTGTTTTAATGTAGGAGTGGATTCCACAACTTCTTTTTATTAGGAAGACACGCGAAGTCACTTCTACTTCTCATATCGTCTAGTGCCTCTTCAAATCCTCTGAGACAAGTAACAGGTGTTTCGATAATCGCAAGATTTGAATTACGCGCCAGTTTGGCTGTCATAATGTCACAAGATTATGGCATGCCAGGTCGATAAGAGACAGATGGGAGTTAGTAATCATAGAGCATTACACGATAGAACAACGCGTCCTGATTGTTAAACATTATTATCAAAATGGTGAAAGTTTGATTGCCACGATTCGTAAAGTGCGTCCAATTTTCGGTCGAAATAATGTTCCTCATTCATCTGCTGTAAAAATAATAATCGAAAAATTTGGAAGTACTGGTCCTATTAGTGATCAGTACACAAGACACGAGCTCATAGAAGTCGCTCAGAACAAACCACCACGACAGTTTGCGAGAGCGTGGCCGAGAGTCCAGGGACGTTGATTCGTCATCATGCACAAGAATTGGACAATACAATAGCCACTCTTTAGCGTATTCTCACTAAAGATTTGCATTTCCATGCTTACAGAGTCCAATTGACTCAACGACTTCTGCCAACAGACCATGCACAGCGGAGAGAGTTCACCAATTGGATTCTTGAAAAACAAGAAGTGAAAGTCGATTTTGCGGACAAAATCATTTTCATCTCGATGGCTTCGTTAATAGGTAAAACTGCTGCATTTGGGTGGGGCTCAGAAAATCAACAAATGATTCATGAGAAAGCAATGCATCCAAAAAGTATCTCTGTTTGGTGTGCAATATGGTCTGGAGGAATCATTGGGCCGGTTTTCTTCGAAGACGAGGCAATGATACAGTAACGGCGAATGGCGAATGTTATCGTGTTATGATAACCCAGTTTTTTGTGTATCAATTGGAAGATATTGCTCTCGACGACATGTGGTTCCAGCAGGACAGTGCTACTTGCCATACCTTCCGTGAAACATTGACGGTCTTGCACGAGTCTTTTCCTTGTCGTGTCATCTCTCGGTTTGGTGACCAGAATTGGCCGCCACGCTCTTGAGATTTAACATCAACAATGAAGGCCGATCGGTGTTTCATAATTATTGTTCCTTATCGGAGTAGCTTCACTTAAGGAATGGAAGCTGGAGCTTTTTCGGATGTGTTTCTTTCCAAATTCCACTGGAATCAGTCTTTGCCTTTGAAGATTTTTTCTACAAATTTAACGGCGGAACTACATTTTGTGCGAAAAGTGAAAATGTTAATGTGTTTCTGACTTCGACAATAATTTTTCCCTAAGAGCGATGACCCACACAGTGGATTTGGTCGAGTCGGCTGCCAATTCCGCCGCGGTGTCGGCACATCTTTCTGTACTTTGGTATTAATTAAATCACACAGAGCGGTGGGCGGTGTTACGGTGTTTTGAAACAGACTCGGCACAAATCATCTAATGCATGCGCCGCTAACTTTTTTATTGCCTTAGACTGCTTTACATTACATTGTGTTATATGCGACTGGTCAGACACGGCGGTTTTCACAGCGGTTTTGAAGGCGAAAAATTTTAGTTATTTGGTGTCTTGTGTAAAACTGGATGTTAGATACCCTTCTTGCTTAAAGACGCACGTATACATATTTCCTGTTACAAGGGCCTGCCTTATTCATAATCGTTTCCTTTAGTAAGAGTTAACTTAAAAGTTAGCGTTGTCTGTTATGTGTAGACTATGAACGACTTAATTATTTTGAAAGAAATGTTACTTCATGGAATAACTAAATATGTGATTTCCTAAATTCATTTAAACCCTACATGACTTCCTAAAATTGTTATCTTTTGTGTGTAAAAAGGAAGACTATTCATTCTGTTTATTTTTATTACTTGTATCCTAGAATCGTAGAAGCCATTTCGACTTCCTACCAAACATTACTTCTTTCATATTAATAACTGTTTTACGTAACATCCTCGGTATAAATACATAGGGATAACGTACCACAGTTAGTTGATCATTTTTGTATCTAAGGAGCAAGAGCTCTGCTCGTGTTAACTAAAATCGTTATATTGTGTTTTATGTAGAATAGACTTAGAAATAAAGTGAATATTTACAAAGTGCAGTTCCTTTTCGTTCTCCATCATCCTGACAAAGTAAACCGTGTCGGCAAACACGTACAAAATACTGCCTGGTGTCACAACATGGATGCCAAAATTGATGTCGAAATATTAATAAGAAGCTTGACCGGCAACATATTCATGGTTTAAATCCATATTAACACTGTTTTTTAAAACATTAGTTCAAGCAGGCCAACACAGTTGAACTTGTCATATTATTCTGCCTCTTTCTTTGCAGTAGTGTGTATCTTGCTATAATAGTTCATATCAATTGCTACTTTATTTGGGAGTCGGCATTGCTGTCACAGCCCCAGATAACATGCATTTCTGTTATTTGCTACAATTCTGTACATGTATAATAAAATAAACTGATAAAAAATCTACAAGTTTTTGAAATGTACGTGAATTGATGACGCGAACGCCAATATTCGGGATATGAACTCTAGCTGTAACCGAGTCAGCAGCCGACTCAGCCAAAACCGCTGTGTGTGTCATCGCTCCAATAGTAATAAAAAAAGGAGCACTAAAATTATTCTTATTACATCTAATTCGTTCAAATTAAATAATGTAATTGGTACTAAACAATTTACCTTCAATTCATGCACAATGAGATTATTTAATTGCCCTATTCAACTAAACATTAAACGTGATAATTACATTTAGCATTCAGGTTCTCGGTATTTACCTACTGCATAAAATAACCGGTATGAATGCAGTAAAATAATTGTACTAACTATATTATCATAATAATTTAATTTATAGGATAATGGCTTTTGTCTGTTTTCTCTATTGATAACATAAAATAATAATTTTATGCAAACATTTCATATTTCTGTTAAAAATTACTATCGTTTTGAGTCTTACATAGTGTGTCCCAAATTGGGGGTGGATGTATTGCTATCTTACTTATTAACGGAGATAGAACGATTATTAAATGGGGAAAGTTTCACATATTATAATGGCCCTTTAAAACCTATTTTCAAATATTTTGTAGCAACCTTGGTTTTTGAGTAATTCTCAAAAAACTGAAGGTTTACCTTTTTTGTTTCTTCCATAACTCCTTAATCATTATTTATATAGACCGGAAAATGTTTCTATCCACTTGTTTTCAAGATATAAGCACATTAACATTTGTTTTTCTTGGGTGATATCTTGAATTTTTCACTGATTAAATAACGCTTTTAAGTGCTATTTAGAAAGTTCTACGGCTGAAGAATAATTGTGACTAGGTACTGCTAATTAATAAAAACTTTTTCGACAAGTAGATCTTGAAAAATATTATTATACTTATTTAGATAAGGAACTTTTTCATTTTCTAAATAACCACCGATGATATCTGATAATGTTTTTAGGTTTTCTTGCTAGGAATGAGGAAAACAACCAAAAATATTTATTTAAAATCAACTAGGATGCTCAAGTAGGCTATACAACTTGTTGATATTAAAAAGTCAACTGCATCCAATACTTAATTATTGTGACCAAAAAATGTTACGTCGTTGTAAAAGCAAAGGGTAAAGTTGTAAAAGGAGGTTTCAAGAGTTTTCGCTGGTTTCTTTGTTATTTTGTGTTGTTTCTTTGTTTATTGTTGTTGAGTTTCATTGTAAAAAGTTTGTTCGTTTTTTTAATAGTATTAATGATTTTGAATAAGAATATTTCGTTAAGGTTTTTCTATGAGGAGAAAACAGATGTGCTTGAAATTTACATTAACCTCTATACAGAGCCACTGTTGCATCCAGGAATTATGAAGAAAATTTTCCTGAGTTCAACCCAATAAGAATTATTTCAGAAGGGTTGTAATCAATTTAATAAACCATGGGACTTTTAGTCAAACTAAAATTAGTACCTATAGCATCGGCAGTGAAGAGCGCAATAATCACAAGTAACAATTTAAATACCTTTTAGATTTATTTAGGTTTTATCAGTACTTTATAGTGGCCAGCTCATAAACTAGCGATTTATGCCAGATTTATTATATGCCAAGTGCACTTAAAGATGGTTTTGTCTTAAAGAAAGTTTTTAAAAAGTATGCAAGAAGTTATGTCATAACTAAATTATCTTTTAGTCTTTATTGGCTTATGACTGACTTATCAATGCATTTATCAAGTCGTTAATAAAACTTTATAGCTGTTAAGTCCAAGTTATTAGTATTGAGTATTATAGAAAATTTAGGACGTGTTATGGTTTTATAATTATTGCTTCATGAAATTATCTTGGGGTAGGTGTTAATGCCCGGTTATATATTTAAAATGCTTTGAGATCACTAAGTTTTAGGTCGAACTTTCATAAGGTCAACTACTTATTAGAGTTTTAATGAAGCAGACAAATAAATATCTGTAATAAATCAATCTTAAGCATAAAAGAGTTTGGTTCCCTTTCTCCAACTTATAATGTTTTAAAATATAACATAGTTGGGCCGGTTTAAGATTGCAACTTTCGTCTTGAAGAGTCAAAGACGTAAATAATGTAATTTGGTTGATTTGTCAGCGGCACTCAAACAGTATATACAGTGTTCGAAATTCCAGGTCAGATGTTCGCTCGATCAAGAAACAAGGGTCCACCATTTCCTTTTTTACGGGTGAAATAATTCTCCACCTGTAGTATAAACTGACGTTCATCTCCAGTCGAGTCTCGAGTTAAATATTTTCCTTTCGACTGTTTCATGATTGTTTTAATATGAATATTTTCGAATAAACAAATTCAGGGTTTTAGCATACGTGTTATCACTTCGGCTACACTAAGATAAGGAACACTTTAAATGAATAATTTATTTATGTTTTTCGGCAAGAATATTTTATTTTCTAGAACTTTTAGGTCTTATCCAGTTTACGTAAATAAATTTTCTATATCAGGGACCTAACAATTTACCTTCTTTAGTTAAAAATAGCTAATTTTAATAATGTCGTTACATATGATTCTAATTTGTAATATCATAATTCTTTAGTTAAAAATAGCTAATTTTAATAATGTCGTTACATATGATTCTAATTTGTAATATCATAATTTACATAATAATAGAAAATACGAAATAAATAGTTAAATTAATTTCAAAATAAGAAGCACAAATATTCATTTAGTGTTTGAGATTCACTCTTCACCAATCTTACGTTACAATCATCCAACAAAGTAGTTGTAACTAAGTCGCTTATACGTATACCTAGGCACAATTGGTCTACTGACGATTGAAACGAATAAAATATTTATGACCTTGACTCTGAAGAAAGTTGCAATCTTGCACCGGCCCGACTATAATAAAGCTAACGCATAACGGATAAAAATAAGGGTGGCGTGTAGAGCAGACGTGTGTACTGTCGCAATAAATCGAATTTTTAGGTTATGTTATTCGGGCACCATAAATCCTATAGATTTTAAAGCGGTTGTGTTATGTGCTCAAAGGGTTTAAACGGGTTTTAAAATAAGCCTACAAGTTTCAAGTAATGATAAGGCTAATGAAGCTTAAAATATACTTCTACTAGAACAAATCGACATATTTAGAGAGCAATTGGTAATTTAATAGACAAAACATGTTTGAAGTAGAATTCTTCAAAACTAATAAGATTTATACGAACTGTCGCCATTATTTCTAACGGCAGGAGATAACGGTCAGCCATATTGGAAATGTTCCAGATTAGACAAGAAAATGTAATTTGTAACTAATAGAAATAAAATGAAATGAAATGAAAGTCACCGATAAAAAAATTACCCATATGTTTTTTTAGATATGTGTTTTTAGGGAGCGCATGATTTTTAAGAAATACATGTTTTACCATAAATTTAACGTCGCTGAAAATTTTAGCCCACTTTGAGGAATCCCAATACTTCATTATAGTAAGTAGTCAATCTATAAGCTGAATGGTTCTCAGTTGTCGCCATATGTTCATGTTATAACCATACATGAGGTCCATATACAATATCCTAGATTATAAGGGTTTTAAATCAGTTTTATGGAGTTCTTTCAGACTATTTACGTTCATAAGTAGTCTTAGAAATAAGCTTTGAGGATATCTTATAGAGCGTTTTAAAACTAAAGTTGTTACTTGAAATATTATCTTATCAAACATTAATGATAATCCCAGAGCAACGTCAAATAAATTCAAATTTCAGTAAGTTCCCAAAAGATTAGTCTACCGGAATAAAAAAAGATTATGATTGAAGACTCACATTGCCTACGCATACTTAAACACAACTATTTATCATTAGAGTGCCGATAATCCACATTTTACAAGGCAAAGATGAACACTTCGGGTTGGGGTGGTATTTTATATCAGTTTTAAATTAATTATTTAAAAAAATGTTCTCTGATAAATAACGATTTTAGAAAACCAATTGATTGGACCGTTTGTCTTTGATTATATATTAAACGGTGAAAGATATTTGGAGATACTGCTTGAAAAAATAATACAAGTCACCTATACAAAATGCTATGAAACTAGAAGGTATTCATGAAATATGGTTTCAGCTAGATGGTTGCCCTGCACACAACGCAAGGACAGTGAAAATAATTTTTAACAGAAAATTTTAATATTAGGGTCATCTTAATGGACTTATGCTATGGCCAGCAAAGTCACTAGATATTACACCTCTGGAATTTTATTCCTGGGGGCATGCAAAAGACGAAGTTTACGAATTTGATCTTCCCGAAAACCACGAGCCATTAGAGGAGAGCTTATAGTAGACGTCTTAGCTTCAGTTAACTGCAATATTCTATCAAGGGTAACTTATTCAGTATTAAAGAGAAGCGAGAAGTGTGTTCAAGAAAATGGGGGACATATCGATCAGTTTATTTTAATTTTTAGTTTCAATATTTTTTCGTTTTGTCCAGTCATTAGAAAATAAAGTTTCAAAAAGTGTTCTAATAATGTGCAAGTTTACAATCTGTATAAATAATGATTAAGAATTTATGGAGGAAACAAAAAAAGGCAAACTTTCAATTTCTTTGGAAATTATTTTAAAATGTTTAGTGGGTGGTTTCAGCCCCTGGAAATCCTTTGCAAATCGATGAAAATTTACAGGTACATTACTAACAAGTTAGTTTACTCTCCATCAAAACGAAATTATGGACAAGTAACTGCTTGGGAAGTTACAAATTTTTTAATGCTTCAAGGCTTGTTTCAACCCCTAGGACCCTTTGCAAGTCAATGACAATTTATAGGTACATTACTAATGAGTTAGTTTACCCTCCATCAAAACAAAATTATGGTCAAATAACTGATTGGGGTGTTACAAATTTTCAAAACGTTTAAAGAGTTTTCTCAACCCCTGGGACACTTTACAAATAAATTGTTGGGAAGATACAAATTTTTTTAATCAGTTAAAATGTTTTAATTGTTTCAAGGGTTAAATGGTTGGGAAGTTGAAAATGTCTTAAACGCTTAAAGGGATGTTTTAACCACTGGGAGCCTTTGTAAATCGATGTAAATTTATAGATACATTTCTAACTAGTTAGTTTACCCTCCCTCAAAATGAAATTATGGACAATTAACTGGTTGGAAAGTTACAAATTTTTTAAATATTTATTGGATTGTTTCAACTCCTGGAACCCATTGCAAGTCGATGAAAATATACAGGTACATTACTAGCGAGTTCATCATCAAAACTGGTTGGGATGTTACAACCCCTGGGACTCTTTGCAAGTCGATGAAAATTTACAGGTACATTACTAACGGGTTAGTTTACTCTCCATCAAAACGAAATTATGGATAAATAACTGGTTGAAAAGAAGGGTGCTAAACAGCGTTGCCACCCCAGAAGGTCGTGACTATGGCGCCAGCTGTATAAAATTATGGTACTTCATTCAACATTATAGTAGCAAAGGATAAGGTAGATTTCTCAAAGAAAATTGTGGGAAATTATAAAAATTTATAATATAATTCTTTGGTTTACATCACAAAAGCATAAAATTAATAAATAAACTCTTTAAAAAAATGTTAAAATTAAATTTAAACGTCTTCAAATATAACGTTGTCCTCTTCGGTTTCTTCTTTTTCACTTGTTTCAATTTTATTGGTGTACAGAGCACTTTTTGTCATTCGCGAAATCATCTCTGCTGAAGGGGTGAAATTAGTACACCCCCCAGAATTTGTCACATTTTGACTAGCCAGAAGAATTCCGCGTACCGTTGCTACGTTAAGCTTGTTCCTGTTGTCCGTTTTGATCAAATTGACTTTAGAAAACATGCGCTCACTGTCTGCGTTTGAATGAGGGAGCGATAAAATATTCAAAGCCACACGAGCCAAGTTTCGGAACAAATATTCTTCACGCTCGTTTTGAAATTTCAGTAGCTTTCCCCAAAAAACGTCTGTCTCCAATTTTTCCAGCTCTTCGTCAAATTTAAAAAATACCAGGCGACGCCACTCGTCATCAACTTTTTGATATTCATCGGCTGCGCAAACACGGGGTAAACTTCTTAGCAACGGAGTAAGCAATGGCGTCTTTGAATGTTCTGCAGGAGAAAGTGCGAATTTTGGTTTCAAAATTTTCATGTTTGGCAAAATAGGATTATCAAAATCATATTTCTTTTTCACAAATTCGCATTGTCTCTTAGAACTCGATTTGAAAAATCCATAAATGTTTCTCGCCAAGTCTTCAACCGAACGGGGCAATTTTTTGCACGCGTGGCTAGCGCACAAGTGCAACGAATGGCAAAGGCACTTCAATACTGTTATACCCGGAAAATCTCTCTTCAGGCGACTAGCTACCGAATTATCTCCTCCCATCATCACGTTACAGCCGTCGGAACCGAAACCAATAATACTGTCTTAAGGAATGTTTCGCTTTTTAAGACTTTCAATTATTGTTGTATAGAGATGTTCGACATCCGCAACAGTTGTTTTTCCAGGCTTAAGAACTTGAACCAAATCCCAGAACTGAGACACGATACATCCTTTTTCCTCGTCAAAATATCGAACTATAATCACACTTGATTTTGTGCAAGAAAGGTCAGTAGATTCGTCGCTTAAAAGACTAAAAGGGCAGTCAGAGATTTTTTTCGTCAATTCATTTTTTTCTGTTTCGCCTATGACGTTAGTAATAACCGCAGTTCCTTTCGTTCTTTTCATGGCTATATTTTGTGCAATTTTGGAGTCTGGAAATGAAGATTTCAACATGTCGGTCATATGTTCTAATGCTTTCATTGATATGTTGTGCTCGCTAAGGAATCCAGCAATTTTTATTTCCGCACTTTTCGTAGAAATGTCTAACTGCGACGACAAGTTTTCCCGCGGCACAATGAATTTGGACAACTGTGAACCCGAACATTTAACAGCTCGTTCTTTTCCTTGTGCTTGGCTGATGTTGCATGCGATTTCAAAACACAGACATCGGCTGTCATCGATTTGTCACATAGCCTGCACCGAGCTTTGAATTGATCAGATCGATCTTTTTGCAGCCAGTATTTAAATATATCCATCGTCAGCCAAGCATCTCTGCATTTTTGCCAATTGTTTGTGTGTGAAGTTTTTCTTTTCATTGTTGGCGCCGTATTGTCTTCTGACATTTTTCATCTACAGTAATAAAAAAAAAAAGATTTTAAGTATTTTACAGAAATGTATATCTTAAGGACTGTTCTTATATTTTGTTGTTTATGTTGATTCCAACCTACACGCCAAACGTTATCAATACTAAATTACGCATCAAATTAATACACATTAGCGCATTTCAAAGGGTAGAAATACGTATCGTATAAATTTTGTATGGGTTTTAAGCTACATTAGAAATGTTCGGAAATACTTCCATTTGAATGTAACTGCCATCTGCCACCTTTAACGTGAACTACTCATGAAGGAGATATATACACTCTAATAACAAATGTGCGAGAAGCAGGTTTCTGATTAATCATTGACTTACCATTAGTCGGTAGAAACCGTGCATTACCGACTGTAGAATTGAACAAAAAAATAAAAAATAGAATGAAAATTTTTAGTTGAAAACGTGCAAGTGGCAAAGAACGAAATTATGGCATAAAAATGGCAAAACACGAAATTATGACATACCATAATGACTATTATGGTATATGGTAGCAACCGTTAAATTATGGTAAGACTACCATAATTATGGCAAGGTTGGCAACGATAAACTTTATAACACATTTTTTAACTATGGATATATCTCCGTTAATAAGTGATATGGCCATAGATCTATTCCAAATTTTCTTTCCAAGAGTTGTTCATCGGCTTAAATATGAAATGATAAGCTGAAAGTACTATCCATTTTAAATAAAATCTACTGGTGTGCAACCAACGCGCATCCAAAAATAGCATTGCCAATACTCATGCAATAAAACTGTGAATAAGAAAATAATATTTTGAATTTTTTTTAAATTTTCTTCGTAAAATGCTTGAAAATTTTTTTAAATTTTTCATGGGCCTCTTTCTTCATTGATATTTTAGTGAATCTATTTGCACCTGACGAATCGCCATAATTGTTTCTATTCTGTCGGTTTTAGGATATTCGCTGTTAAATCTGAGTGTGAATAGATTTGGTTCCTATAATCCATTTAGGTATTAACGACTGTAATCATATATTTTTGTCAATCTTATTTCCATTAGTGGTTTATTTTGAATGTTAAGTACTTTTAAATTAAATATTTCATAACGTTATGTGGTTAGTCAGTGATATACGTTTTATATGCGTAAATAATAACAATATTTAGCTGACAAAATACATTACATACAAAGGAAAAACCAGAAAACATAATAAACATACACATAATTTAGTATTTTAGGTGAACTTCAGCAAACTGCTGTTGGTTTACTTAACCTGAAATCAAACGGTAATTAGAACGTACATTATAAATAATAAATGCATGAAAATTACTTTATGATATACGTAAGTACGTAAAATTTTATTGCCATTAGCAAGGTTGTTTACGAAAGCCATTTTTAAAATTCACTACTATCTTCGGTAATGTAAGATCAACACGTGTGTCAAATGTTAGTAGTACCGTTATTTATTTTGTTCACACTGATCCCTACTTAATTTTGGATAAAACTATAGCATAACATGTGACCATTGTTTGATCGATGATGTCCTATTGTAACGGCCATTCGGGCTCTAATGGTCTCTATCCAGATATAATGGAAAAATTGTACAGTGGCTGAAAACAAAAATATTTTTTTTATAGTGGGCCTTCTCTGTAGACCCCCGAGATTAAATTTTTGGGGGAAATAGGCTCACTGGCTAGCGTGTTCTGCGGGGGTTGTGGTTCGTTTAATGGTGGTAAAGGAAGTGTTGGGTAATAATGATATGCAATCAATGGAATTGTAATTTCCACGGTTTATTAAAGAAGTGTGAAGTTTAAATATGAATATAATTAATTGAAAATATGTACAGCATGACGACTTCCATAATGGTTTAAAATCAAACGTATGATATCTAAAATAACCTTTCAAATCTGGCGCACGAGTACGTGATCACGCCTGGCGACGTCGTATTTTTACAAATATTACCATAAAATCTATCCAAAATTAAAATATGTATTTAAAAAGTCGCTGGAAAATTCGATATGCGTATTTGCGAGAACAATCTTCGTATTTTTGCGTATAAATAAATACTGCAATGATAAATAATGAAATAATGAAATGATGAAATGAACCCAATGCGTTTCGGGTTTAAAAGGGGAGACTGTTCGTGCAAATAGCATATAAATTACACAAAAAACCTCAATGGTATTAAATAATCTCTACAAAAAAAAATCAGTCGTAACTTTAAGGGCGAAGTTACCTATGTATATATACTGATTAAAAACCTGGAATTATCACAATCCTCTGTTCGAATCATACAGTACAAAACAACCCCATATAGATACATAACCCAATACTACTAATATATCTAATAATAATGTCAAACAATCGACGTAAGATTATTTAATGATGAAAGGGAATAAACGAAATTCCACAACTAAAAATAACAAAAAAACTCTACGATTAATAAAAACTCGTATACAAAAGTTTGTTACAGCGTGGTTCACGTTAAGATGAATTGATACATTTATCGGGTATGTTAAGTATATAAATTAATTATTTAAAAAAACCTGGAAAAACAGGCTTGTTGTTCTCCGCCTCGCGGGTGGTCTACCCTCTCCTGCGGTGTTCCAATGTGTCTCAGTCGTCTCCAAAAACTTCGCTGCTGCACCTCGTATACATAGACGTCCACTCCAGGGCGATATTTGGAGTGAAAAAGAAAAGCCCTGTAATGAGGTAAATAGCTTTAGGCAACGCTCAGTTCAAAAGAAAATTTTAGAGAGTAATTTTTGACTAAAATACTATACGTACAAGGAAAAATAGAAGGAAAAAAAAGAGCTTACTTGTAGTTATTAATCGGCCTGAAGTAGCCTCCTTGTCTTGAGGAATAATCGATAGACGTATTCGGCGTGACAAAAAATAAGAATCCAGATAACTCTGCTTGCGGGACAGGAAAAAAACAAAATCACAACGGATCGCACAAATCTCACTAGATATTTCACTATCCCCTTTTATGACCAATTTCATCATAAATCCCCAAACTGGGTGAGTAAATAAATACAAGCTCGATGAAAGGTCTATTTATTGTCATAATCGGTCGAACAGTAGTTATTCTAATCTAATCAAAAGGGAAAAGAACGTCAAAAAACTGAATCATTCACAAGAAAGCTATCGGCGGCATTTCAACAAATTCAAATTCAAAACAATTTTATTAATAGTTAAAGAAAACAATGTATATGGTCCTCGCTCGACACCCGGTCCATTACCAACCTAGCATCCCCGCGTAAGGTGGCGACGGGGCAATTTTTAGGTCGGGCGGAGCGGGGCCAGTCCGGACTTAAAACTAAAACATTAACAACAAATACAACACCTAAAAAAAAAAAAATATTTTTAAATTGTATAATAACTCCGAAAACGAGAAAACAAAGACGCATGCAAAAGCATGCGCCGTTGATATAAGCCTTTAAAATAACGGCATTTCAACAAGTACTGCTCCAGGCAATTGCGAATTCAGACAACCAGTAATACTTCCCTTTGTAATTAACGGTAACCTATATTAATTTATACCAGGCTTCGCGGAGGTTATTCCTTGGTAAATCTTTATGTTAAGTTGAAGTTACATGGCCGTGAAAACGACTGTAACACTATACTGTAACGTATAAAATCTGTAAAGAATTGCAGGAAATATAGATATTTTACTTTTTGTAGAATTTAAAAATAATTTACACATTAAGACAGTTCGAGCGCATAGATCAATACAACCGGGTTATAATTGGTTAAAACCAATTACATTCGGTAGGAGTGCGGTATTAAATTATAATAGTAATAATATATTTCGAGCGACCTTTGATATCGAATAAGGTTGCCTAATATGGGTAATTCTATTGTTAGTAGTGACAAAGGCATAAAAAAGAGATTTTTTTTCGTGAGAAATAAGGCCTTCATAAGTACACGAGTAGATTCTAGAATTAGCCGCACTCAGGCCTATGGACCCATTGTACTTGCGCCACTTCACAAAAAGAGACCAGCTTTCTCTACAGAAGAGAGCAGTCTATTCCAAGGTAGTCCATAACTCATTCGACTCTATAAATTACCTTTCGAGATGTCTGTCTTAATGCCCCCAATGGTGCACAATTACATAAAATATGAGTGAAAATTTCTTCCTCCAATTTACACATGTGGGATCCTCTTTCCCGTCATGGTATAAAGGTACTTATTTAGAGCACAGTGTCCTGTTATCAGGCATACTATCCATCTCATTTGTTCTTTATTGAGCTTCAGTAGCCACTGTACGGTAGAGATCCTCGAAGGCCCTTTTTTATGGAGCCCCGATTGTCTTATTCCGGGAGTTCGAACGTTAAACTATGCCATAGCCCAGTTTCATAGCTCTGATGTGATCAGACTCCTGGTATGCAAAAAGCTGGTTCCGGATCAGAAAAGGGGGTTTTAGCACCCTCTCGCGCCAAAAGGTCCGCTTCTTCATTACCTTTTATTCCACTATGTGCTGACACCCGTATAAGTTTTGTTGAGTTATGCTCACACAATTCAGCCAGAATTTTTCAACAATTCAGTACTAACTTAGAGGTCATCCTATTTGCTTTAAGAGTCTTCAAAGCAGCCTGACTGTCACCACATATGTAAATATGCTTTTAATAAAACCTCTGCGAGATTTTCGTTTGCATATAATAAAATGGTGTATAACTCAGCTTGAAACACAATTCGACACTTAGCTAGAGGCACGTAAATACGAGCCCTTGGTTTATATTCATGTTTGCTAGCACCAGTTCTCTCCTAAGTCTTTGATCCATCTGTATACTCAATAAATTGCTCTCCGACTAGAAAACACAACTATGAATCGAATAGTAAATTGGTACAATGGAATGCACCGATCATCAACCGACTGGTTGACAACCTAGTCTCTAACCGGTAGAGCTATAACCTCAGTATGCCCCAACCCCTGATCTGTCATATTTTACATTTCGTTCTTTAGCAATCTGTTAGTTGCTTTTCTGGTTTCAAGTTCTATTTCTATGTGCAATGGTGGAAGGCCTGGAATAGCTTCCATCGCAAAACTGTTGGAGTAGTCCTCATTGCTCCTGTTATCCCTAAACAGGTTAATCTTTGAACTTAAAATAAACCGTCCCTAATTGTAGAACGTTCTAATACATTTTTAGGTGTTTTTGAATAAAACAATAAAACTTTGCTCTCAGAAATGTCCATATCGTCTTTTATAAGCATATACCAGCAGCAAGAAGTTGCAAATCTTCAATTTTCCTCACTACATCACAATTTCCTCTTTTGAAAGTCACACTTAAAGTTACTAAAAGATCTCTGTAACTAAACGTAGATAAATTATGAGGTTATGTTCTCAAGCAAGTTCAGTTAAACTTAAATATGAAAAGCAATTACCACAACCAGAACAATTCGAGCGCTCAACTACCAAATCCACTAAGTGGTCAATTAAATACTGACCAGTGCTCGAATTGGCTTGTTATAAGTTCAGATGGTATTTATGTTCAAATCTGATTCAGATATATATGACTTATGGGTGCCTCAGGCTAATAATTTTTTTAAGGCCATCCCCAAATTACTGAACAGACAAAATAAAGATCATAAATATTGAGGTACGTTGGATTCAACCAGGTGACGACAGTTAACTGAAGTAGTCTGTTTCCACAAACAGCAAGAGGCTCGGTACTATACTCGACGCGAAATGATTAAAACAGGTTTCTTGGTTGCAGAGAAACGCGCCAAGAAGAAAATTAATGTTGACCATAAATCATTGAGATAGAAATAATTTTAGAATAAATATAACTATCATCAATAATATGGGTGACTCCTAACAACGCATTAAAGTAACCTTTTTCCATTTCGATCTATAAGCCAAAATCTTACTAATTTTTTTCTCTTGTAATTTTTTCTCCGACTATAATCAATTGTGAAAAATCCATTTTTCGTTGAATACTTGATTCAATTGAAACGCGTTTCAAGACGTGACTTAAGAACGCAGTGGAACTAGTGCGCTTTCTGCACATGCGCAGACCTTTGAAAGATGATTATTTGTTCACGTTAATTATATTGATAAAAATGATTTTTTGCTTAAAACTAGATGACACACGTAAATTGTTAGGTGCCTGAAAATTTATTATCGAAAGCATATTTTGGCATTTGAAAAATGTAGTTTCTTAAGATGTTACTCGTACACTAATGAATGTCTAATATAACCAATATTATAAAACTGGAAATCATCTTTAAATGGTGGCGAGAAATCTTGTTTGTGAATACATTTATTTGTTTTCAATTTAATACATATTTCAATAATTCTCTATTTAGCACCAAAGATATTACGTACAATATACTTGTACATACAGTGCGTCCATAAAGTAACGCATAAATTCATTATTAGGTAAATAAACAATATTATTGAAAATTCCCGAACCACGTCGATTTTTGATTTTAATTTACTTTTTTTTCAAATAACAGTTTAATATACAGGGTGACTTACCTTCGAGTAATGACGTCATCACCGGTTTCTTAAATGGAACACTCCACTTTTTCCCAATTTCCGGATGTGCCTTGCTGAGCTGATTCCAAAAAATGTATCACAAGATGCTTCAAATTGGTACAGGGTGGACAACAATACCAAAATTACAAGTTATTTACAAATGAATAAACGTACTAAGAAACTAAATGAAATTAACGAATCGTGATACAACTACTTTGATAAACTATTAAAAAACACCCCAACCACGTTTATAAGCGATCTTTGCCCCTCGACTCTACCGTACTATTTTTATTGTTTGTAGGTATTTTTTGCCATTTGTTTTTTAATTGAAATTAAGAATTGTCATAAAAAGTTCACTTTTGTATTGTTAACGCTTTAAAGCAGGTACGTTTACGTGAAATCTAAATCTAATTTATCATATTAAAACTGTTTTTTGAAATTTTAATGATGATTGGTGTTGATGATAGGATGCGGACTCAACAAGAGGTATGCAGATTATTCCATGAAATTCACCCAGATCGTGAACCTATTTCACAATTTGCGGTAAGCAGAATAGAGCGAAAATACAGAGAATTAGGACATGTGAGGGATGCACCAAAGCAAGGCAGACCTAAAGTTAGTGAAAATATTCTACAAGACGTAATTTTGTCGGCAATAGAAAATCCACATTGTGCAGTGCGGGGAGTATCTAGGGATTTGAATATTAGAAAGTCTTCAGTGTCGAACATTTTTAAAAAGGTAAAATACCATCCTTATAAAGTACATCTCATCCATGAATTGGCTGAAGATGACTTTGACCGAAGAAATGTATTCTGCGATTATATGATGGACCAAAATAATCGAAATAAAAATGTCGCTGCTAACGTTTTATTTTCCGACGAGGCAACGTTTTACTTGAACGGGCATGTTAATCGGCAAAACACCCGTTACTGGTTTCAGGAAAATCCACACTGGATGCAAGAATACCATACGCAACGACCACAAAAGGCCAATGTGTGGGCTGGTATTGTGAGAAATACAATTGCTGGTAGATATTTTTTTGGTGAAAATTTGACAGGAGCATTGTATCTGAATTTCTTACAAAATACATTAATTCCTTATTTGACCCGGCTTTTTCCTGATATTCAAATAGACAATAATTTAGACAGAGAATCTGGTTTCAACAGGATGGCGCACCGCCACATTTTGCTGCAGCTGTGCGCGAGTTTCTATACAGAACCTTTCCAGATCAGTGGATAGAAAGAGGGGGCACAGTGGAATGGCCTGCTAGATCACCTGATCTTAGTCCACTAGACTTCTTTTTATGGGGTTATTTAAAATCTAAAGTCTATACCAACAGACCTGGCAATATCCGTGAGCTAAAAGACCGAATCAGGCAAGAAATGTTGAACATAACACCCGCTGTGCTACAAAATGTCAGAGACGAATGTATTGCCTGGTTAGGTCATTGTCTAATGGTCATTGGAGAACAATTTGAACCTTTATTGTAAATTGTCTTTTGTAAAAATACAGTAACGTATAACTTTCTAATTAAATTTTTATTAACACCTTTTTGTATTGTTGCCCACCCTGTACCAATTTGAGGCAACTTGTGACACATTTTTTGGAATCAGCTTAGCAAAGGACATCCGAAAATTGGGAAAAAAGTGGGGTGTTCCATTTAAGGAACCGGTGATAACGTCATTACTCGAAGGTAGGTCACCCTGTATATTAAATTATTATTTAAAAAAACAGTAAATTAAAATCAAAAATCGACGTGTTACTGGAATTTTCAATAACATTGTTTATTTACCTAATAATAAATTTATGCGTTACTTTATGGACGCACTGTATAAAACATAAATTTAGTTTAAATAAAATCATTAATAATAATTTAAATTGAAAATACATGTGTTTATTATAAAATATAAAACAGTACCATAAAATAAAATAAAATCCGTTAGAGAGTTACACAGAAGATTTTTAAATATGAAGACGTTTTTTGCTTGCTTTACATATTCTGGCAATTTATTAAATTCAGCTGGTCCCTTTTCGTATACTGAGGTTTTTGTTTTCATCAGATTTGAAGGTTGAATATCTACGTCATTTTTTTGTCTTGTGTTGTAATTATGCACATCACATCACATCGATGTGGAACATTTGTTGATAAAGGTAGCAAATTAGTGTAAAGTTTAAATGAAAATATTAGTGCCCAATATTTAATGTTACCAGTTTAACGAGCGCTTCATGGTGGTTATATTTGTATATGCCACATATAAAATTACAAATGTGGTCAAATGTTAAAAAAAGATCGATTGAATAAGCGAGATGGACGTATAGTCAGCGAAATCTATATTGTGACGGGACGTCCGGGGTAAGACGCTACGGAACACAGAGCCGGATTTAACTGTATTGTTCGCTCGTTTACTTTTTCAATGTAAGTTTTTGTGCCAGTTTAGCTAGCAACAATTTAACAATTGTACAAAAAAGTATTATGAAATTAAATGCTGGTATCGTAAAAATCAAAACCTCAGACAACATTTGTTAGTGTTACATTCTCAAATTACATATAAATTACATCCAATTGAATTTGACGTTTTTTGAAGATAAAATAAGAAACCAAGTAAGTGAAATTATCTATAGAAAATACCAGACACAATTGAAAAAGATTAACAATATACCAAAAATTCAAGAAAAGCAAGCAATAAACCAATTTAATAAAAACATTAAATTTTATCCAAGATTCGTCAACCTATCGGATACAAATTTCACTGGTACTGAAGAGAACCTCTTAAATTTAGGCCCAAAGTTCACACCGCAACCACAAAACATACAAAAACAAAAAGAAATACTAGATTTTTACATGCAGAACTAGCTATAACAGACAACAATAAAACCATTATGAAATCCCAAAGCGTAAAACATCAAATAGCACAGAATATTTTCTGTGCTAGAAGTCCTCAGAAACGACTAGCCTCTCACATACAGCCACAATAAAAGGTATCCAAGAAAAAATATATCACAATAAACTCATTTTAACAAAAGCAGATAAAGGTAATACTACAGTTATTCTCCAAGAAACAGAATATATCAATAAAATTGAGAAATTTCTAGATGAACAAAATTTACAAAAATCAACCCAAGATCCTACAAACAAATTTGCAAAAGAAACGAAGTCCTTAATACAAAGTTTTGAATATTTGTGTCATTCCGAATTTGAAAAAAGAAGACTTACACATATGAACTGTGAATCCCCAAAGTTGATGGCTTAGTTAAATTACACAAAGAAAATAAACCCATTAGACCAGTGGTTTCATATACAAATGTACCGACACGTAAGTTATTTGAATTACGTAATAACGGTTTAAATCTATTACAAAATTTAAGCCAAAAAATACAATTGATAACTCCTTAGACTTAACAGTAAAATTAAACAGCCTAAATATTGACCCCAACTCCATAAAATTAGTTTCGTTTGATGTGTCGAATATGTTTCCTAATATCCGCCCTTTCGAATGTCTTCCTTCAATTTCAAATATACTAGAAAAAAAGCAAAATTATCCCAATATTAAAAAATGAAATACTACAAACATTCAAGTTGTGTTTAGATCAAAATTATTTCCAATTTAATGAGGACATCTTTATACAAAAAACAGGGCTCCCTATGGGTTCGCCTCTTAGCGTCCTTTTATCCGATATATTCATGGATAATCTTGAAAGAATTATATTGGATTCTCCAATATCAAAAAAACATATTATCTTTTGGTACAGGTACGTTGATGACATCCTAATAAGTTTTAAAGGGACAGACAGACAATTAAAAATACTCCTCGATTTTATCAATAACACACGTAATAATATATCTTTTTACCTTAGAAACAGAGAACGATAATAAATCAATAAACTCTCTCAACTTAACTATAAAAATACATAAAACATCATTTTCCTATAATATTTACCGCAAACCAACTTTTACAGACGCCACTATACCCTTTAATTATTATAACCCTCTCTCCCACAAATTAGCCGCATATCAATCTATGACACACCGAGCCTTCAGCTTACCTCTATCTGAGACAGATTTAAAAGAAGAATTAGACACAATAAGACTTATAGCACATAATAATGGGTACCCTCAAAATATAATCAACAATCTAATCTAAAAAAAAAAAAATAAGTCCCTCTTGAAAGAACTTTATCCCACTATTAACGAGAAAAGCATACGTTTCATTACCATATTCAGGTCAACTCTCCTATTCAATTAGCATTACTTTTTCCAAATTTAATATTAAAACATCTTTTAGTTCTAACAAAAATATAGGCAGATATCTTTTCAATGCAAAACAAAAAACTGATATCTCTAAAAAATGTGGTGTATATCGGTTAGATTACCCAGAATGTAACGCCTCATATGTAGGTCAAACAGGTAGATCGTTCTGAGTAAGATATAGAAAACATATTCACACACAAAAACAACATTTCAACTTTTATAAACATTTAACAGATCCTGGTCATATAATAACTGACGACCATCAACCTAAAATATTACATATTTGTGGGAAAAGTAAAAAACTTAATTTATTAGAAGTGCTAGAAATTAATAAATTAAATAGGAATAAAAATTACAACATATTAAACGACCAAATAGATTTAAATAATTCTCCGTTATTAAACTTATTCAGATAACCTGCTGCTAATAAAAATCACACCATAATATAATTTATTATCTTGAAAAAACCCCTACATTTAAAGACATAACATCTGCACAAATTTGAATTATATTATCAACCATAAAGTGACCCATCCTTCTATTCAATTCAGTTTATATTTAAAATGAAAGTAAAATCTGTGTATAATTTAGTTTACTTGAAAATGTCCGAATAGGATGAAACTAGTTGTAAAATAACAAATAAAGTGAAAATTAGACAAGTAATAAAAAGTGTTTATAATTTTTTAAATCAAAATGGATTTTCACAAAGTAACTTCATCTTCAATCAACTTTTTAAAAAAGTATTAACTTGAAATAAAAGTATTGAATTTAACGTATTGACTAAACATACAGCAGTTGTAGTAATCAAGTTTGCTTAATATAAATTGTTACTACCCAAC
The DNA here is from genome assembly GCA_029963845.1 of Rhamnusium bicolor. Classification (NCBI taxonomy): domain Eukaryota; kingdom Metazoa; phylum Arthropoda; class Insecta; order Coleoptera; family Cerambycidae; genus Rhamnusium; species Rhamnusium bicolor. The sequence goes on along the minus strand of JANEYF010000851.1, from coordinate 5,500,785 downwards.
AAGAACCACGAGGAGGTATGAGCATTACTTGACAGGAAAGGATGGGTATGGAATATTAGTATAGATTAAAGAGATTGTTTAAAAAGTAACAAGAAAGCTTTAAAAACAAAATAAAAATAAACAATATACTCTCAAAATAGTAACAGAAACAAATATTTTTCTCAATAAATGAACTAAAAATAAATTCTAATAGTAATGTTATTACTATAATAAAAACAGTAAGACATATTTATGTCAAAATGAAAGAAAAAATTATAACATTAATAAATAATAACGTTCTCAAAAAGAATGTTTCTCAAGCACTGAACCACGAAAGCACACAAACGGAATTAAATAATGCAATTGATATCACAAAATTCACTTCTTCACTTCACTTTACCTCACCTCACATTGCTTCTTCCTCTGAATCCTTGTCCTTCTCACCCTCTTCTTTATTTTGAGAAAAACTACTATCCTCGTTCAAATCTATAATAAATTTATTTCCATTATTTATATGAAATTTGGCAATTTTTAAATAATCATCCTCAATTAATTACTCTCCTAATTTTTTCCCAATATTCCTTGTTAATTTTCGACACTTTATTTTGAATTAACTTTACGACTTTTTTTATCAAATTTCGGAAAAATATTTGCTTTCCTGACGTTTTTCTTCAATATACAACAAATTAACTCAATCGTGTTGAAAATACAGAAATATGGCGGTAATCTGAACACTTTGTGGCCATATCTCTCAGCTACATTATCTATAATATATTTCGTCTCATAATTTTTAATTTGCAGGACTTCCAACAGTTGTGCTTTATTATAATTATTATTTTCAAAAATACACCAGCGAATTAACAGATATAAAATAATTATTACTCATATTACACTATTACACAACTCACTTCAACACGATAACCGTCTTAAAAAATTTTCAAAAACAAGCCAGCAAATAAACAGATATTAAATAATTATTTATCCTATAAAATTATTCTTACAATATATCAGCACTACTAGAATGATTCTGTAACAAAATTAAGTGGGGCTCTGAAGTATCACAGAATGTAAGTGAAACTCCACCTCGGTCGCGTGCCAGCAAAAACAACAATCATCGTTCTCGCTTTAATGTAAGCGGTGTAAAAGATGGAAGATGTCGTGTGTTATATATTTCATGCCCATATGTCGCGTCTTGCTCCACACGTCCCGTCACAATATAGGTTTCGCTGACTATAATAGTAACGGTGAGGTTACGATGTGTGGGTATATTGTAGGCAGCTGGTCGACCACATACTGCAGCGGCAAGTTCTTTATACTACATCCTCCCACAGTTGGCATGATACTAAAACTGGACAGTAATAGGAACCAATCAACATCTGTCCATGCGTTCGGTGGGCGTACCTTATTTCATCTCATTTCATCTTAGTTCTCAGCGCATCGCTCGTATTTTGTTCTAACTTGCCGCATTTAGCATTTTACACACAGTATAGATATTATATGTTAAAATGAATCTCATATATCTATTATGAAGCAACTGTTCTTTAGACATACGAGTTTTGCATTACATGAGTTGAACAATAATTAAAATGTGCTTTTATTATTGTACTATAACTCTCTATCCTTGCTAATAATGTTAAATGGTTACTGATATAAGCAAATCCAGTTTTTTTAATTTTTTTTTAACTTAGTGCATATGGCCATTAAATGTTAATTTATGGTCTATGATAACAGCTAGATATTTCATATTCTTTATTTTATCAAGATGTACGTCATTATATGTCACATATTCTTGGTTAAGTGATTCACATATTTGTCTTCAAAGGGCCTTATTACGCAGGCAAAAAAATTATTTTAATATCAATACATATTTTTTTGTGATTTATGTTCGTTACACTAAACAATGGATAGAGTAATAAAACAAAATAAGTTGTATCGTGATATAAACACTTGTACGCAAAAAAAAGCTATTGAAATATGCTAGACAAGCTTTTGAAATATTATCTTAATCTTTAGAACCAAAATCTTCTTTATACCTCTGCCTTTTTATTTTATTTACTTACCTTCTTCAAAATGCTCAAATATTACCTTACACGAATTAATTATTGTCTTATATTATGTACCTGTCTTAATTATTACTATTATTGTTATTTCCTTCCTTCTCAACTATATCTGAACTACTTTAATGTCTAGTGAGATTAATGTTCACTACACGATTTACCATATTATATATCACGTAGAAACTTTTACTTTTACTATACTCAGCTTCAAATTTTGTATTTTTTTTATGGCAGCATTATGAATTCAAGTTTATTACCTTAGTTGATAAGTTTATAGTTTAATATAAGTATAAGATTTAGGTATAGTATTTTACGCATATTTTGTACTGAAATTTTGTCCTGTAAGTGGGGTTACCTGTTGGGCAAATAATTGAAACATATATGATTCTATATTATTTCAATGGGTCACCTACTATTTAGGTAATCGTAAAAAAAGTGGTTGCAGATAACTGTCTTTGAAAATATTAATAGCGTACCGCAAGGTTCTGTACCTGGCCCACTGCTTAACATAATTTATAGGTCTCGTATCTTTAAGGAAGTTAAATTTTGAAAGGCTTATTTTTACATAGAGAATGCTTAGTTGTATCGAAGTTTTGAGAAATGGCATCTTAAAATAAATACAGAGATTTTGCAATTATTTAACATTTCCAAATACCAAAATTTAAGATTGATTGCAGCAGTATATTTCGGTTACTATGTGATAAACATTGTTAAGAATGATAGTACAACTATTTTAACATTCTTTAACAACTTATCTTCTGATGAGTAATAAATGATATCAATCAAATTATTCTATAGAAATATCATTCTTATATTTTAAAAACACTTTTTAATGAAATATTAAAATTATGCTGCCTTGACATGTTAGAGATCCCGTCTTAGCTATTTCAATGTATACGATGGTGACGTGGGGCATTGTGTCAAATCTCCTCCGGACAATCCTGGCCAAATCAACTTGTATATATATATATTTATGGGGAAAAATCTACACATAAAGTTTTCGCTATTTATTGTGAATGGATGAAATTAGAGAAAATAAGAAAAATAAGATGCAATCGAACCTATTAATCGTAGAAAACTATTCCACGTAGTAGATTACGTATTTCCTTAAATTGAATTTTTATTAAGGATCATTAAACAAAGGATTAATCCCTTAAAAAATGTCACTTAGATATTATGAATGTTTAATAATAATTAATTTGCTCATGTAAGAAGTGAAATATACATTTTGTACGATTTTCACCAGAATTTAACTAACTCACAGTGTACATCGGTTTTATACGCCATAATCTCTCTTGACTGCACATAAAATCTTCTGTTTCAGTGTTTTGCAATTAGTGCTCAACCTTATTAAAGTTTGTTGCACATTGGAGTATTCCCGAGGTTCATTTCAATTTACACGATTTAACCAGAATATATGTGAAACTTTAGAAAACCCGCATGCTCCCTATGTCTATAAAATTTATAGCTACTAATATAACTTCTATTCAAGATTTATTTCATTGATTTGCATATTGAGTGTTGAAAAACAAACTTACACTTTTGTAATAAATACTGTGAATTTCTGATACTTAATTTTGATCTTTTAACGAAAAATAATTTATTGAAACTGCTATTAAATATTCAAAAGGGTAACAAGCGTTTTTGCCCACAGTTGAAGTATAGTGGTATCATTTTGTTTGTTCCACATTTTGATTTAAGCTTGTGATTTTATTTAAGAAAATAGAAAATGTTATATATGAATGAAAGTTGTATGGGATTCTCCAAAGTTTTATTTGGTATTGATAAAAAAATTAATAAATAGATATTTTCAGATAAAGAACTGATTTTTTTAATAAAGTGCCCGATAATTTTTATTTAGTTACATTTGTTTTTTCCTTCTGATTATATTGATGTAGAATACTTGATAGTTCAAGTTAGGTACTCTTTTTGGAAGTGCAAAATTAAATTAATGTAGGTATGTATTCCTAGTTTTAAAATATTGCTTATTTAATTAGTAATGAGTGCTGTGGATAAAAAAGCGAAACAACAGAAAATGTTCAATTGTTTCTAGATATGCTCTACCAAATAAAATATAAATATTTTCGACTTCCTTATAAATTATTTTCAAAATTTATTAATATCAGTTATTATTAAATTTTATTATCAGTTTTCAATACTAATCAAAAAAATATTCTCTACCATATTTGTATAATCAGAAAAAAAAACATAATTAGATAAAAAGTTGTTTCATTTAAAAAATCATAGATATAAACATAGTATATCTTACAAAGTCGTATGCCATTATTTTATTTAGTAAACGGCAATACAACTTTTATATGACAATTTTTTTCTATTTGAATAAATTAAAAATTCATCAAAATGCGTATCTAACAAAATTTATAACACTGTACAAAATTCAAATTCAATTTTGAAATATAGTTTACAGGCTAAGCATAAGGAAATGAAATTAATGGAGCTACAAAATACACACTAATTTTTCTTGGTATATGAAAAAAATATAAGTACTAACATGTAAAAAAATTTACGACGTATAGGTAATAATCTAGAAGAAAAAATTATATCTGAAAGATGAATTAAATCTGGTTAATATTTAGTGATGTAAGTAGAGATTATCCCATTAGATATCCCTTTGTCTTAAATTTTGATGATAAGCAATTAATTACAGAATTTACAAAACAACGATAGAGCTATATGTAAAATTTCAAAATCGTGTCAAAATCATCAGTCCAAAATATCTAAATTTATTACTTAATTCCATGCCTGAACCAGAAATGTCTAAAATAAATGAACAAATAATTATTATTCAACCTTAAAACAAGTGGTCGCATGAACAGAGAAAATAAAACACACAAATTTACTCAATAAATCTGTACGATTAATTAATAGTCCAAGTATGAATACTGTAATCCTCTCAGCCTGTTTATTAACTTTTGCTAAATTCCTATTAAAAATATGTGTATATTAATGTATACAACTGGGGAAATCAAATGCATATGTTAAATATTCTGCCTGGTATTAGAGATGCCAATATCGCATGCATAATTTGGTAAGACTGATTTCCAGGTAATGTTTCCATATTCCATGCTCCCATGAGCAATGAACAAAAAGGATTAGCATTAGGACATCGAATTTGCCTTGGTGTGAGTGACACCACATACAAAATTAAAATCACAGTCCTAACAGTGTCACAAGGAGGAACTATGTAGCTGCCAGGCGTAGGAATATACTGATTTAGATTGAAATCTATTTTTAACACGCTTTTATTAGCTTCACTTGTATGTTTGTTTGTTTGCTTGTTTGTAACCGACTCTTTGGACTCGATTTTGACCCACTTTAAACGGACAGATTTAATTGAAACTTTGTACACTTACGAAGAACCGGTAACAATACAATAATTTGATAAGTTTATATAATTATCCTGATCAGGATAGCTAGTCCTTTCCTTTCGTATTCTCTGCGTGAGAGGAAAGGCTTAATATGTCAGTACATTCCACAATTGCCAGCTAGGTCGCGGTGGTCGAGCGGGTTAAGGCAGTCGATGTGAAATGACAGACTCCTCCGGCGTGAGTTCAAATCCCACGGCTGAAATAAAAAATTTTTTTTTTTTCAGAAATATCTGTTGGATCGTAATATGTTATAATATCAGCATCAATAAGCAATATAAATATAGTTTATAAAAACTACAAAACACGCTTTCATAGCACATCAAACTAAAAAGTGAAAAATAAATATAGTTTAAAAAAACTGAAAAACACGCTTTTAAAGCACATCAAACTAAAAAAGTAAAAAATAATTATTAATATAAACTGAAAACAATAATGAACGAAAAATACTAGTATTATTGTGAAAAAAGCGTGGGGCGCTTTGTGCCATATTTTTCGTATATCGAGCAACCCACGCTTTTTTTCACAATAATACTAGTATTTTTCGTTCATTATTGTTTTCAGTTTATATTAATAATTATTTTTCACTTTTTAGTTTGATGTGCTTTAAAAGCGTGTTTTTTAGTTTTTTTTAAACTATATTTATTAATTATTATTATCACCTTTTCAACCTTTTTGTTTAACACACGTTCCTTTTTATATCCGTCATATTAAGTAATTTATAAAAATATTATAAGTCTAATAGAACTAATGTCTTAGGGGCGGTTTTTTTTAATTTTTCGTTAACTCTGATTAGAATACTGTTACGATAATGCATTATTTAGACTAATAATTCCAAAATGTGTCTAGAGATGGCGTCACTAGTACTAAATCCTAAATTAAATAGCCAATGTAATCTGAGCTTATACAGAAGAATCTAGAGTCGGTTCAGTTGCTCAGTGCTAATACGTTAGGTTCGAGACCAAAGGGTCCTGGGTTCGAATCCTGGTTAGGACATAGATGTATAGTAGCGTTTTCAGATACCTGTTAAACACTTTAAGTCGTCACAATCTGCTAAAATATAATATGTACGAACAAACTGTATAAAATTCATTTATAGCGTTGACACACCGATGAAAATTCCTAATTTAATTCTTAAAAGCTATATAAAATATCCTCGAAAATACTACCTAATGACCTATTAGAATGATTTATTAACCAGCCTAGTACTGATACACTTCCGTCGTCCATCGTGAAACTGATAAGTGCGAAATTTGATCCTATGTACAAAGGATGACGTAGGAGAAGGAACAAAAGGACGCGAAGATAATAAGTGTGCTATTTATAGGGACGATTCACGCACAATTATTAGAAGACTTAGAGATCTTAGTTAAAACAAGTACGTTTCTGTTAATTTCGTATTTTAATCATGTCAGAATATGCTTACATAAGGATAATGATGTTTTATGCATTAAGTAATACATAATATTTATTATTTAACATGGTGTAAAAATATAAAGCATGCCCCATTCTCCCTTCAAGTAATTAGCGATAGCTGAGTCGGCAGCCTATGAATATCTTATGTGCACAGTATTTCTGTAATAAACTATACCTATATACAAAAATGCACCCTTACGCATAGCTCCCTGTGGTGGAGACCCTGGTTTGTTTTTTTTTCAATTAACTTCTGAACGATTTTACGTTCAGCACTTCAACTTGGTTGGTTCAATTATTTGTATGAGGATAATAGCCTCCATGAAAGAAAAAATGTATACAGAGTGGTAATATTTCAAAATCCTAGGCGCCTATTTTGTTTGGAATTTTTTTGTCCATACACAGGGGTACAGAACTTTAATCATTTATCACAGCATATTCAAACAATTTCAAATCTAAACATTTTCAAACGTGAATTAAAAACTGTTCTGTCACCCCACGTCTTTTACACTATCATGGAATTTTTTGAAATTACATTTAAAATTAGAATCTTAAAATTTAATTTGCGTTTGACAAATCTACAAACACATTTAATAATAATATATGCAATATGGTAGTTTAGTTAAGTAAGTTTAGTTTCTGTACAGTTTCTCTACTGCCTCACGAGAAGCATTTTTCATGTATGTAAGTATTTTCTCATTATTATTATTTTGATCATAAACATATAAAATAAAATTATAATTATTATATAATTATTATTATAATACGCATGTATTTTGGAATAAAATTCTATTATATTCTATTATATTTTATTGTATTCTATCAACAGGTTTCCATTCCAGCGATCAGTCAAACACAGACGCTGCTGAGATACGTACGTACACATGGACAGAGAATAAAATATAATAATTTTCTGTTTGCTTTATCATAAAATATAATATTTTCGCAAGCCTGTATAATGTCAAAAGTGAAACGTTCTTTACTGGTTGTCTTTATCCGAATTTTTTTGAAATAGTGAACAATGCAAATATCACAAATAACCCAGTGTTCTTGTTGCCGAGAAATTTAAAAACGTTTTAAAAGTGCCTTTTCACCAAGTAACCAACTTAAATCTATAAATCGCTGTTAAAATTTTTCTGTTTAGTAATATTAAAAAACAAAAATAAATGATTCACCCAAATTACCACATAGATCTAATATACAGATTGAGGCAGACCAGTATATATACAATAGACATACATATGGGCAGTTTACAGTCGTCCGGCTGTTGCCAGCACGATGGGGTGATTGCAGCGCAAATGTCGATGCGATGCTGAAATCTGTTAGTCTGTTGTCTCATTGTCTGCTCCTCTCAGTGCTTTGGCAAGCGCCCTGACTCTAACGCGCAATGATTAATTTTTGGTCGGACTTCGTATTCAGCCACTCGTAGTTTACTCTAATTCTTCTCTTATTTCTAATGGTACGGTTTGTACTGTAAAATTACAGGCAATACTGATACGTATTTTTTTTATTAATTATTTAGTTTTATAAAATGACGCCAAATAAGAAATACGTTGGTATTTCCTACTAGTAAAAAAAATACTCATCAGTATTGGCTGTAATTTTATATGTTAAATCTACATGGTATTTAAGATGAATTATTTGTTTTCATTTCTTGTTCTTATTAATAGAAAAATTTTAACAGCGATTTAAAGTTAAGTTAGAATTCGGTTATTGACAAATTACGTAATATTAACAAGTGCCTAAGTGATAGATATGCAAGTAACTTAGACTGGTATTATGCGCATGCAAATATTACGTGCTTGGATGTAGAACGTTCATTTTCAAAATGCGCTTTAATATTTAGATCCCGACGGAGAAGTTACGCAATGGATACTATAGAAGTTTTATCAATGATGCAAATGTACGCTGACAACCATAAACACTAATTAATGGACATGACATAAAAGGTAAGTATGTAAGTTATATCATGCCCCTCACCAACGCTAGTCAATTTCTTACAACGGTTCATATATAAGTAATCAAAAATATTTTTTATCGTACTGATATCATATAAATAGTATTTCATTATTGTATGCACATGTAATTTGAAAATTAATTTGATTTTATTTTTAATTTTTAATTCGATTTATTTTATTTTTATTTTTTTTAATAACTCAATTCACAGGACCCTGATTTTATTACTTCATATAAACTTTATATAACTTTGTATTATATTCATTTTACTTTTTCGTATTATAAATTTTGATATTACGGATTATTTATTTGTGTATTTAAATTATAAATAAATAAAAGGAAAGATTACGCTCCCTAAAAACATTGCGTGACGAAGATATAAAGATATGAGTAATCAATAATTTCATATGAAGTATAAACCACTGCGGGAGAAACAGAGTAAAATGTTGAACAGAAGTAAATGTTGCAGTAAAATGTTTGCGATTTTACTTTATTATAGAAAAATTTCTATATTTTATAGAATTAAAATTTTGTAATAATTTTCCATAGACTCATTTAAAAGTATTTGGAATTTACTATAGATTCTGACAACAATAAAGTATTTCAGTAATAAAATTAACTTTTTATTATTTAATATTTTTATTCAATTAGTTATTGAGAAAAGTATTCATTACATGAAAAACTACTTAAAATGGAAACTAATTTGTGACAGTGCATGCTCCCAAACATGAACAGTATAAATTCGCCAAGTGAACTTTTCGGACGACTAATGGCAATTTTTAATTAAAGTATTTTATTATGTAGGACTTACTAGACATAATATTTATAAACAGACCAGATGTGTACAAAGCTAAATGGTTTTATCTACCAATAAATTCTTCATTTGTCTTAATACTGACAAATTTTACGCACTCAGGAACGTGATGAAGTGATTGCGAATGCACTCTATTTTAATTAGTTCGTGTTATCAATACTATACTGTATATTAATAAGTACGTATTATTGAGTTTCCATTTATTTTCAATTAAAATGAGTAAATAATAATTGTAGTATGCACATTATGTACCGTTACACCTATTATACATTAACAAAAATTGACAGTTTTCATTTATTTTAGATTAAATTTAGTAAATAATTATAAACACCGACAGATATTAGACAACCCCTAAATCCAAAGCCAAAGCTGCACGGACGGGGGTTACACTCATGAAAAAACGCAGATACGCAACCATTCCTATCGACATTGCCAGTGCTGGTGGCGGGATTCAAACCCGCTGCTACAATAGAATGTTTTCTAGTCACAATTGCCATTATGCGCTTTAGCTAACTATTAAACCGAACGGGTAAAATTAAAAGTAAAACATTATGTACAGTTGTGTCTTACAGGTAAGTATAAGGAAGAAAAATTCTTTATAATTTTGTTTGCGCACTGCATTCATTTAATCGAAATTCAGGGTGCATGATATCAAAACTACACCATATGATTTAGAAACTTATTAAATTTGTCGTGATTTGGTCCTACAAACTTTTACCAGAACTTTTATTTAGAAACTTAAAGTTAATATTCACGAATTTTCACAAAATGTACAACTAGAAGACAAGCAAGTACAAATTATGAAAAATCGCTGCCAATTACTTGGGGACCAGAAATTCCTCACCGTAGTAAAACTAGACGTGGGGTAGAGTTTATAATGAAAGTAATTTTTGACGTTTTAAAAAAGTCACATTTTTTGACGTTTCAAAAAAAGTCACATTTTGATGTTTCAAAAAAAGTCACTTTGTCGTTTCAAAAAAATCACATTTTTTTTGACGTTTCAAAAAATTCACATTTTTTTGACGTTTCAAAACTTGAGACCGCAAAATCGGTCATCAACGAACTCAATCCCTTCCTTGACCTCTAGAATGTGTGTACCAAATTTGAAAGCTTGTAACTGAAATTGAAAACTGTAGCTGCTATCGCAAACCAGATAGACACACACACAGACAGAACATTTTTACTGTCTAAAATTTTGTGTATCGTAATAATTCGTCGAGATTCGTCCAGAAATGCAATAAAATTTAAAAAAAAAATTTCACGATTACATAACTTCCTCACTTTGAGGGGTGAGGAAGTAATAGCTGAATTAGTTATTTAAGTTAGTAATTTCAATAATAATAATAATAATAATAATAATAATAATAAGGTGTCTTCTATAAGAACATAGGTGTCTTCTATAAGAATATAGGTGTCTTCTATAAGAACATAGAAACGCTGGGTTTATCGACCAGGCTGACATTCGTCTTTCTAAGATCAGCCGGGCTTAAGTCAGAGATCGAGGGATTCATTATGGCCTGCCAAGATGGTGTTATCAACACCGTGGTCTACCGTAGTCGCGTGTGGCGTGTAGAGGTTCCTGATATCAACTGCGGACTCGCTCATGCATTCTGCATGCCCCATATATGCGATTTCGGCCTACATAAACCGACATAACGCGGCGTTACGAGTACTATACCACCATCTAAGGCACTCGTACGTATTGAGTCTGTTGTCGAGAACGAGAAATGTCAGATTTACTGGAACTACTCGTTCCCGACGGTCAGGCTAATTTAAGCCAACAGGCCTGACATAGTCCTCCTCGACCATCAACTCAAGGTGATGTATGTCATCGAGTTCTCGGCACCTTCGGAGAAAAACATCACCTTGAAGGAGGAGGAGAAACGGACCAAATACCGCGATCTCCAGTACTAGCTCCAAGTGCTGTACCCAGGCTACTTGGTAAAATTGGTCGTCCTTATAATCGGTGTACTCGGAGGGATAAAGCCTACGCTGCTCTCGGAACTGAAGATAATACCGGCCTGCCAAAAATCAGCCGAATGGCTGGCAGGCCAAATGCAGAAGGCAGTCATTCTGGGTTCTCTCCGTCTGCTTAGGGCACATGATTCTGGTATCTACAGTCACTAACCCTGCGGGATGTGGGGAGTGGCTGTAGTTAATGCGACTCCCGTGAGGCGTCAGAGGCCACGAGAGGACTGTCCGGCATCGGATAATCTGAAAAAAAAAATTATAGTAATAATAAAACGTCAAAAATTACAAGCGAACTATTTGTATGGAATTAGTTACACAAACGTGAAGTCGTCCACCTCAAGAGAAGACGATGCCGACATTTTTTTGAAGATGTGCACCTTGCGGATGGAAGCATCCTGTGACATCTGGATGTCAAAGAGAAGTATATCTGTTTTCCCAGGTAGAGACCGTATGCAACGAAATGGATATAACTATTTATGAAAACGTGCCATCGTGTCTATTCAGTTATCTTTGGAGCTGGAGTGCAAATTATTTTTTGAGCATTAATTCATACTTACTGCCTTCATAAACAAAATATAATTTGAAGTTCATCTCATAGCATTATATATATGTAGTACATTATACTCAGTAATATCTAGTAACCAGATTATCGATATTACGTCCATTGTTTGATTTATGAATTTGTAGGCACTGCCTAAGGTGGTTTGATCGAGTATGCCAACTAAGTTTTTTAATCGCTGTTAGTGCTATTACAATAATTATATAATTATATATTATTTCATAAAATGAAACATATATTAACACGTGATTTAATGATACTGTTATAGTAAAGGTTATTAGATAGAACTAATGTTATTTGTACTGTTCAAAAAAGGCAAAACGCAGTATAATTTGTATAATTTCAAGATACCTTCGCACGTCTGCTGTACAATGGGGAGGCACACCACCCTGTTAATACCACAGGCTTTCGTCAACATTTCCAGGATTAATTCTACTGGGCAATAAATTTAATAACGTTAGGATGTGATAGTCTATTAAAAATTGGAGATATGTCGGTTCGTTTACGTTCCATCGAAAAAGTAGGCTCCAATAATTCTATTTTTTACATATTTACTCTTTGTGGATATTGTGTGTGCTGATCCCCCAACCATCGAGAGTTTTCCCTTACCCAATTTCTACAATTCTGCCAATTCACTTCATCATTTAATTTGAACGTGTATTCATCAGAGAAAATAATATTTTTTATCAGAAGAGGATCACCATTCCACATATTTACCATTGTTTCACAAAATTGTATCCTCTGATCTGGATCATCATCACTTAGTTCTTGCACAAGCTGAATCTTAAAGGGATGTCATTTTTTTAATTTTAATACTGTATGTACTGATGTTTTAGTAACATCATAATCGCGAACGCTGGTATGTGGATTTTCTTCAACAGCCAGTACAATATTTAATTTTGTATCCTCAGGTAAATCTTCCAACGTACCAGTCATTCTATTTTTTTTTCAATTTTACCCACTGTCTATTGAGTTATAGTTCGTTCTGGATATTTAGTATTAAATAAAAACCGCTGCCAATTACTTTGGGATCAGAACTTCATCACTGTAGTAAAACACGACGTGTGGTGAAGTTTATAATAGAAGTAATTTTTGACGTTTCAAAAAAAGTCACATTGGTGGAATGTCAGTAATGATGTTTCAAAAGTCACATTTTTTGACGTTTCAAAAAAAGTCACATTTTAACGCTTCAAAAAAAGTCTCTTTGATGTTTCAAAAAGTCACATTTTTTGACGTTTCAAAAAAAGTCACATTTTGACGTTTCAAAAAAAGTCACATTGTTGGAATGCCACTAATATTTTTTAGACCGATTTTGCCCATCAACGAACTCAATCGCTTCCTTGACCTCTAGAATGTGTGTCCCAAATTTGAAAGTTTTATCTTAAAAACTGTAGCTGCTATCGCGAACACACACACAGACAGAAAATTTTTTCTGACTGAAATCTTGTGTGTCGTCATGATTCGTCGAGATTCGTCCAGAAATGCAATAAAAATTTTCAAAATTTTTTTCACGAATACATAACTTCCTCACTTTGAGGGGTGAGGAAGTAATTACATATTTCTTGTTGAGTTCGCATCCTATCACCATATCCAATCATCATAAGAATTTCAATTCTCCGCTTTACAGATACACTCATGTTATAAATTAAAATAAATCGACAACAATTATTGAGAAACCACTACTGGGATAAAGTATTATTCAGTGATTCACTGTCAAAGACGATAATGATAAGAAAAAAACAAACAAAGACTAGTCTACTTTAAAAATTAATGAAAAACATTTTATGTTATTTTTTTTACTTGTTTTTTTTTAGTGTCCGTATCTTCCAACTTAATAATTTTAGACCCTAAGTGTGATACATATTTGGAATCAGCTGTTGAAGCAAAATTCATTGGAGGAATATACAGAGTATTCCTTAAAAAAAAATATCGATGACGTGATAACGGAAACAGTGATGACGTCATAACCAAAAAAATAAAGGATAAGGTGCCCAATTGAAATAAAAAATGAATTTAATCCATACTTTACGTACACACCGTATATTAAAGCCGTATGGTATTAAGATGAATCATGAGTTTTAATTTTTCATTTTCATCTATAGAAAAATTTTAACAGCAATTTAAAGATTTATGTTGGCTATCCTGGCGACGAGGGCATGCTAACGCCGCCTTGATGCGCCAACATTAAAACTTAATGAAATTCTAAAACACAGTAATTTCTAACAATAATATAATACACACAGTAACATCAATCATCATTATGGTTTGAAAACTTTTAATCCAGCGCAGTCCGAGTTTGATAGGGTATAAATAAACTAATATGAAAATTCATAGATAGTTCTGTAATGTTATAAAATTATTTCTGCTCAAGGGAATAGCATGATTTACTTTAAAAATAAATCAACATAGAATCAGTTAAGGAAAAAGAATGTGAAAACAGAAACCAATTAAAACTATTTTTTAAGAAAAGCGAAAACGATCTGATAGAAAACATTTCCCCAAAAAAAAAAACTGTCTTTCACATCCATAGTGGAGTCGGATATATATGTTATTACCTAAGTGCCTTTACCAATTATCTTCATTTGAGAGGATTATAACTTAATATATGTATAATAAAACTCTAACTTTTTATTATCTATTTGAATATAATATGTCCATTTGGAATGGTCCGTTATAAAGCTCAAAGCGATTATTCAAAAATACAAGGAAAAATATGCTTGGTAAAAATTAATAAAGCTTACATTTAACAAAATGCTACATTTGTACTCTTCCTTTATGAGTGTCTTTGGGGAATAATTTAGTTTTTAAATAGCTTTTCCATTCCGTTTTAATTGTAAATCTCATTTGCAATTAATTATAACTCGGAAATTCGTACAATTTTTAACGCATAACCGTCCTCAAGTAACCTGAACATTTAGAATTTAGTAGAAAATGAGATTAAATTTCTTAGTATTCTTTTTTAGAGGAATAAAACTTTGTGTTATTAAACGCTTAACAATTCATATATAGAGACCGGCAAAAGTAAATATGTGTAATTAACTTATGTAATTTCACAGACATACGTAACTACTTAACAAAAAACAAATCTAAATAAATGTAGAATTTTTTATTACAATGGCAGATACTTCAGATAGCCTCCTTCTAAAGGTAAGCCCACATTTTTACGCATCGGTCGGATGCATCGGACGGACGAATCGGACGAAGATGATTATTTCCATTGCATCGGTTCAGAATAGTCGTAATTTAGTGCAGGCTACTCTACTACTGACACCATTTTTCTTAAGGTCACCTAGCATATCACAATGGATGATGGTTTATTAATTATAATTTTGCATCATCTTGTACTAAATCGGCAAATAAGGTATGAAATTCTCCATACAATTTTCTCTTCATATTTACATTATGAACCCAAAACCTTCGTCATTTTCTTTGTTTGTTCTTTTTTTCTTCATCTTCCATCGCGCATAAAATTGCAAATAACTATTCTTTTGAACTGCTCTTCTCATCCACAAAAACAAAACTTAAATTACGGTGTAATAATGCATGATTTGATTGTTAACTCCGTAAATACGTAAAGCAAGTTCGAAGTAATGTGCGATATTGGCAGAAATAATATGATTTGTGCAATGTATCCGATGCGTGCAATGCGTACAAATATGCGCTTATTCAACACCCTTCCGAAATCGTTTCATGTAATTGTTTTATATTTGTAAAATATGTTTTCTCATGCTGTCTCCAAGTTTCGTGGGTTGCTGCAAAAGACATCGCATTTTATTAAACTCAATGGAAAAATCTAGAGGTGAAAGATTTGATGAACTTGCTGGCCACTCTAAGGCAACCCAATTGGAAACAACTTTATTTTAATATCAGACGTAGCCATCCTATGTAATATTATGCAAGATGGCTCCATCTTGCTAGAACCATACTCGCCTTGCAAGCGCATTCTCTAACTAACTGAAGTCATACAAAATGCTCTTACATATTGAAATAATTCTCATGAAAAAATCTTGGAAGTGTACTGCAACCCAGCATCTAAAATTTTATTTACCGACGAATCTATTTCAATGGACAAAACATTCGCCCGTACACAATACTTTCTATATACAAAATTCTCTGAAAATATTGATCATGACATTACAAAGTTCCAATCGTTTGCTTTTAACTTTCTGATTTAGAACATAATTGCTGATTCTTTATTCCGAGATGTTCGCAGATTAATCTTAACACTTTGTTGAATAAGCTGTATGTTCTAAAAATTTCCAGCAAGTTTCGGACAATAACACTGAATCTTTTAGCAATCTGGCTTTACTTATAGGACTGTACTACTCTACGAATCAAGCTTGTCAGTTTACGGCGCAGAGCTAGAAGAAATGTCGCTAGTGTAGAACAGAGACGCACAAAATCGATTTACAGTGAAAAGGCGGAGTTTAGATCACTGCGCGTCCAAACTTAAATGCCTAGCTAGAATCGAAGACTAGTAAACTGTTTCTCTTGTAATAGTATAGTGTACGCGGTAGAAAATGTCACTTAGATTTGAACCTGTTGGCACTTTTTGAGTAAATTATGTGACTGTATAATCCAGCCAAAGTTATTATTTGCGCTCTGTAGAACCTGAATCCATTTGTAAAAAAAATCGTTGGGTTTTGTAAAGGTACAAATCATTTTCTCACATCACCAAGTTATAGAAATAATTATGAAGCATATTTCCCCAAAAAATCATAAATATCTGTGGTTTATATTATAATAATAAAATTACTTTTACGTGGGCCTATATGGTACTAAAAAACAAAAATTCCTCGTGTTTCCTCCAGTAGTGTTCTTGTAGGACTTCTGTCTCATACAGAGACTGTGATGTACAAAATGATACTTGTGTTATCTGTCACTTTGTGGTACCCTTTAGTACAGGAGTGGTATTTTGAACTTTTATTTACGGTACGGTCTCGAGCACCAGTTCCTGCTGTAAAGTATAGGAATACCATTTTATTTTATCGGTGAAGAAATGGAATGTCCAGGCGGTCTGTGTGTGTGGTTGTCGGTTGCGTAACAATGGACAACTTCACCTTACCTGCCGAAAATGATTCTCGGTGTATGACCAGATTGATTATTTATGTTCTAAATAAAAGATAGAATTTCAACTTCACTTTACTCTATTTTATTTAAAACTGACTTCATAAAATAGAAACAACAAATATTAAACTGTGTAATCAATAACACTGGTAACAGAAAATGCAGGCCAACAAACCAAGCCAGAGGTGGTGATAATGCAAGCAGGTATATCAAATGCGGCTAAGTCACGGAAACTAATATATTTTTACAGGTATTTAACATGCGGTTAATGTGTCTAAACTGGCTAGTGCGGAAGCGGCATCACAGCAGGCGGTGTGTGCAAAACGGTCCAGGTGCAGTTAGGTACGGTATACAAGCGTGACACTATGTCAGTATATCAATCCAGGTACTGATGATTACTTGAGAAATATCTAATTGCGAGTATACAACTAGGTTAGCCTTTATGTACCCTATTAGGGTAAAACGTGTTTCAACTTGCGTACTACTTGGTCAGATTCTATCCTCAACGAGTGACACTTGAATCCAATTGGTGTTTAGTATAATACAATCTAAATTGAAAGCCAGATGTTCCCGAAAGACGTCTTAACTAGATAGCACCTTAATCCTTATTAAACAAAAATGAAATGAACCAAACGATAAAAACGTCCCTTAATTGACCCGTCCTGAGATTTTCGTGGTTACTCGCGTATATCGAAATATATAGTTGGCGATAGTTTATAGGTTCAAACTCTAGGTTATCGCATCGAACACGAGTAATCGGAAATTAATTCCTGGACCACTTGGTCAGATTCTATCCTCAAATAAATCAAATAAAAATGGAATTCTTCCGAAGTGTGTTTCTGAATAGATAACCCTATTTTAATTACTTAATCGCGAAACTACCGGAATATCTCTGACCGCTCGGATTAACAGGTATACATATACAAAAACGGTAAAATACGAAAATGCAGATACAAGCAATTAAATACAGGAATGATTCTTACCACTGTTGTTTGCGGAGCGCACTGGAGCTGACGCGTGTTGAACTGTAGCTGACGGGTTGAAGAAGTGAATATTTCAGCCGGTGTGAGCAGTTTTGTTTCCAATGGTTTGGCGAGATAGTCACGTGACTCTTGCGCGAGGGCCGGATTTTCGGCTGATGTGGAGGGGCACACAACAAATTTCCTGCGTTATTTGATAAAAACAAATGTTTATAAAATATTGTGAGACTGGGAAACGCTTTTTCATAATTTTAAAACTATGTTTCCAATAATTAAAACGGCCATGGATTAATATTTGAACTAAATTACTTAATCTTTCACATTGTAGATTATTTACAAAAAATATAAATATATCTACTAATAATAAAAGATCCCTGTTACTTGGTATACGAGCAGTATTGAAAATAAACAATATAATTATAATAATAAAATAACTAAGATTATCCTGAAAAAGAAACCGGTTTGAAACAAGTGAGAAACAATTGTTTAAAAATAAATATTAAATACAAATCGTTGTATACAGGGTGTATCAAAGTGAAGAACGGTCCATATTACGTATTAAAATAACTGAAAATTAATAGCTGAAAAATCACTTCGTTACAAGACATATAAATCGATGCATAGTATGTTACCCTTTGTACACGAACAAACCATACTATTGCAGTCTGAAAGAATTCATAACAGTTTATTCAAGTTTTATATTACAAAATACATGTCAGTTTATAATTAATGACGATCTAGTTATGTGAATATTAATAGCAACAACACAATAATGTAATATTTTTACATTTTTATTCACTATGGTATATTACGAAGTATATATTAAACTTACAAGGAGAGGGTCAAGACGTTCAAGTCCGGTTCGAACGAAACCTCGTGAGCTTACAGTCCTCAATACAAATAAGTATTTCTCTAAATAATAGGGCGCACAACTCCCTTCATTTACTTTTACTTACCTGATAGCGAGGGTCGATGTGAAGGCTCGAATTGTGGTTTGTGGTTCAAATTAACGAATGAGAAATTTAATAACTCGGTAGATAAAGTCGTTTAAAGCGAAATGAATCGGAAAACTAAATAATTGTCAGCAGACAGAAAGAAAGAAATTGAATTACACAGAAAATTCCAAGAAAAATTTTTTTCTGAACCTTCATATAACTCTAACAGGATTAAACTTATTTACCATTTCAAAAATTGTGTAGCGGACAGCCAGTGTTTATAATTAATATTTTATTATGATGACATTTGTGTGGATATTGTCTTTCAGTACCATTCAGTACTTGATTTTCTTAATTATTCGTGTTCTGTAAAAACTGATGCACAACTTAAAAGTGTATACTTACTTTTGTCAACCTCTGTATAAAGTAATCTATTACATATTAACCCAGAACCATTTTCCCCAATACTAACCTTAAAAATTTAGTATATGTTTCAAAATATATGACGTCTACAGTCAAAGAGAAATTTTTCAATCAATAAGTGTTGTGTGATGGATACTTATAATAGCTTCCATTAACTTTTGCCAGTATGAATCAGCTAAAGAATTTGAGGATCATTTCACGCGTCACTGCTGAGATTCCATTATTTTCACACAACGATAAAATGCATTTTCAGAGAAATATTGGCCATTGCAAATAACGTGACCAATAAGCAACTGTCAGTTCAGTTTTGAAAATTTACTATTTTTCTTCAAAGTTATTTACATGATTAGATAAGGAGAGTAGTCGGTTCAGGACAATAAAATAACTTTATTCTTTCACCAACGTTTCATTTACTTTACGCAAACTTCTTCAGGGCTACAATTAAAATAAGGACAAGTTTATAAAATTTAACAAAAACATGTATATAAATAATATGTGCACAAATTAATTTTAATTACCTCAGAATAATAATTGCTAAGTGGGACTTCTAACTGTCATCTCTATAATCTAAATTTTATTCACATGGCTTTAATCTGTAAATAGTACATAGATATGTCCGTGATATTTTCGAAAATTTATGTCCTACTAAATAATATACATAAAATCCCGAAATCATTACAACATACCTGCAGGAAGACCTTCTTTATATTATCATAAAATATTAACATAAAAAACATAGCAACAATACTGATAAAAAAATTTTTTTTATTAATTAATTTTTTTCTCAAATTGAAATTATTAAGTAAAAACAGAGAGCTAATAGATATCTGCGATACTGCGAAGTTATATTATTTACTATTGGTTCACAATCAAAAAACTAAATAAGGTATAAAGGAATTCTATGATAAGAACTGTAGTGTCCTCACATCGTTCTTTTTAATTATTATCGTTCTGATGTTCTAAATGACTTAAAACTATGTAGAAAACATCATTATTTCAATATCAATAGAAACATACTTTTGAAAACTATATGTTTTGATAATAAATGTCATTACACGAATAACAAAACTTATTTTATTAATTTATTATAAATAGTGTTTGAATTTCTAACATCAGTTCTGAAATTAACAGCGGAATCAATATGTTTGTTTATAAAAAGCTTTTCAGAGATTAGTCTTTTTTTTATAATTGGTTTCTATATCTAAACTCTCTATATTAGTAAAATTAAAATTATGTCTTGTATTAAAGGAGTGCCAAAATTGAATACCACTACAGGACAACGTAGTTGGAGATTTTTGGGTCCTAGATGTTTCAATACACTTCCAGAATATATAAAATTCTTGCAAAGAAGACAATTTCAAATAGAATTAAAAAAAACATTCAATGTTAGACAAAGTGAAAATTAATGCTCTGATTGACTAAAAAAAATCAAACTCTGATATAACTGATAGATATATGTGTGTATGGTTAGACAATACCTAACAAATAAATTGCAGATTGTTACTATTAAATAGAATCGTCTTTTACATACTGTTATTATTTAAGTACATTTTATTATTAATTATCAGTCTTTTTTAGTATCCTATTATAGTTTAATATTTTAAAGGTGCTGTTACATGAGCAATTTTTATAGTAATTAGTTGCTGGGCGACACACTGGAGCAATTAATGGAGCAATATTGCCCAACATTGTGCGATTTTCAACAAGTATTTCGGCAACTTATTGTCATATTGTTCTACATCGTTTATAGTTGCTTGTATCTTTAGGTCGAGTTGCCGTATATCCATCGTGTTTGGAAAATTAAGGGTGATTATTGTTTCCATCTCGCTTGCCCATATACCTACCTCCGTCATATTCTGTGACTATTTGCTTTGTGTTGTGCCGGTGGAATCGGATCTCTCATATTAGTGGTTTCTTTTGTAATTATGGGATCCAATTTGTTCACAAGTAATTCAAAATCACTTCGGGACATTCTGGTGAAGTTTTGGAATAAAAAGTCGGCTAAACGTAATTCATTACACAATGTAGAAGTCAATACTTGTCGTCGAGCTAAGTATGGTCGTACCCACATTTGTCTGTTTCTTTTCTTTTTTCTTGTATTTATTGCATGCATAATGATAAAAGCACTTGAAGCGACGAGATACAGTTCATCCATCACCGGGAATAGTTGCTCTACTGAATATTGCCGTGTACAGTGTACACATCTATTGTCTAATTGCTGAATATTCACAAATATCGGTGGGGATTATTCAGCAACTTATTGACGAACAGTTGCTTGTTGTTGTGGTTGCTAGATGTTGTCGTGACGTAAAAGTCGGCAAATATTGCTGGCAATTAAGCAATTTTTATTGCCCGTGTAACAGTACCTTAATATGTTGTTATACGTTATTTTATCTGTTACTAATGATTAGAATTCTTTTGTTTTGTTTTTTGTACCTTAGTCACGGACGGGTGGTCCTACACTACCTTGTGACTTTATGTAGTTTATTTTACAATTATTGTATTTTTAACATTATATATTTACTACTTTTCGTAAATAAACTATATTATTATTATAAGGAGTGATTAGATAAGGCTGTTTTATCTTTTTTTTATCAGTATTCATCGGGTTGCAGTCATATTAATGTTGACGAATCCTATCTTTAAGTTTATTTTTTATTGTGCCGATATATTTTTTATCGCAAACCCCACAAGGAATTGAGTAAATTACGTTACTTTTGTCAAGATCCTGTTTTTTTTTTAATCTTGACAAAAGTAACGTAATGTAGTCAATTTCTTGTGGGGTTTGCGATAAAAAATATATCGGCACAACAAAAAATAAACTTAAAGATAGGATTGGTTAACATAAATATCCTTATCTAATCACTCTTTTAATGCAGGACATAATTTTAATTTTATTAATGTAGAGATTTTAGATGTAGAAACCAATTATTATAAAAAAAAGATTAATCTCTGAAATGCTTTTTATAAACAAACATATTGAGTCCGCTGTTAATTTCAGAACTGATGTTAGAAATTTAAGCACTATTTATAATAAATTAAGAAAATAAGTTTTGTTATCCGTGTAATGACATCTATTATCAAAACATATAGTTTTCAAAAATATTTTTCTGTTGATATTGAAATAATGATCTCTTCTACATAGTTTTAAGTCATTTAGAATATCAGAACGATAATAATTAAAAATAATGATGTAGAAGACACTACAGTTCTTATCATAGAATTCCTTTATACCTTATTTAGTTTTTTGATTGTGAACCAATAGTAAATAATATAACTTCGCAGTGTCGCAGGTATCTATTAGCTCTCTGTTTTTACTTAATAATTTCAATTTGAGAAAAAAATTAATTAATAAAATATTTTTTTTATCAGTGTTGTGAATTTTTGTTGCTATGCTGTGTTGTAGCCCTGAAGAAGTTGACGTAAAGTAAATGAAACGTTGGTGAAAGAATAAAGTTATTTTATTGTACTGAACCGACTACTCTCCATATCCAATTAACTAATCAAGGACACAATTACTAGTATAGGTTATTTATATGTATATTTTTTTCAGTGAAGTAAACAACTCCAAAGTGTCGATACAAGAAAGAGCGGGACTCTATGATATAAAGGCTGTAACAGAAATACCATTACTAGAGGCACCTGAGGAATTTTCTTGTGAATTGCACATTCCACAAGCTAACTATACTGTTAGAAAAGAAGCAATTTATTATCCAGGTAAATAGATATCTGAAAAATATTGAAAATTCTAGACATATTTGGCAAATTATTTTTCTGAACGTATACCTCATAATCTCCTATTGATAATTTGTAGATACTAGGTTTTCCTCATATTTTCGCACTCACGCAAAGTTGTTTTCATAAAATTGTTTGTTAAAAAATATTGAATTAACAGGAAACTAAAATGAAATTAATAATTTAATTTCCTTGTGTAAATTTGAAGATGAATATCTTCAAAACGATAGGAGGTATAGAGATACGATTTTGAAAATTTTCTGGCAAATTTCATCAGAAATAAACTAGAAGGCGCTGTATACAGGGTGCAAAACTATACCCTTACAATTTTTCAAAATTTCATTGGTTCAGAAAATGTAAAAAAAAGATTTTTATTTGTCATATTAGAATGATCTATGGACTAATGGGAAGAAATGGGTTTGGGCGTTTTTCGATGTCTCTAATATTTGTAGAGATACAATTTTCTTTCCATGAGTTCCACTTTTACAGATTGACCTATCACTCTTCAGTGAGCAGCTGAAACTAAGGTTTTTATCTCGAATTTGATTCAGCAGGCATGCCTTTAATCACCCTACAATATTCGTAATTTAAATGTAGTAGTGAATATTATTCAAGAGGGGAGATTTACCGATCTACTCACGATTTTACGGAGTTATCTGTTCAGTGCTCTGTCGAATGAAAATGAATATGAATTTAACAATTTTCAAGTACGTTTCGAAAATGTTGAGGAAAATTGCCGAAACGGTTTTTAAGAATCACGTTAGCTCCATTAATAAATTGAACAAAACATAACAGATTAAAAATTCTAATTTTACTCCTACATGAAGCTTATGGTTGAAATTTTATAAGTATTTGTACAGGATGACTCGAGCTATTAATTAAAATTTAATTTTTATTGACTTGATTTCTCTTTTTCCTGCCTCTGCTATTTATAATACGTATAACGATTTGTAAAGGTAAACAGGTTTATAGAGGGTGACCCAAACAAACTTTGTCATTATACCATATTTCACAAATCATATGTGTAAAAAATCATCGCCAATTAGCTAACACTTCGTTTCGTTGAAATGAATTTGCAAGTTGCAAATCGCACCTTGTAGATGCCACAAATATCCGCAATAGCCTGTTGAATCATTCCATTTGTAACGCTGAGGCTTACGCCAGAGGAAAACGGGTAAAATTTGGTGCTGATGCAAAGAGCCCCCAGCGAAGAAGTGTATTGGGTGTTCACACCCCTTCTACGTTACAGAAAAATTATTTTTATAGTGCACTCCGGACGATGCGTGGGAGATTACACTCGGCTAGCTAGTGGGTAGGTGTGGGTTACTTAAGAATAACTACGAACAATTAAATCAGTAAATCGGTACAAATTTTAATGGTACAAGAATTAAATGTAAAGTACAAAAATGTAAATTCAAGGTATACAAGATAAAAATGTAAATTCAAGGTATACAAGATAAAAATGTAAATTCAAGGTATACAAGATAAAAATGTAAACTCTAGTATACAAGGTTTCCCCCTCTTTTTACAAAATAACCTAGTAGGTGCACCTGTTAGGTTTGTGAGGTTACAGCAAATTACGAGGTCGTAATATGTTAAATTGTGACAGTGTACCTTAGGGGTGAACTTGTATAACAACAATACGTATATGTAAAAGTACCATGTAAATTATGACATTAAACTACAAAAATATAAAATGGGTGTATGAACGACGATACTAACTAGAATTATACTGAGAGGGATATGTGAACCTTATATCTGTAAATCATAACATAAAAGTATAAACAAACATTTATCAATTAATTGTGTATGCACATGTGTATAGCCTAAAGCTCATACATGTGGACCTTAGCGTAGGTGTAGGTATTGAGAATGCCCTACCTTGTCGGGCGAATGTTACCTGCCCTAAAATATCACTCTGTAGGTGTCAACAAAAAAAGGAAAAGATCGTGCCCGACCTTCTGGCCACTAACTCCAGCGTATCCTTTCACGATACCTGACAACGAGGGCACCAAGACACAGCTTCTTTGCAACAGGATACTCCGTGGGAGTCTCCTTACTCCCAGGCGAGCTGAGAATACGTAGTGAAAAGTGATGGAATCTGTCTATGTCAGATGTGCGTGGAGAATAAAATGGAATCGTGTCGTAAAAGATCTTACCCCAAAAAAAAACCCTAAAACAATAATACTCACATTAGTACCAACTACTCACCCCTAATTCATGGCAAGCTCTCGCAACAAAATAGAAAACGTAACCTCACCTCTCGTCAGAGGGTTTTCCCTTATGAAGTCGAGATTTGGGGCCGCAATCAGTGGTTGACCATCTCCTTTTCTATCGTACAATTGTCTATATAACAGAGAAAACGATGTCATCACAGCAGGATTGTTGTAAAGAAAACGTGCTACTTACAAAAAAGATGAAGAACGCTGTAGCCACTAACTCCCTTTCGGTACGGGTTTCCAGAAAAATACCAACCAACAACTTGGAACCAGAGTCCATCCAAATAGGAAATCCGTTTCAAAAGTCGAAAACACAAAAATCCATCAAGATGATTACCAAAAATATAAACGTGTTTTACGACCGGCTACCAACATCCAACCATCTTCTTTCACCTTTCGACACCAAAAAACCACGTGACCAATCCCAAACTGACAGAATTTCGGTTCACGTTCCCATTTTCCCGAAACTCCAACAAATCCTGCTCTCACGACATATAATCAGTAGCGGCACCCTCACGATTTCTCAACGTTGTGCTTAATCCGAAACTGCTACTAACTGTGATGTTAACAACCTACACTGATTATAACCATCACGTTATGCACGTGACCCCAGAACTAATCGGCAACAACAAGCAAAATTCCAAAACCATTGTTCTCTTAACGGAAAATATAAACCCACTTCGGCGGCGCCACTGCTCATACCACAGGCCGACTACGTCAATTGTAATCAGCTGTCGACTGGAACCTAATCCTAAATAATCGACAGATGAATAGCCTTACCAGTGTTGTGATTGGAAAACTACTGGAAAACAGTTCAATAAAGTGAGTACCACCTTTATTAGCGACTAATTTATACCTTATCTGATGATTTTCACTAGGCATAGGTTTTTAAACCCGAATGACCCCAACACAGATTCCATTGCAGAGTGAAATATACCACTGTGAGTGCTCCCACGATACCCCGCGAACCTACATACTTGGACGTACCTCGAGACCACTACCCAGTAGAAAATCATCCTCCCAGACCATGCAGGACTCCTAATAAGGTTAGCTACAACTATTCATAACCGTTCCCAAAAATAGTCACTAATAAAATTGCCTCAACTAGGCCTCACCATTTAATTGGACATATTAAACTATCCATAAGCTGGTCAAACGAATCTAACCTACGAATATTGTTTTCCAGAGCTCCCCAAGTGTTCGAGCCTACAAGGAGTGTACGATTTCTCGCAGCAGAGGTAGCGGTTTATCTACCAGCACAAGGACAAGATTTACAACTGACTATTATGAATTTACTAGGCTATCTTCAATAACTAGTTTAATTTAGTAAAATAAATAAAATTCACCAGAAAAATTTATAAAGTGTATGATTTAGTTATAGTAATTCTAAACATTTTATTCAAATTTAAAACCCGTTACGTGGAGCAAAAAGTGACACGTAACACATTATTTGAAAGATGAATAATTTAGCGTTTAATTTTCGCTTAGCCTAGGCATTTTAAGTTTTCTGGTAACTTATAAGAGAAGAAGAACACTGTCAAGCTTTCGGATTTTCGAGATGTCTAAGGGTACATTTACAACCAATTCGGTACGGGCACATTCTGCTGGTGGATTATAAATTGGGTTTTAAGCATATCTGGTTGAATGTATTTGTTTACAATAAAATTTTAAGTCGGCACGACCTTGAATTGCACTTCAGGTTTGAATTGGATGCTTGCAAATAGCAAATACTCAATTCAAGTGAGGCACGAATTACAAATTGCGCATGCGTACTACGACACAAGTTTATTGTTTATATTTAAAGTCGGTTTGTGATTTGAAATTGGAAGATTAGATCATTTAGTATAAGAAAATATAATGTTTTTAGAAGTTATGTTAAATAATTGTAATTATTTAATCAAATTGAATTTGTACATATGTAATATTAAAAAATATCAACAGATGACAGCTTTTAACTCATTATAAATGATCTATATTTTATCTCGGCACAATTCACAATCCATTAGTAAATTGTGCCTGTAGCGAATTGGTTGTAAATGTACCATAATGATTTTCAGCGCTGAGTCGATTAGATACATCACTTTTATGCCTTTTAGCATTGCTTTGTAGAACGCTTCAAAAACAGGAAAAATATAAATTTTCTCCTTGATGAAAATCGAAAAAAGAAGAATCAAAAAAATTTAGTCTGGTATTAGAGTGCGATTGTCAAGAGAACCAAATGTTAATTATGTAAAGGAAAACATGACACCTCAGAAAACTTTTGGAGGTAGAGGTGTCACCGTGTTAGCAAGAGTGAAGTATAACAGAAAAACAAACATGTCCCTATCTTATTTATAATTTTTTGGATCACCCTCAATATTTCCATAAGAAATTGAACCGTGCTACGATATGTGTCAAAATGAGACGTCAATTCACGTTGGGATGCCAAATATAACGTTGTACACGTCCAATATGTGACGTTACGTTGTGCCAAAATAAAATTAAACTCCTTACCAATCTTCGGCTAGCTCGTTATATCCCAGGTTGGGTTACCAGTATCATACAGGTGAAACTGGTGCCTTCAGATTCTCAGTACTCTAAATTCAAAAAATAAATAATTAATACTTGATCAGAGAATTTGGTATAGCTTACCACACTTTATATTTTTAATGAAACCTATTCTGGAAAATTAAACAACATAAGTTTAATAAAATATTTAATTATATCAAATCAAGTTAATCAGCCAGGTTAAAAAAAAGAAAATTATGTACAATTAGGTATGTGAAATTTTTTAATTTATAAACTATTTTCAAACAAACGTATATAGTACGAGTAGGTAGATTTACGCCAAATGCAACTGCATGTTGTTTACATAAAACCACATGGGTACTAGTACTAAATTTAAATTTGAATAGGTAAAATTTAAAAAGAAAACAAAGTGCACAGAAAAAAATTATTAATTATTTACATCAAGGTCAAAATTTTTAATAAGTACATAAAATAAAAAAAAATAAGACAACTTAACCTCCGAGAGTGGGAAAGTGTGTTCAATACCATACTAATATTGTTCCATTAACCAAACTGCAGTATTACAAAAACTCGACGATGAAATTAATTGGCTCCTGACTTCTAACACTTGTCGACAACACAAATCAACCCTTTATTCCAGCTCTAATTTGTACCTTAGCAAGACTTGATAAAATTCAATTCTACTACCATACAGCCAAAATTATATATAAAACCATATTTACAAGATAAAAGAATTTCCTATGCATCATAACTTCTTAACCCCATGAAAAGAAAAAAAAAAGGAAATATTTTTCATTACCTAGTATCATCCCTTAAGTTTACCCAGTGAAAAACCATAATAGCCCAGTTTAGCCCATAGTTTACTAAAGGCCCAGTGATAGCCGCCTAAAATTTAATAAGAAACGCAAGTAGACACTTATTAATTAATTATCATTTTCCTACTTTAATTAACTTGCCCCTTTCTATAGGGCGTCAAAGTCCATACACATGTTAATTGTAGAATTAATCCGGCATTTAGCTGACAAGATACGAAGTAGCATCCTTTAAATAGGCGAAAGAAATAATCCCGAGTCAACGATGATTAACATCCACTATGATAAATTCGGATTTCAACTTTCAAACTCTCACCCGCTACAGTTTTACAACATGTACGTCCGTACACCAAGATAACCAATTAAGGAAAGGGAGGAATTCTACGATGGAGCTATAACGTGATAGATGGACAGAATATGCAGAAAATATCAATGTCGGTCACCTGTCGAATGAATATGAAATTATGTAAACACATATCAGTACTTATCAAGACAAATATAAAATGTAAAACGTTAATTAGAAAAGTTAGAAAGATAAGAAAATTATATAAAGTAATATTTATGCAAGGTGAATCACAAAATACCAGGGCCTGAGATTCGGTTACTTGCAGAATCCATAAGGTTTGTCAAGCTTAGTGCTAACAGCTGAAGTGCATTCCATTAATATAATTAATATACTAACATACTTAGCTTAAACGGTCTAAGTAATATCAGTCTGGAATTACTTCGAAACAACCCAACTATTGTTCAAATCATTCCATAGTTACTCGTTTCACACACAAGGTAATGATCGTAATGATGAATCAAGTCTATAAGAACAAACGAGCTCACGTGACCATAGATCAACTCGGTGTGCAACCCCGACAACAATTGAACACTGCCAATAACATTCGAATTAATGACATTTAGAACTGATGGCACAATTTAAGTAAATTTACCTCTAATTAGAAATTAAATATTCCTCGAAAGAACATATAACGAGCAAAAGATAAACAACATAACCTATGGTAAATAATACAACTGCAACTAAACATTACAAGGTTACATTGTTTGAGTTTATTTCAGGCAGTCTGTTATCTCACATGACAACTACTTCAATAAAACAGGTAAACGACGATGACCATGCAACATTAGGAAAGTCATAGGCAGGATATAACTTATTAATTTATTAATAAGAAACTAATGCTCTCTTGTCCTCTAGTTTAAATGTCATCCCATACCTCTATCAGAGATCAGAGATATAATGTTAAACAGGAACCATGACGTCTACGATATAACCTTGAGACGTGACAATTTAATGCAAATAGATAAAATATTACAGATAATAATTTCTGTGAAGTGAGGTTTAAAATATAATCTGACAGAAATGGTGGAAAGTAGAATTGTTTGTTACTCGACAGATTTCGAAAATTTCAGTGTGAAGGAAAGAAGTTTGCAAAATGGAAATATGATGTTTAAAATGTAATTTATAAATAATGTTAATGAACTAGTTGATTTTTATACTTAAAATACATGAATATTTCTCACAATGATGAATTCAACCGTAACAACCGTTTACTTTTAAAAATCGTTATACGTATTATTAATTGCAAAAGCAAGAAAAATAAGAGAAATCATGTTAATAAAAATTAAATTTTCATTAATATTTTGAGACTAAAAATATTCATAAAATTTCTAAAAAGGTGTAAAATTACAATTTAATAATTTCCGAAATTTTAAAATTCTTATTTTTTTCTTCAATGTACGGTTACACATAAAAATCTTTAATAATAAAGGAGCTAATGTAAAACTTAAAAACTTATTTCGGCAACTTTCCGCGAAAGTTCCGTAAAGTACTTGAAAGTTGTTAAATTCATATTCGTTTGCATTCGGCAGCGCACTGAACAGGTAACTCCATAAAATCGTCATTAATTCTCTGCTGTTGAATAATATCATTTAAATTGCGATTATTGTGGGATGGTTAAAGATATGTCGGTTGAATCGATTTCGAGTAAGAAACCTTTGTTTCAACTACTCACTGAAGGTGTTAGGTCAATATGTAAAAGTGTGACTCATTTGCAAAAAAATGTATTCTAGAAATATGAGAAATATCAAAAAACACCCAAGACGGTTTCTTCCCATTAGTCCAAAGATCATCTTAATATGACAAATAATAACCTAAACCTGTTTTTCTTTACATTTTCGGGGGAAACGAAATTTTGAAAAGTTGCAATAGTTTCATTTTGCGCCCCGTATGCAATGTCTTATATATAGTCTAATGTCATCAGTAGGCAAGTTTATTTCTGA
This sequence comes from Rhamnusium bicolor, assembly GCA_029963845.1. Taxonomy (NCBI): domain Eukaryota; kingdom Metazoa; phylum Arthropoda; class Insecta; order Coleoptera; family Cerambycidae; genus Rhamnusium; species Rhamnusium bicolor. The sequence goes on along the minus strand of JANEYF010000851.1, from coordinate 5,469,685 downwards.
AAAAATTTGCAAGTAAATCTTCAAGACCGCATCTTGATACCTCTTATCGTTTTGAAAATATTCTTCTTCAAAATTATACAAGAAAATTACATCATTAGTTTCATTCGGCCAGCAGGTTATAACATATCTTTCAGATTTACGGTTATTTTATAGAAAACTATTAAGATCGTATAAAACAGCATGCAAAAATTAATGAGATCGTACCTCGCGCCACCCTCTTTAATTGCTTTACTACCAAGTAAAGCAATTAAAGAGAGCTGCCGCATGGTACGATGCTGGGACCAATGCTATTTCTAGTTTATACAAATATTTTATCTTTTAATTTTAATCCGTTCATAAATTCCAATGCAGATGCTACTACTTTAATAGTCGATACAAATTAGACATCTATTTTGAAAATAATTTTTTCTACTCTGTAAATGTGACTGAAAACTAATTAACTCACATTTAATGAAAATTATATTGCATTTGCTGCTAAGTGAATATCAAAAATAGATGAATATATGAACAACGTCAAATCACAAAGCAAACACAGTGAGGTACTTACGGTTTCTGATTCATGGAATGTCTTAAATATATGTATAAATAAAACACCACATAAATTAAAGAACCCCCGAAACTAAAGCGGAAGCTGTCTAGAAGGAACTTACACTTAGAGGAACGGGGACATACAAACATTCTCACCGACACTGCCAGTGCCGGTGGCGGATTCAAATCCACAGCTACGATAGAAAGATTCATAATCACGCTTGCCTTCGCGTGCTCTAGACAACTAGGCCACTGAGACCGTTTAATATTTGGGTACTCTGGTTAGTAATCAATGTAATCATTTTAAATAAAGACAATGTATTGTTACGCCACTGGACTGTGTTGACTGGTTAGATGAGACTGGAATTGTATGGGAACGGCCGGGAATATTCTGGACTGCTCTAGACTAGGTGAATGAATGTATAAATAAGACGCACGGTGGGCCGAGAATTAATCTTAAGTTGAACGTGAACGAGTAATGAAGAAATAAGAAAGAGACTTATAAGTGTTCAAGTATGACTATAGTTAAGACACTAATTAATCTATTGTTGTAAATTGTTAATTAGTAAATAAAGTAGTGAGTAATTGTTACCTGGACTTTCAATCAACGAATCTACGAATATAAGTGTTTGTGGGGATAGCAAACACGTAACAATTTGGTGTCGGAAGTGGATTGGAAGAGAAATTTCTGGAATATTCGAAAAGGTTCTACAGTGTTCTTCTCAGAAATTAGTGGTAACACGGAGAATTAAGCTACTGGACAGTGTTTGGAGGACTATTTTTGGACTGAATAGTGATTTTAAAGTGGATTTCGAGAAATTCTAGAACATTCTATTTGGAAACTACAGGAGATACGTGAATTGTGTCGACGGGAACGTGTTGTAGACTTAAAAACAAGACTATAAGTGACTTTTAGTGACAATTCTAGAACATTCGATTTGGAAACCACAGAAGATACGTAGACTGTGTTAACGGAAACATGTTATAGACTCAAAACAAGACTTATTAGTGATATTTCGTGAAAATTCTTGAACATTCCATTGGACAATTAGTGGAGATAAGTGAATTTTGTCAACACAAAAGAGGTATAGACTCTAAATAAGACTTTCTAGTGCTGTTTCGAGATTTTTCTGGAACATTCCATTATTAAAATAGACGTGATATCAACATTTTACGGATTTTATAGTGTAATAAACTTTATTTTGAACTGATTTACGTGTCGTGAATTAATGCCAACAACAAGAAGTACGGCGGAGAAGCAAACACAGGACATGCTTGCAGCATTGTTACAACGGATGGACGAACAGAGGAAAATTATGGAAGATCAAGAAAGAAAGCGACAGGAAGAGAAAGACGAACAGAGAAAAATTATGGAAGATCAAGAAAGAAAGCGACAGGAAGAAAAAGATGAACAAAGGAGGATTATGGAAGATCAAGAAAGAAGACGACAGGAAGACAAAGAAGAACAAGAGAGAAGACGACAGGAAGAAAAAGAAGACCAAGAGAAAAGACTGCAAGAAGAAAAAGATGAACAAAGGAAGATTATGGAAGAACAGGAAAGAAGGCGACAGGAAGAAAAAGAAGACTTGATAAAAATGATCGAAGGCCTGGAAATAAGACGACAGGAAGAAAAGGAAGAGCAAAGAAAGGAACGCCAGGAAGAATTAAGACAAATTATGGAGGGACAGCATCAAGTCATGCTCTCGGTCACTGAACAATTGAAGGAAGATGTACAGGGCCTCCATTCATGAAACAACAAAACAGACGCCGGCTCGCGTGATGTTTGGACGTGAGATTAGACTGCCATGTGACTTGGTGTTTGGCACACCAGATGAGGAGCGACTTTCCATAAATGACTACGCCGATGAAGTTGGTGAACGGCTAAGGAACATTCATGAGCTGGTACGAGACCGAATTGCCATAGCAAGTGATCGCATGAAGGCTCGTTATGATCTTAAGACGAATTCAGGAGGGTTCCAGGCTGGAGATTTGGTTTGGCTATATAACCCACAACGAAAGAAAGGCAGGTCCCCGAAGTTTCACCCGCCCTGGGAAGGTCCTTACACTGTAATCACCAGATTAAACGACGTTGTATATAGAATTCAGCAAAGTCCAAAATCCAAGATGAAGGTGGTGCATATAGAGAGACCAGCTAAGTATGCAGGGAACAATGAATTGCCTGATCGGGACGTTCAGGCTTAAAGAGGGGGCAGTGTTACGCCACTGGACTGTGTAGACTGGTTAGATGAGACTGGAAATGTATGGGAACGGCCGGGAATATTCTGGACTGCTCTAGACTGGGTGAATGGATGTATAAATAAGGCGCATGGTGGGCCGAGAATTAATCTTAAGTTGAACATGAACGAGTAAAGAAGAAGTAAGAAAGAAACTTATAAGTGTTCAAGTGTGACTATAGTTAAGACAGTAATTAATCTATTGTTGTTAATTATTAATTAGTAAATAAAGTAGTGAGTAAGTGTTACCTGGACTTTCAATCAACGAATCTACGAATATAGGTGTTTGTGGGGATAGCAAACACGTAACAGTATTGTATATATGACGACACAAATTATTTTAATTCCCAAGTGAATAGGAAAAATATTGCAATATATACAGTACACACTCTAAAAAGCGTAATAATAACTATATGATAAATTAATTAGATATTTGAACTTTTATATTAGAAATTGAAGACATGCCTTTTGTTTATTTTTTGCGATTATAATAGTTTTTAACCAATTGTGAACGCTTTGGCAAATATCTTTAAAGAAGTTCGTCTTTAAAGATGTGAAATTTACGATCATCTGGTAACCTAAAACGTGACACGCATTTATTTTTGTCCCTTTTAATGCAAAGTTTGGAAAATAAATAACATTGCTCTACCCTCTGGAGATTCCAAACACGGGACACACGGTATGCTCACAGGACCTTATATTTTAAAATTTAGTATACAGAATATATATTTTAGAATTTTCAGCTAATATTAGGACAGTCTGTACATACATGCCACTGCATGTATTTCCTTTTAAGCATAAAACTTTGGCAAGCCAATGTGGGAAAACTTATACTCCCTTGTGGGTTTAGATCTGGTCATACATTTTAATCTTGTCACTAAAAGTTGTACGGTTATGTGATAAAAAGTTATGCAATATCTTAAGTTTGCGGTATCCTTTATAATATAATAATGTGAACAAAATCGCGTAAAACATACATTCTTAAAGCTTTTAGCAAAATTTAAACCATATCATTCGGTTTTAAATAAATAGAGGAACTGGTACAAATATGGGCTAGGCATTTATTATGGGCTATCGCGGTATTTCATTTGTATGCGTCGCGATCTATTAAATAGCTTCATGTACCGGGTGGGCAACTAAGAATGGAGCCGGCCATACCTCAGAAACTAATCATGGCACAAGTTTAGGGAAACAATTGTCTTAAGTAAAGTGACCCTGAAAAATTGCTGGAAAATATTTTCGAGTTTCTCAAATGGCCGCTAGGGGGTAACAGCCATGACCAAACAGAAAATTAAGGTTTTCTCCCCATTTTGCCCAATTAAGTGGCATTAAAAATATATGCATTGTAATCCTAGGAGAATTTCGATTCTTATTAGTTTCGCAATTTTTCTTCTCCTCAAAAATGAAGTGGTGCGGAGATGCCAAAAAAAATTTTTTTTATTAGTCGATTACTCAGATTAGACTTAACGGAATTTAACAAACTTGGTCTCGTTACAAAGGGCTTTTCTTAGTCTATCGAGTGCGCTTTACGGTGTTTTCATTTGATTATCATCGTCGCCGCTAGAGGGCGTTCTCTGACATTTCAACAAATATCGTGCTTTTTCTTAAAAAATTTTAATGGTATGTTTATTTTTACACAGTAAAATAGAGAATTAAACGCTTCAGATGACAGTCACAACCGCAACTCGATAACTTTTTTCTAACAGTAGATATTAGCAAACAAATTTGAAATTATGAATTATCAGATCTTGGCGATCAAATTTGCAAAGTAGCTGTTGAAAACAAGTTAGCTGTGAAAATGACACAATGAAGAAACAACATAATATGTCATAAACATTCAACATGTCATTGTTGCTATTTTGTGTAGTATTTACTTTTCTAATTAAATTTGTTTACGTTTTGGAATTAGTTCTTATAATGATTGTTAGAAATGAAGAAGCATTTGGCATGTTAGCGATTTACTTCAAATGCATGAGAAATGCAATTGTTGCTGCCAGAGTCTATGCGTTGCAGTGCCCTGAAAGACGCCATCACGGTAAAAGAGTTTTTATTCGACTGGCACATCGTTTACGTACGACAGGATCTGTGCAAAATGATAGACGAAGATCCTAGATTACTTTCACGTATTTTGTGGTCAGATGAGGCTTCATTTAGGAGTGATGGTACTGTAAATCGCCATAATTGCATTATTGGTCTGAGACGAATCCGCGTTGGATGCGAGAGGTCCAATCTCAGAGTCGTTGGTCTATAAATGTGTGGTGAACAAATAATTGGGCCTTTTATTATTAATAAAACTATTAATGGAGAACTTTATCTAATTTTTATAAGAAATGAATTGCCGCTTCTTTTAGAAGACGTAGATCCAGTAACTCGTGATATGTTTTTCCAACATGATGGATGCCCTGCGAATTTTTCTCTGAATGTTCGAGATTTTTTAAACCAGACATATCCTGACAGGTGGATAGGACGTGGAAGTCTATTTCATTAGCCAGCCAGGTCCCAAGACCTAACTTGCCTAGATTTTTATTTGTGGGGACGAATAAAAGATCTCGTTTTTACCACCAGACCCACTACAAGGGACGACATGATTGAGAGAATAAGAAATGCCATTCAAAGTATTTCGATGGCAGAAGTAGATTCTTCCGTTCAATCCACTTGCCAAAAAATGAATTCTTGCATCGATAATGATGGACGACATTTTGAACATCTGGGGCCCCACTAATTATATTCCAATTCTTTTAAAGTATTGTAATGTGTTCTTTGCGTTTACTTTATTAATTTAATTTATTAATAACTAATTTTTATATTACATAATATATATTCTACTAAATATTTTTGACATATTATATTGTTTCTTCATTGTGTCATTTTCACAGCTAACTTGTTTTCAACCGCTACTTTGCAAATTTCATCACCAAGATCTGATAATAATTCATAATTTCAACTTTGTTTGCTAATATCTATTGTTAGAAAAAAGTTATCTAGTTGCGGTTTTCACTGACATCTGAAGCGTTTAATTCTCTATTTTACTGTGTAAAAATAAACATACCATTCTATTTAAATTTTCTAAGAAAAAGCACGATATTTATTGACATGTTAGATAACGCCCTCTAGCGGCGACGGTAATAAACAAATGAAAACACCGTAAAGCGCACTCGATAGACTAAGAAAAGCTTTTTGTAACGAGACCAAGTTTGTTAAATTCCGTTAAGTCTAATCGGAGTAATCGACATTTAAAAACAGTTTTTTTTTGGCATCTCCCCACCACTTTATTTTTGAAGATAGAAAAAAATTGTAAATCTAATAAGATTCGAAATTCTCCCAGGATTACGATGCATATATTTCTTATGCCACTTAATTGGGCAAATTACGGAGGTTCCCCTAATTTTCTGTTTGATCATGGCTATTACTCCCCCCTAGCGACCATTTTAGAAACTCGAAAATATTTTCCAGCGATTTTTCAGGGTCATTTTACTTAAAACAATTTTTTTCCCTAAATTTGTGAGATGATTAGTTTCTGAGATATGGCCGACGTCCATTCATAGTTACCCACTCAGTACATAATATTAGTTCAATGTAAAAAATATGGGCCTATGATCACCGCCACTGCTGCATTCCTAAAAACATTAGTGACAGTTGAAGCTTCCGGCGCAGATACAAAGTTTTGACGGTAAGTATGTAATTACATCAGTTTATAATTAAATTTATTAAACATAAAAAGAAATTTTTCATGGTAGTTTGAAGCGAATATCTAAAACTTTCGTGTTCCATAATTATTTTAATTATTTCTTGATTCAAGAAAAAAATATATTCTCTTGAATATTTTTACGTTATTTTCCAATGTGGGTTATTTTAGAGATATAAATATGGGCAATGGATAAGTGCCTTATGTGCGGATTATATGCTGAAAATGAACACTGTGTACGATTTTTGTTCCTAGTTCTGTCAAAGAGTTTGTTCTGTTTATTTTCTATTTTCTATGTTTGCGATTTTTGTTGCTCGGTTTAAGATAAAATAATTTATATATATTTTTTTTCGTTTTAAAGAATTTGTTAAGTTTCAAATAAACTTCGTTTGCATTATTTTGACCTATTATTGAGTTTTACATGCTGATGCTTTCATTTTATGCAGATACGGTCAAAATTATATACCAGCCCATTTTTGTATCGTCTTTTTTAATAGCTAATAAAACAATGCACTTCTATTAGGTTGACCAACTATGATTTTTTCCTATATTCGAAAAATCGTTTTAGTATTATGTTGTAAAATAAATTAAATGTCAGTTAATAGATTTCTCCAGAGTTTTTCAAAAAAATACAAAGTACAGAGCTCACAAATAAAATGGTATATTTGTACCAGTTCCTCTAATAAATTAGATGTTTCTTTAAAAAGTAGTTTTTTTTATTAATTTTCTTTCGAACTTTTCCGAAAATGCTACAAAAATCGTTTTCAAATAAAAATACCACTAGGCTGTCGTATCTCCACCTAGATATGGAAAAATGATACCTCAAATAATTAAATCATTACCTCAAATCAATAATGCCATATTGTGGATATTCAGAAAACCGTTTTTCGTTAAACAGAAAGAATATTAATTTTCTGACAGACTTCATTATTCTATATCTCGGAATAGAAACATTATTCAGTTGTTTCATATTTGATGTAAGAAATGTTTAGAACACTCTGTATATTGAATTTATCTTGATTAGTCCTCTTTTACTTCCGAGTAATTAGAAACAAAATTTGCTTTTTGAAAAAATTTAGTTTTGCAGTTGATGTTCAGATGATGTTTCCATATTCGAATTCCATGGCAAAAAATTAAAAACTCCATGTTTGAAATTTTTTCCTGACTAAAAATAAAGTCAGAAATTCGAGTGAAACATCGAAATTAATCTCCTTATTCTGTTTAAAATGAATAAGCCCATTACTAATTCCTGTAAATTATAATTAGCAAGTATTTTCCACTGTGCAGATGTACAAATACTCGTTAAACTAATGGGTATATATTATATTTATAGGTACCTTATGAATACCATTTCTAAAGGATTTAATTTAAATTTAGGTTTCCAACGATAATGGAAATTATAAACTAAAGCATGCTCTGGGGTCTTTATCATCTATGTGTGCCGCAGCCACTCTTGAGAGTGCTTGAATTCTTGAGGGCAACATTTACCTATATAACATGATTTTCCATTTTAAAATTAAGCTTATCTCTTCATAGGTCATTTATGCATAAGTTTTACTAAAAAGCTGGTAGCAGAATTCTCCAGAGTATGAAAAAAAATCATCTCATAACGAAAAAATGTTGGAAAATCTAATTAATATATTTAAAGACCAAAATATTTTTCCTAGATAAATGCATTCCTCTTAAAAAAATTTTATGTATCGTTTTAAAGCAGTTTTTAACATAATAAATCAATTTCCATATGAATTTAACAAAATATTTATTTCGCGTGTTAAATTATTATCCAAATTTCCCCTCCTTTCTCTTGGAAATTTGTTGTACTGGTTTTCTCAAATTTCTTTCAAAATATGATTTTTTATCTTGTAAATACTTTACTTTTTTTAATAATCAGATTACATTAACAAATATTTTGTTTCCAATATGTTTTGAACCAGCATAAAATTATTTTGGGACTTTCTTGCCCATCCCTTCCTCTATGTGCATCTGCGAAGTTCTACTAACAATATCTAATTCAAGTTACTTTGATGTATCCTCAAGATTCATTTCTTTCTTTACTAAGTATGGTTTGTTTTCGAAAAACTACCTAAAGAAATCTATAGGCACCACTTTATTTAATTTAATTAATAATGCCTTGCAAAAGCTAGAAACAGTAATTTAACCTACAGTTTTTTGTTGAATATTTCTCAGGCATTTGATTGCATAAACCATAAGAAAAGAAGTTACATACACATATTATTAGAGGAAATATTCACATCTTTTTATATGGCAAGTTTTATTCTTCAATAAAATTTGACGTTGTTACTCGAGGTAGTTCCTCGAATTTGGTAGAATTGTTTATGTCAGAAGCGAGTTATTATGGTTATACTTAATATAAATACTAGGGTTTATACAAAAATCGCCTTTTGAAAAAAACCTGTTTTCGATTTCCGGTATTCCAAAAACCGGTGAAACAAAAATATAACAAATAAAATATGCTAGATACTCTATCTATACAAAACCAAATAAATAATAAAATAACTAATATAACTAAAATACGTACAAATCCGTACAATTTTTTAGTTAATTTAACAATTATTCACAAGTTAAGGAAAAAGATAGTCTGACATTACCCACAAATTTGGCTAGTGCAAAACTTTTTTCTTTTTTGCTCTACGTTTTCCGATAAAACTAGTTTACGTATTAATATTTTAAAATGAAATAAAATTGTCTTTATCATGTTGTATAAATTTCTGTTTTTCTGTTGTTTGGGAATATTTCAGTAGGTGTTTCGAATATAATCTTATCCCTGCATAAAAGCTGTTACTGGGAACTAATACATTACAAGTCTTAATATTATTAGTTCTTATCACACCCTAACTTTGAAAGTACTCAATTCAGTCGTTCCGTTAATATTCTGAAAAAAAATGTAAGTTGATAGCGACATCCTTGATTATTGTTGGGAAACGGAAACTACTGATATTTTGACGTACTCTATTGATTTATGAAGTGTGATAAATTTTCTGAACACCCTGTGTATTTTTGAAATTAAAATAAGTCTACCTAAGTATTTAAAAATATAGGTACTACAAGAAAATAACTTTACCTCATATCAGTCGTATCTTTTTTATACGATGTTCAATTGCTTTTTCTGAAATTATATTCTCTTGGTTCGTAAAAAATCTTAAAACCTCGCTCTTTGACTTTTTTCGTATGTTTAAAATTTGTAGCCATAGCTCAAAATATGAGGTTTCACCCTGTATAAACAAAAGAATCCAACGTCACTGCTGAGTTTCAAGTTTCTAATGTCTTCGTCCATTTCTCTTCGTTTATTTGCTGTACTATATATTTAATTTATTTTAATTGAAATCCTAGCTATTGCGTCGTCATTATTTTATTTCAAATCTAGCTGCTAGAGCTTCAGTTTAATTACATTTATAAGTCGAGAGCAATAAATTTTTAATTAGTGCATAAAAATGCGACAAAAAGTGACTTCAAGAAACAAAAGCCATAGGCGTGCGTCTAGCAAATAAACAATTAAAATAATTGCATGACATTTTATTTTACTTCAGTATGATTAATGTTATTATGACGATGTTAATGACATGCTGTGTGCTTTGACAACAAACCCAGTCTAATATTAGCATATTAGCAATGTGACATTTGACGCTGATATGGGTTGGATGTTAAGTAGGTACAATTTAAATACATAAATATAAATGGGTGCACAAAAATTATATTCACGGACTGGAATAGCAAGCAACTGAAAAAATAGATGCGCAAATCTTTTAAAGAAAACATTGTATTTCAAATAGGAAATATTTTAGGTTATGATGTAATGCAGTCAAATAGATTATAGGAAATTATTCTCAATTATTAATTCAGTGTGGATAACAAATAAATCCAATGTCATATCTAGACTGGGCCAAATTCCAAGTAAATCAGCGGCATCATTGAGAACGAAACCGTATTATGTATTAAGTATAACGTGAACATAAGAAGGGTTAATCATTGCTTGTATCAAGTAGGTAGGTAGTCTTGCTTTACAATCGATATGCCGTGCGTCGATTAGTTACAATAATATTAACAGTTACAATGTCAGGTAAAAAAAGCCATTGCGGTTTGCGGATTATGTTTGTAAACGTGTTTCGAAATTTGATGACTTAAAATGTGATGGTATGTCTGTTATATGTATCGTATGTAATGTAAACTTACAGTAGACTAACATAACTCAAAGAGCATTTACGATCCAGAAAACATACTCGGAATAAAAACAATGAATTCTCATATGCGACTTTTGTGTGACCTTATTTTCATGGTCAATGTGTGTAATATTCCATTACGTGTGCTTGACAAGAAATCATGCCGTTTACTTTGGAGCAAGTATGTGTCACAGTGTGAACAGCCAAAAAAGAACAACCGCACGTCGAAAATTAACCCCCCATTCGGAAAGCGATACTAAAAAAAATTGGGCACATTAAAACAAAAAAAAACCGCTGCCAATTACTTGGGGATCAAAACTTTCTCACCATAGTAAAATTCGACGTGTAGTGGAGTTTATAATAAAAGTAATTTTTGACGTTTCAAAAAGTCACAAATTTTTGACGTTTCAAAGAAGTCACATTTTGACGTTTCAAAGAAGTCACTTTGACGTTTAAAAAAAGGTCACATTTTTTGACGTTTCAAAAAAGTCACATTTTTTGATGTTTCAAAAATTGGGACCGATTTTGCTCATTAACGAACTCAATCTCTTCCTTGACCTCTAGAATGAATGTACCAAATTTGAAAGCTTTATCTCAAAAACTGTAGCTGCTATCGCGAACCAGACACACAGACAGAAAATTTTTTCTGTCCGAAATTTTGTGTATAGTCATAATTTGTCGAGATTCGTCCAGAAATGCAATAAAAATTTTCAAAATTTTTTCACGAATACATAGCTTCCTCACTTTGAGGGATGAGGAAGTAATATGGATAACTGTAGACGAAATGACGGACGTAACAGACAATCATGTAGCAAATAAATTTTAGATCCTATTGAACCGTTGTTGCCTGTATTTTTACTTGCTAGGAGTAACAGATTTGAAGCCGTAAATGTGAAAATTGTACGGAATGTAGTTTTAACATTGTTAAAAGCAATGAGTATTACTAGTTCACAAATGTTAACATCACTGACTTTTTGCAAATTTTCTGGTGTTTTTAAATGTTTTGTTCAGCTCTGACAAAAAAGTATTCTTGTTTGTTCCGAATAAAGCACTGTTTCCGGGATATTTGCTAACATTTTCAGCTTGTATGAACAAAGATATTCCGACCACCAAATACCTGAATCGATAATGTTTTTAAATTCACCAGCGTCTTCTGAAACGGGTTCATTTTTAAGAAACAAAGATTTACCTGAAAGACCTACGGTAGGAATACCACAATTGGAAGAAGCTGTTTTAAATTCAGTCTTTGACCACACTGAAACGAGCACTAGAAAAATTTTTGGTGAAGTGCAGATTAGTCATAAATAAATGGAAAATATTGAGAAAACAGCGGCTGTATCAGTATCATATTCAATGGGTACACGTACTAATGGCAAATGGACTATCGCATTGCCCTAACTCAGTGGATACTTGATATGATGGTGCAGATTTCTCACATTCTAATCAAAAATATTTTCATCGATGAAGCTAACTTTTTCAGGACTGCAGATTTAAATTTTTGCAATCATTTATGGGCAGAGTAGAATCTACACGCAATAATTGAAAGTTATCACCAAATCAGTTCTCAGTAAATGTGTTAGAGAGACAATTTCCCTATGTTAAGTTGTAGTGATTGAAAATATTTGGAAGTTGTTCAGAATTAAAGAATGAGTATAATGATCCAAAGTTTCAGAATCGACCCACAGAACAAATATGCAAAAAAATTAAAAAAACGTTTTAAAGAACCGTAACAGATTCGTAAAAATTTTGTAGGACTAAAGTACGACAAAATTCTCCAAGAAAGAGGCCACGACTGGTCCGCTACGTCCGATCCATCGATTCGGAGTTGCGTTAAGCCATTTTCGAACTATTCGTCCGTAATGAACTAGACAACCATCAAGCTATACCAAGCATTTTGCCTTGAACCAAGATCAAAATTATCCCACATATCTGCATGCGTTGTTTCAAGAAATTCCAGAAATAATGCTGATGTTAATCTGGGAGGTAGAAAATAGGGGCCAATAATACTGTTTCCCCATAAACCAAGCCGTATATTTACGTTGAACTCATTCTGGAAATTTCTTGGCCTGATTCTATGTGGATTTTCGTGTTCCCAAACATGCAAGTTGTGAAAATTAACTACTCCTCTTCTAGTAAAACAGGATTCATCAGTCTACAACATTTTTTTCAAAAAATTTGGATTAATTCTCGCAGAATTCAACATGAAATGACAAAAATTTAAACGGTGTCCACTATCACCTGAATATAAACCTGGAACAGGCTGCAAATGGTATACACGTCGCTGGTCTTTTCGTAAAGTACAAAACAAGTAACAGGAATTTTCCTGAAACCGACTCATGGAAAAATTTAAAAAAAGTTTTTCTTAATCTTTTCTTGCGAGTTTCTGTTTCAGGAAAATATAAGAATTTTACAGAAGATTTAAAAAAAAAAGTTTTTTTTTTAATCTTTTCATGCGAGTTTCGGTTTCAGGAAAATATAAGGATCTTTTTGCAAATATTACGATTTTCTCAAACTGTTTATAACAATTGTTTATTTTAAGGAAGTTGTAAATTCTAACGTCTTTAAACAAATTGACAGAGTTTTTGATAAATGAACATTGTTAAACAATTTTTATGCAAGAGTAAAAATAAAAATAAAAAAATAAAAAAAAAAAATAAAAACGGTACTTTTGTTTAATCATGAATTTTACGGCGAAACTATAGATCTTACAATAAAATATCAAAGAATCAGATTTATTTAGTTATGAAAAGACCCGCATTTTGCATATACATTTTTTTGGTTTATAATAAATAATCTCCAAGATATTTTAACTTTAATTCTGCTGAAATCCCGATAAAATTGAGAAATTATTTTTTCTTTCGTGGAGCCGTCAAAATATTTTTAATGAATTAAACAACAAAGAGTGTCAATACAGCTGCTTCCGCGTGCCATGGGTTTTGATTACACAATTTTGAGCGCGGCTTACGGCTAAACTATAAAAGATACATATATACCGTCGTGGACTTCTTTTGTAGAATTTTGTCTTCTACAACTTTGGTCTCATAAAATTTTGACGAATCTGTTACAGTTTCTCGGCATTTTGGTTGAAGGGTCGGGGGTATACCTTTTTTAAAAATATATTTAAATTTTTTTGCATACTTGTCCAGTCAGTCGAATCTGAAACTTTGGATTATTCTACTCAGTTTTTAATTCTAAGAAACTTCCAAATAGTTTCAATTACTGTCTAATTATTGTCAACTTCTTGGGCTATGTAGGTTGAAATTATAAGTGATTATTTAATAAGACCGGTTTTTCCCCACTAAGGCTCAATAGCCAATCTTACTGAAATTTTCTGGAGTTACCTTTATTACGATATGTTCCTTATAGAATAAAAATGATATGTGGTTTATGTATGACGGTGCGTCAGCATATTTTAGATTAACTGCTCGTCAGTTCCTGGACGCGGAATATATTGGTCGTTGGATAGGCCTCACAGAACTCCAGATATATATATATATATATATATATATATATATATATATATATATATATATATATATATATATATATATATATATATATATATATATATATATATATATATATATATATATATATAAATATGTATATATATATATATATATATATATATATATATATATATATATATATATATATATATATATATATATATATATAAATATATATATATATATATATATATATATATATATATATATATATATATATATATATATATATATATATATATATATATATATATATATATATATATATATATATATATATATATATATATATATATATGTATATATATAAATATATATATATAATTAACTATGATCAAGGCTACAAACGTAATGTAATAATTTGGGCAGACTAAACTATATACTTAAAACATGAACAACGAAACGGAAATAAACAAAGTTTCGTTTAATCCAATCCAATTAAATTGAATCCAAAATTGAATTAATTTAAATTAAACAAGTAAATGAGTAAATTCCTTGAGTGCATACCAGATCTAGATTTGAGGCAATTAAGAATACAGGGATGGTAGAAGATGGAAATAATAGATGAAAATAAACAGGGTTTGAGCAATTAACAGAAAAAATGTCTACTATTGGATTATTTTGTTACGCCAATGGACTGTGTAGACTGTTGGTTTCGAGGTATGCCCCTATGGTGTGACCTGTATTAAAACGAATTAAGCAACCATGGAACTCTATATTTATAAAGACGAAACGAGAATTGTTAGAGAAGGGCCGGGAATATAAAAGAAAGTTTTATACCAAACATGGATTGATATATAAAGCGCATAATGGGTCGAGGAGCTCAGTCTTAATTTGGATTGTACGAGTAAAGAAGAAATAATTAGAGACTAAAGTAGCAATTTCTAAAAATATATAGTCCTTCGTTAAGTTATTGTTGTTATAAATTAGTTAATAAATTAGTGAGTAAGTGTTACCTGAACTCTCAGTCAACGATTTCACGGTTTAAGATCGTTGTGGGAATAGCAAACACGACAATATTTTGTCAAACTAGAAATGAATCCACAGTAGAAAATTTGTAATTTTTGGAACGTGTAGTATTTTTAAAAAATGTATACTTTATTACAACCAATATTTGTAATTTGGGACGTTACCTTGCCGAGACAAAATATCGAGTAAAGTATGTAAGGAGTAACTGTAAGTTCTAACTCTACCGGCATATGATGTCTCCATGTCCATGTTCTGTGGTATGGTAAAAAAATTTTCATTGGATGCTAGAGTTATATACTCAAAAATTAAAGAATGTTAATGTCTAGGCAGGCATAGTGGGGAATCAAATAATGGGATCAATATTCTTTGAGGGTAAACTAACCGAAGCTATTCCATTTACAATGTCTTTAAACAGAGCCTATTCGTACTTTGATAAACTTATTTCCCATTCCAAAAAAATCCAAATTTGCCAGATTCTTCTTTGTGGTTTTAACAAGATGGAACATCATTTCAGTTTATATTTCCTGTCAGAAAATATTTAAATAGAGCATTCCCGAATAGATGAATAGCCAGAAGAGGTGCGTTGGAATGGCCCGCAAGGGTGCCTGATCTTACCCCACTGGACCTTTTTTGGGGAGCCACTTAAAGAACAAAATCTATCAAACAAAACCTGTACATTTGCAAGGAGTTAAAAGACAGACTAACGGCGGAAATAAGGGCTATTACTCCATAGATGTTCGAAAATTTCATAATGGACTATTACTTTAGACTGAGTTTACTGTCAAGAAGTAGAAGGATTTCACTTTGAACAACTTTATTAGTTAACTTTAATAAATTCGCTATATACGTTTTCACCCCAAGTCCTATTAAAAACTTAGTTTTAGTTCTTTTCAATTTTAAAGAAATTATTGTATTTAGATCATTAATTTTAAATCTTTAAAAGGCTCTATCTCGGACAATAATTAACTGGAAAAAAAATGTTTAAATCCAGGGTATAGAGAATTAAAATATCTTTCAAACAGGGTATAACTCAAAGGGTTGAGTGCTATTTAAAATTTTCGAAGGTTGATCTGTAAAGGAGGAGTTTGAAAGAGGTTATAAAATTTTTATTGCAAAAATTGACGTTTTAAAAACAAAAATCGACTTGAGGATTTTTTCCAAACAATTTTTGTTCACGAAATATAGAATTTCAAGTTTCCACACTGTATAGCAATCTGAAAAATATGGATAATGAGAAAAGCGTATTAAATTTTCACAATCATATTCTCGATTTCATGAAAACATTTAAGTGACGTTATGTTACTGTTTTATTTTCTTAATATGTTCAAAATAAATTAAAAGAACTACTACCAACCAATTAACGAAATAAATCGAACAGACAACCAAATTTTACCACGAACGAGGGATCAGTTGCACACTAGCGTGTATCTGTTTTCCATTCGAGCGTTTTATTGTAAATCACATCGCATCGGTAAACACGTAGGAATTTGTGTTTGTGTCATATATATAAAAACCTCTCTCTGTGGTACATTTTCAGACATTTTGAGTGATGCTGGAATGAATAAAAACCTGTAATTAAATTTATATTCTAACAGAACTGCGTGCAAGGCAAGTGGTAAATATTAAAAAAATGCCAGAAGTCTCTAATATTTCGGACTAAATAAATATTATTATCAACTTTCAAAATTTAGAACTACGAATTGGGAGCTAAAGCTGTGTTAAATCTGAAAATATCTAATGCAACATATTGGGAAGGTTTATTATTTTCAAACAATAACACAATGCTTTTATTTATTTAAAATAATAATTAATATAAAAAAAGAATAACACTGTTTCGGATACTTTACAGGATGTAAATAAAATAAGTTATTTGCGTAACAGTTCAGGGAAATGCATGATGCTTGCGAGTCCAGGAAAGACACTTTCCAGATATGTTACGTACAATATTTTTTCTTCGGCAATAAATTATTTAAAAATAAAATTATACTAAAAACAAGTAACGAAAGTTTATTTCTTAATATATATATTGATAATTATTGTGAACATTGGTAATGTTTAGAGAGATGATGGTTAATTACATCAGTAGTATTATTAATATGTGATACTTCCAAATCTATTCTGGAGGTTTCAGCTTTATTTTTTTCCTCCATTTTGGAGTCTATTCGCAATTCCCAGTATGAATCCTCTAGGTATCCTTCCTCTACTGTAACTTTCCACCCACTGTGTCTTTTACGATTTATGATATCTCCAACGCCATTAACTAATAAGGTTGCGAAGCTTCGACGGAAGTAATTACCGGTAAACTCTGGTCGATTTGTAGCTATATTACAGGGAAATTTTTAATAGTATAGATATATAGATTCGTCTACTTTAAGTGACCGAAGGGTGCTACTTGAAGCGATGGAGGCCAAGCTAATTATTGAAACAGGATATCTTATTGATATTAGATTGATGTATCACTTTAATATTCTTTGAGATAACATGTTTCAACAATAAGCGTGCTGCATCATCGAAAGCAAACATGGATATCAGCGCCATTGGGTCAGTTAAAGTAAACGAAGCAGTACACCTACTGATTGGGTTCAACATTTTCTTTAGTTATAAAAAAAAACGTCGATATAAAGCTATACATTTGCTATTATATTGATTTCTGGTCTCCACTTAAAACTATAACTCTTTTTTCTATATTAGTCTAGGCCAGTTCCGCCTGAAACTACTCCACAAACACCTACTTTTAAGAACGGTCGCAGAAAATCTTTTTTTTGTGGAATCATGTACCTACTGATAATAATTATTCCATTATGCAATTCTTCATAACAAAATTATAAGGAAACAATTTTTCCCTACCATTTTTATTTAAAAACATAAATACATTTGCTATAGGAAAAAAACATAAATGACATCAAAAGCCTTTGACTGTTTGTCACATAGTATTTTAATTGATAAATTAAAATGTTATGGTTCTAGCAATAATAACACCTACTTCCTTAATTATTTGAAAGATCGGTATCAATCTTTTCAAAAGATACACTCAAATTCTTCCTATAAAACATATAGTTCCTTAAGACTCAGTGTAAGGTCTTACACTTTTTGATTACATAAATGACTTGCCAAGTGTTACCTTGGATGCAAACTTTGTTCTATTTTCTGATGATACAACAGTGACAAAATCTTTTAAATATATTAAGGAGTTAACTTCTGAAATAACTTTAATTCAGACATCAATTCCAAATTGGTTCGTAGCTAATCAATTGGCACAACAAAACTGAGAGCATGATTTTTGCTCTAGGAAATATAGATAGCGATCACGTTAACCTTTAAAATGAGGTAAAGTTTTTATGTTTTTACTTTGATAAAAAGCTATCTTGAATACCGAATACAACTTATATTTGCAAAAAGGTTTCAAAAAACATAGTTCATAATCTTTCCTTACAAAAAAAATTTGACTTGATGTTTATCATGGCTTATCTCGTTTGGTTATCTCCACTGTAATGATTTGAAGCAACTCATCTGCCAGCAGTTCGATTTTTTTCAAAGGACAGCAGTCAGGATATTTACTGGCCTTAATTACAGAAATGATTGTAAATACAAATTCATTGTGTTGAGTATCCTGGCATTATCATAAACCTTTATTCTGCAGTCTCTGTTACATTTGAAAGAAAATGAGGAAAACTACACAACACACGGTAAAATTTAGGGTTATTCTACAAGAAACCCAGATAAAATAAATACAAAATTTCTAAAATTTAAAAAGATGGTACCAATTATTATCACATTGTAATATTTTATAAGTTAGTACTCCAGTAAAGCAACTGGACTTCAGAAATTTAAAACATTAAATTTACTAAACCAGAGAAATGTGTGAGCGACTGGAAATATTTGAGGTTAACTTTCATTAGCTAGTAATAGATTAAAGTAATCAAATTAATGTCTAGCTTATTTTCTGTACAATTTAGTTTTAATGAACAGGGATGTTGACGGAACGGATTATGCATTACCACCCGGGGCACTTAGTGAGATTCCTTCCAGAGATCGAGGCTTAAAAACCTCACTTGTGCCAATTCGCGTGCACCTGATGAAAACCGTTCTATAGATCGAGGCTTGAATATTTCAACGATAATAATTCAACTACTACAGAGATGGGACTCTTTCCAGAGATCAGGGCTTAAAAGTCATATCTTCACGTCAACAATAAATAAAAATGACAATCGAATATTCCCGGTGCTTGTTGCTGGACGAATAACCTGCTTTTATTAATGAATTACGAAATTTTCCGAATATCTCTGGCCTATTCGGAAAAGAAGGCACTTCGTAGATATTAGACGGACAAAATAATACAGCAGAAAGTTCGGATGCAGTTGCTAAATGACAGAAATAGGAGCAGTAAAACGGTCAAAGAAATTCTTACCACAACCTAGTCGGGGCGGAGCACACTAGATACCTAGCGCTTAAAATAATAGGTATATTAAAAATAAGTAGTCCTAATTAGCTGTTGTAGACAATAGGAAATAAAAGCTTTAAATTGGATTTGGAATTGGATACCTAGAGGTATGTGTTGTTAAGTTGAGCACTGACTAGAGGGCTGTTTGTTTTCATCGGCGCGTTTGGATTTATACCCAAATTGTGATGAAAACAGTGACCTGTGCGACGAGCGAAGTTGTCAGCTGCTGTCCGCTACAAACGTATTTAACTATCCTGGCGTATCACGATTAAACAAATTCCCTGTGTTGTTTAATACAAACAAATGTTTATAAAATACGCTGTGCTTGGGAATCGCTTTCTAATAATTTTAAAACTGTTTCCGAAAAGAAATAATTTAAAACTGCGAAGTATTAATATTTAAAATAAATCAACTAATAACATATCCTGTAAATTATTAAAACAAATAGAAACATATTTCTTTACCATTAATAAACGCGCTCAACTTGGTTTGAAATTAAACTAAATTAAATTAAAATACTTTCCTCTTACTTGGTTTCAGCGAGAGGCTGTTTAGTATAAACACAATAATTGATTTATCATTACGATTATAAAACCAACTAAAATTACCCTGAAAAGAAACCGGTTTGAAACAGTTATGTTTAAAAAATAAATTTAACTTTGGTTCAAAATGGTTTTAAAAGAAATATTAACACTAGTAATAGTATATAGTGTGTATCAAAGTGAAAGAAGAACCCAATTCGGTCTTCAGAAAACTATTATCGGAAAAATTACTTCGTTACAAAAGTTTCAGATTTCTACGTTGGGACGTGTTTGAAGAAATGATAGCACAACAACGACCAGTGACACACAGACACACAGACTCACAGATACATAATTTTCTATCTTCGTGCCTCAAAACATACATTTTCATCAGAATCTGGAATTTGATTTTTCTCACGACGCCAATATTTTCTCTATCGGTATAGATAGAGAAAGTAAAAATAATATGCTTCTGATTTACTTGAAGTTGGGACTTTTAAGAAGAACACACTATATAGGTAAACTTTTATATCCATTTTTAGTTATTAAATTTTTATCACATCGTATTAAGACCTATCAATATTAGTTATTTGAGCATAAACTGTTGTATAATCTACTGTAAGAGGATTATATTCCCAAAGGACCTGTTGGAGTGGATGGATGCGTGGCCAGTAGTTTGAATTCCAATATCAATAAGCTGCTTTGTAGTTATTTGGTGAAGTTAAATAAATAAGTACATTGTATCCAGATAGACATTTTGGATTAGACCTCGCAAATATAAGAATTATGCTTTAGAATCATTTTAAAACATTTTTAAACATTCTGAATATTTAAAAAACTCTTTTTATATATGAGTGCTTATAAAAAATGCTTAAAATCAGTAATATCTAGGACATATCAAATCTAGGATTTACTAATTTTAAATGGAGAAAGTACGAAATTTTTAGTGCCGTTAAGTAGTGCAATCTATTTTGTGTAGTCAAAATTATATATTAGTCTAAATGAAGTTAAAGTAAATTGTGATGTGTGGTTCTCTATGTTTTGTGATGTGATTAAATTGTTATTTTTTTTAGGTTTTAAAAAAAATTGTTAGAGCCATAATTACCAATATTAGAAAATTGCCCTTTAACACAACTGGTTTAGCATTAACCAGTACAAATAAGATACTGCTTTAAAAAATAATCGATTTTACTAAAGTTGTAGTAGGACTGAATGACCTAAAGGAAATACTTGTATACAAATTGTAAGAAGTAATAAATTATGTTTTTCAGAAACTATCGTAATGGAAGGGAAACAAATTATACATAATTTAACATGACGTAAATCACCAAATATCGACACAATAAAATCCCGTTGTTAAAATAAATAGCAGACCATATTATTAAACCTCTATAGTTTATAATTACTAATAAAATAATTAATACTAGAATTATTCCAAGAGCACTATTTAAAACTGCTCTAATTATACCTTTGTATAAAATTAGAAGTGTTCAAATTACCGACCAATTTCAATATCTCTGTTATAGCAAAAATAGTTGAAAAAATCATTAAAAATCTAAATAACTCTTTTGTCAGCTATTTGGAAAAATATGAAATATTAAATGATGCTGGTTTTAAGCCGTCCAGATCTACTGAAGATTCAACTGCATGTTTAACAACAAAAATAATATTAAACCAATAGTATGCATTTTCATAAATCTGGCTAAGCTTTTGATACTATTAGCCACTCGGGATTACTCAAATGTCTTGAACAAATTGATTTCAGAGGTACATCACTGATATTTATGCAAAGTAATTTATCGGCAAAACACAAAAGGTAATAGTAAATAAAAGTTTAAGTAAGGTGAAGGAAGCAGAGTGTGGGCACCATATTTGGACTCTTGCTATTTAATATTTGCCTGTTCAATTTATTCCATCTGAATATTGTAGACAGATAATGAGTTTTGAAGATAACACTATTGTATTTTATGCGTACATGCAATACACTGTACTGCAGAAACCTGAAAATGATATCAAAATGATTAAAAAATGGTTTGATTCAAGAATATTGACAATTAATTTTATTAAAACTCGATCAATAAAGTGGAAATACTCCGTCTTAAAATTGAAGATGTTGAAATTATGCTTATTATTGAAATTAAATACTTAGGCACTAGATAGTTATCTAAAATGTAATAAACAAAACAAATTAATACGAAAAATCTACAGGACAAATTTTAATATTTTTAGATTATTGTAGTCACAATTACGATATAGACTTCACCATGGTTAGAACTGACGAACTTTTCTTTCAATAACAATTTCTTGCCTTGTTTGTATTAGTACTCCTTTTTAATAAATTCAATTTTTTTGCTCCATGGCCTCTGAATTTCACGGGAGTCGCGGCACCAAATTATCAAAAGCCACTCCAGCCATCCTGTAAAGTTAGTGCCTGTAGATTCCAGAATCATGTGCCCTAAGCAAAAATCAGCCGCTCGGCTGATTTTTGGCTGTGGCTACCGTTGATTAACTTTTCGCATCGAATACTAGAATTGTTAAGGCAGATCTACAGTCGCCCTCATATGGTCTTCTTTTCCTCCTCCTTCAAGGTGATGTTTTTCTCGGTAGGGGCCGAAAACCCGATGACATATCACCTTGGTTTGATTGTCGAAGAGGACTATGTCAGGCTTCGGTTAACCTGACAGTGGAGAACGAATAGTTCCAATAAATGTGATGTTCTCGACAACGGATTTTAATATCTCCGGGGGCATAAGTCAGCGCTGGTCTACCCCATGCAAGTACCTTAAGTAGTGATATAACATTCGTAACGTCGCGGTGGATGTAGACCGAAGTCGCATATATGGGGCATGCAGAAAATAAGTGCACGAGCCATTTCGGCGCCTGACGAAAGATCCTGCTGTTGATATCAGGGACCTCTACACGCCAGATACAGCTACGGTAGACCAAGGTGGCGGATAATACCATCCTGACTCCATAATGAATTCCTTTGTCTCCGACTTATGCCCGGCTGACCTTAGAACCGCGGTTGTCAGCATGGTGGATAAACCCAGTGTTATAACGTAGGGTTTCCCTCGCTATTTTATTTCTTAACTTTTCTTTAATTCTCAAATGAAACAATCAACTCAAAAACATACATATATTTATAATTTAACATACAAAAAAAATAAAGGCTCTTTCAAGGTGTGGTCAGCAAGTAATAGACCCGTCAACACCTTAAAACTAAAACTACTCAATCATATATTATATAAAATTTCCTTGAACAGTTTTTTTTATATTAAAAGGGCGCCACCCTCCTTTCTTTATCGTTTATATATCTATAGTCAAAAAAGTTATAAAGCACTAATGCCGTAGAAAGGGGGAAAGAACAGACTATTCTTCACTCAAAGTTTATCACACAGTTCAAAAGCAAAACTAAAACTCTAGGGGGCTTTCTCCACCTCTAGAAAAATAGGCCAAATCAGCCTTTTGGTGCAAATATTAATTTGCAGATTTTTAGCTCCAACTCAGAGCGGAAACTAGTTAATTTCTAATAGGTAACTATTTTAACAATAATAAGAAGGGATCCTACCTTCTCACACAGCTTTCCTATGTCACTTACTCCGTAACTTCATTACTACAATAGCTTAACTAGACAAACTCGTGAACACAAATTCAGCAACGTAAACTGGGTACTACCTCGTTCAAAGGCCAAACCAAGTCTGCTCATAAAACATAAGATAACGTACTCACATAAACATACTTAAAGGTAAAACGGAACACCCATCCGCTCTCTGCCGTTGCTCGGCCCAGAGTCCTCGCGAAATCCAACTGTCTTCGTACTAGCGTTCCCCTTGCCCCCACACACCGCAAATGTTCGCGCTGGTGCACTAAAGGTCCAGTGTCGCACAAATTATCAAAGATTTACAAATTAATAAAGTCGGTTTTAGAATTTTTAAGGTTGACCTCCAACCAAATTATGCCATTAGCATTAAATAAAACGCAAGTTAATTAAATCTAGAAATGGACCGTTACAGTGTTTATATTCTGAGGTTCATCGATGTACTGCTGAAACAGATTTTCCTGTTCAGTAGCTCTGATTTCACTGAAGCTCAGTGACTGACTACATCAGCACCTCGCCGACGTCCTCGTCTGGTGTCGAATGTCAGATCGAATTCTTATGCGGTTCTCTTTGCTGTCTCGAACAATCTTGCCGCTACTCCTGAGTTTCATCATGTTTTATTAATCGCAAGAGGGTATTTGAGCTCCTGATGATGTTACATGTCATATTCAATACTACACTGTCATGCGCACATCAGGCGTAAGAGTTCTCGGTTCCTCGTTGACGTGGAAGGCACACACGAGGAAAGGACATTCTGAGATGAATACTTCTGTGAATATTCATGTAACTCTATCTAATTTGGGCAGCTCTTCTATCGTCCACTTCGCTAGTGCAAAAAAAGTAAAGCATGACCGGAACGTCAAACACATTATTCGCCGACACCTTATTCTTTCCCGAATGTTCAGAAGATCAAATATTTCGTAGTCGATGTTTGTACCTACACCAGTGGGAGTGCTTTATTTGTTTTATATTCTGGATATGCCTTTAAACTTCCTTAGCACTTTGAGATACTAACTTGTTTGATAACCATACGATACATAAGCTACAGTTTCGGATACAATTAGATCACTAAAACCTTTGCCATCTAAATAAAGACATATGCTTTTGTTTCTGTTTAAAATTCCAACCTCAAATTTACAATCATTATCGGTCTTAGTATACTGAGGGAAATCTGTAACTAGTTGCTGGCCAACTTTAAAGCAAAAGCATTGTGAATTGATCATATACACGCATTAGAGTCATAGCCTCCTCTTTGAAATAACATTTATTAACAGTATTAGAATATTTACATCGCCACAAGCTGGGTCAATTACAAACTTTATCTGAAACCTAGATTTTAGCGCGTCCTAACGCTCTGTATATAATCGAGATAATATAGAGTTATTTCCCTTCGGAACAAAATGCATACACTATTTAGTGGGAAATTGGTGACTATGTAGGTTGCATACTATAGTATGGTTCACTAAATACCACAACAACGAAATTATTACCCTATTATATCTTGTATGGATTGCTACATTGAATACACGATAGTAACCATAAATAATTACTTAATGTATTTGCAACATTCTACCAGATGATGCACCTCCTGTATGTATTATTACTGGAGTTTATGACACTAATTGTCTTATCCGTTTATACATCTGCATATAAAGTTGATATTAAGCCCGAATATTCTAAATATGTAAAGTTCATATAATAGGGCATTAGTTTTGTTAAATTATAATACATAGAAAGAAGAAACAATTTAATTATAGAATTCCATGTAGATATACTGACAGAGAGAGATATCAGTACAGAGTCCAGGGAATTCGCCGACATGAAGAGAGAAATAATATTAACGAAATGAGAGAAAGAAATTAAATAAAATTAAATAAACCCGCAATAAGGAAGTTTTCTCCATAATATGATAAAGTACCAATTAGGAATGCCAATTACCATTCTTCCTCTATTAACGAGGGTTGCCCTTGTTATTACTTAAGCTTTGTCCTCTGCATGTCCGTCTCATATAACAGATTTTCATGTTTTATAAATATTTCGTGAATACAAAAAAAAAATACTTATTAGGATGTTCAATCCATAGTGCTTCTTGCTACTTAATATACAGCATTGGAAAAAATTTAATTAGAAAGCCTGCTTTGGGTGTGTGCATGAAGTATAGAAATATCAATATCATGTATGCGATAGAAAGAAAATTATACATCGCCGTTGTCTTTTTGTACGTCGTGGTTGCGAAGTAACTAGGTCACGTCTTATCGTATCCCTTCCCTTTCTACACGCAGTTTATTGTAAGTAGGATAAATAATTACCAAGTGTCGGAAATATTTACTATTTTTCAGAGCCGGCAGTTAAATAAAAAAATTATATTTTTTAAAAGCCTTTATACACGTAATTAAATTAATAGATATGTAAACGTTTATTTATATACCAATAAGGTATGCAACCTGTGGTACAACCAGGATCGCTGCGGGAAGTCGTAACTTATGTAACTTATCGGCAATTAAGCATGTGTTCTCCTATTGGCTATGGTTTTGCCTTATACGAGCGCGTAGAGTTAGTTACTAATATTTTTGCAGAATGGGTCTATGGCATGCTATACAGTAAAAAAATATTATCATTTTAACACTCGCCAGGGTGTATACCAGGTGTAAATGAAAATTGGCTCGTCCCCTCAATATTTATTGTTTATAGAAATAAATTGATAAAATTTAAATATGTTGTTATACGTTTCACCGGAAATTACTCCAATATTTTTTATTTTAAATAGAACACCCTGTATATTTTTACATTTTTGGAATCTATGGTAAATTCTGAATGCAACAGTGTACATTTTTCTTTGATTTTTAATTTTTTTTAGAGTGCTGTGATTTACAAAAAATCTTTCTGACGGGGTTACTTACTATTGCAAAAATTGAATTACTGTTTTGTGATAAATACTCTCTTTAATAGGAACCTTTAAAGGTGAGATAATCGGTTTTTCTAAAAAATGCATAATTGTCAAATTTCAAAATGGTGGCTCATCACGATATTTAGAAAATACATCTTTTTATTATTGCAGTGATACACATAACTTAGCAATTCCATAAGAATTCACAGTAGAAAAATCAAAATTCTTCTAAAAAAATAGGTATTATAATGTAATTGAGAAAACCCGATACACAGTGTAGTATGCTGTGAAAACAATTATTTCAAATAAAGTTATTTGTTTAAAATAGCTGTCAAAATAGTTATCAAGTAAACAATGGCTATGCTAGCATTACAGTATGCGTAATTTAAGTGTACTAGTCATGACAGATATTTTAAACGAATAATTTTATTTGAGATAATTGCACTCTAAATCAAAAAAACCGCCGCCAATTACCTGGGTATCAGAACTTCCTCACCGTAGTAAAACTCGACGTGTGGTGGAGTTTATAATAAAAGTAATTTTTTGACGTTACAAAAAAGTCACATTTTTTGACGTTTCAAAAAAGTCACAATTTGACGTTTCAAAAAAGTCACATATTAACGTTACAAAAAAGTCACTTTGACGTTTCAAAAGTCATATTTTTTGTCGTTTCAAAAAAAGTCACATTTTTTTGACATTACAAAAATTGGGACCGATTTTGCTCATCCACGAACTCAATCTCTTCCTTGACCTCTAGAATGTGTGTACCAAATTTGAAAGCTTTATCTCAAAAACTGTAGCTGCTATCGCGAACCAGACAGAAAATTTTTTCTATCTGAAATTTTGTATGTCGTCATAATTCGTCGAGATTAGTCCAGAAATGCAATAAAAACTCAAAATTTTTTTTACTAATACCTAACTTCCTCACTAAGGGTGAAGAAGTAATTAAAATTTTAGTTAAAAAAAAAGAGATAAATAAAAAATGAAAGAAAAATGTATATTGCTTTATTCAGAATTCACCGTAGATACCAAATGTGAAAATATACAGGGTGTTTCATTTAAAATAAGAAAGTTGGGGTAATTTCCAGCGAAAACGGAAGTGCATAAAAATTTAAAATACTGTCTTCTAATGTAATTTTATGTGTATAACAACATATTAAAATTATATCAATTTATTTATATAAACAATGAAATTAGAGGGGATGAGCCTCTTTTCATTTACACCCGGTATAGACCATAGTAAACAGTTTTATGTTTGTTTTTGTAATATTATTTATACTAGAAAAGGTAATTTGATGCAATAAATATTAAGGTGGGCATACACAATACGGTTTACTGGAAGGCCAACCTTCCGACCAACAAACGGTATGTATTTCATTATTCATTTTATAGTTTTGCTTTTATTTGTCTACGTGTCATCCTGTCAACCATATAAGGCAGTAGCAGCTGCCAGTCCTTGACTCCGGTTTAGTTTCCTTTTTTTGCTCATAGCAAAAAAATGACACAGACTTTATTAATTGTTGGACCATTCGTTACAACCTTTTTAAATTTTCCCTTACATCCTTTTAGTTTTTAAAAACATAAGATCAAAGAAATTAAAGTAAATAATTTTGTACCGAAGTATATCGAGTTCTCTATTCCAGACAGGATATATTTAATATTTTAAACAATATAGTACACTTAAGATTATGCACCATAAAAATAATTAACAATACAGCACTGCAGGTATTCAACATTATGCAAGTATCACTCTGGAGGGCCATAACAACGGGCAGCAAGTTTTAGAAGTGCAGTAATACAGCTCCTTTACAATTTTTTAAATTTCTTGATAATTATAAGATCTAGATTTCTTAAAGAAAATACTACAGTGACAGATAACATGATTGATAATATTCAGATTTCTATTAAATTGATAACCGATATTCCCTAAAATTAGTGTCCTCAGTGATTCTAAATTATGGCTCAAAAATTCGTTGATAAGTAACGGAGCTGTGAGTACTTAATTGTGCTCTAGGAGGTGATATCCTTCGTGCATAATAATTATGAAACTATTTATTAAATTTGATTAGAATTTAAAATTAACATATATTAATCAACAATTTATTATATAAAATCAGTCGTATTTAGACGGCATCCGTTTTTTTCTGTAATAACATTTTTAACATTTTTAATTTAAGAAGAAAATGATTAATTTACTCTTTTTGCGAAATAAATATTCAAAAATTCCCCCATTATTTCGAAGACACATTCTTGTTCAAGTTAATACTGGTTGACACGTTTGTCTCATTCAATATAAACAGGCCGTGTTGTATGTTCTATCTTTCAGATAACCTCACAAAGGAAATCAACTTGCATTACATATTAACAACCAATTAATGCAATCTTACTGAAACAATAATGTGCCTTACAAATGCAGCGGCAAATTACGTAAATAATCTTTCGTAAAAGTGAAAAATATCGATCATGAATTGAGATTCTTTGAAAAAATAAGGGCCTATGACCCACGTTCCTAACAATCCGCACCAAATGTTTACACTAAATCTTATTTGATTCCGGTATTTCTAACCACAGTGTAACCAGTAGGGTTTTTCTCCTTATTGCAAGGCCTTGCCGCCAGGAACCTTCAAGAGCGGTTAAATTGACTTGTTATAATGAAAAGCATCAGTGTAGTAGTGGCCGTTAGAGTGGCGTGTATGTTATCAGCGAAATAAAAAGTAACTCGTGGTGTAAGTGCTTTACGCGTGATTGGTTCACTGTGACAGTTGTATACATTTTATTTTATTTTAAAATGAGAAACGTTACGAAAAGAGGGGAAATGGTTTGTTCATGTAAAGGGTGTACAAATAAAAGTTATTCTAGTCATGAAAAGTTTTATTCGTTTCCTGAAAAACTGTTATATTATGCAAAACATATTGAATTTAGTATAGGAGTTAGGTATTGTTTTGCAAAAACAAGAACCATTAATGAAGTAATTTTAAGAATATAAATTGAAAGTATAAATAAAATAGGAAATGGAATAAAAAAAATAAAAGCGTTAGTTTTGTATTTACAATTAGACGAATGCTCTTCTGCATCTAGTTTGAATAATTTTTAAATATATCACAGAATAAATTTTAAAATGTGTGTATGTTGTAGACATTTTACAGATAAGTCATTTTATGAGAAGTTTAGTCCTTTTTTTAAATGATTATTAGTGCTGTCGTTTCAGAAATCCATATTTTTTAATTCAACACTGATAATTTCGGCCAAACGGCGACGGGTTATTAGATATATGTAAAGCATATATAGGTGATTATTTTTAACACAGCGTATGGGGTTGTATTATTTGCAGGCCATTTATAGGGTGAAAGAGTTAAATAAAGTTAAAGCATATACAGGGTGTCCCATAATTAAGTATCTTCTTTCAAGGGGGTAATAGGAATATAAAAAGAAATTGAATTTTGTATATAAACATTTAAGTCAGTTTATAAGGGAGCTATAATCCTTTAAATGGGTTGAATACAACATAGTTATTTGCCAATAAATACGAAATGTCTTGAGTTGCAAAAATTAAATTTGGATCAGGACTAACTAATTTCATAATGTTGTGCCATCAAACCATCGGTGTTTGGTTCGGTTATATCTGGCATGACGAGGTCCATTTTCCGTCCACGTTGACCAAAGATTTTCTGCTTTATAAACAATGTATGGTGGAAGTACTTCACCAGCAGCGTTTCCACAAAACATGACGGAAGTACTTGACTTCGTTGAATTCAACACCCTTTCCGGATATTTACAACCTCGCTTACAGATGACGCGTTTTCTTCCCGGGTCATCGGTGAGGTTGCTCTCATCATAATTGTATATTTGATCTGGAGATACACCGTCTGTTACCACCTTTAAATTTTCAATATATTCTGAAATCATTTCTGCGTTTACACCGGCCCTAACCTTCTTAATATTTGCTGCGAATCTTACAGTTAATTCAGGACGTCTCTTCAAGAATAGTTGTATCCAGTATCTTCCTGGCATGTTGTGACGGAATTGTCTAACAGTTCTACCCTGACGTGTTAAATATGTTTTTATGTTAAATCTTAAATCTAAGTAGTTCACTGGGAAACCAAACTCGGAAATTTTAATGATATGGGCGGAAAAAGAAGCCTCCTCAGCAGCAGTAAAAATTGTAGGATGTCCTGGTTTGTTGGTAAACCGGTTCTTGAGCTTATTTTTGATGGTACTCCTAGGTATTCTATAATGAACCGATGCAAATCTTTGGCTCATTGCGCCTGTTTTGATGGCACTCAAGCATTCTTCTAACTTTTCTTTAGTATAATCGATGTAAGCTCGACTACCAGGTGTTCTTTTATATTTACTAGGCATTTCTTCTATTCTACATAAAACCTGGAAAAGAAATAAAAAATTACAAGGGGGTTACTTTGACCCGGACTAAAGTAACCTGTTTATATGGGCCAAAGATATCCACTTTTATGAAATACGATGGCAACAACCATATTATTGTAAAAAGTCAAAATTGTTATTTAGACAATCTTCAAACAAGTATAACGTGTAAAAATATGTACTTACCAGAAATTTTCAGCAAAATGTAAAAGGTCTACACAGAAAAGTTTGTTTAGCTAAAAATGTGTCAAATTTTCAACTGTACCTTGTAGCGATCTAAACTGTAAATAAGAACAGTGCAACCTACAAGACGGTATCTGTATTCGTTGCCAGTGCCATCTAGGAGACATAATGGTAACGGTCGGCAATGTAGGTATCTTTATTCCGGTTGTAGCAAATTAATAAACACTTTTGGCATATGGGCTAAAGTTACACCCTTAAGGACAAAGTAACCCTGGTTTACGGTACTTATTTTGTTAAATTTTTATCTACATATCATGATTTGTTGGAGTAATTACAAAGGGGGTGGGGGTAAATTTTCGCCACAACTTTTTTATCTAATTTTTTTTGCACATTTATAGCGGGAAGAAATGCTAGTGTTAAAAACTGCATAAGATGCTCTTACTAAATGTCACTATAAGCTATCGTTTTAAAGTTATTTGTACTTAAATATTGCAATGCAGGATGGGTATACAATAATCGATAGGTAACTAGATATTTCTAGAAAAATAAGTCCGCACTTTTATTTATAAACTGATTTAAGGCAAATGTATACAAAGCTCAACTTACTTTTTATAGTTCTATTACCCTCTTGAATATAGCTACTTAATTATGGGACACCGTGTATACAAATTGTTTGGAATCCTTAAATTTATGTTGACCATCTGTTAAGTGGTTTGCATTGATAGATAAAAAAAAACAAGCAAATGTGTCTTTTATGTCTTATATAATTTTGTAAAAGTATCCCTAGACTTTTCTTATGAGCGTATATTAGCGAAATAATAAATAAATGGAAAATTAATATTTATTGCAGTAGTTACGGAAAGTTTTATTCATATTTCCTCGTGAAAAAACAGTTATATTAGTCTATTGATTTTAGTATAGGAGCTCTTCTTTTACAAAAGCAAGAACCATTGATGAAGAAATTTTAAGAATTGAAATTGAAAGTATATCATTTTATTTTTACACCACATCATGTGAGTAGAAACGCTGTGTATAGGCAGTTTCTCTAAGTTATTGAAAATAAGTGCTTTAAGAAAAAAATACGAATACATTTTACAGTCTTAAATTTATTAATAGAAATTTTAAAACTGGCAAACAACACACAAAATTAATAATTTACAATTATCAATAATTTTATGCGATAGAAAGAAAATTATACATCGCCGTTGTCTTTTTTGTACGTCGTGGTTGCGAAGTAACTAGGACACGTCTTATCGTATCCCTTCCCTTTCAATTTTTTGTAAATAGGATAAACAGATACCAAGTGTCAGAAATATTTACTATTTTTCAGAGCCGGCAGTTAAATAAAAAAAATTATATTTTTTAAAAGCCTGTATACACGTAATTAAATTAATAGAGATGTATACGTTTATTTATCAATAATTCATTTGTTTTTTTTATACCTAGCTATTTTATTTGGTAAGCTAAGAAATGTTTAGCATTCATTATTCAATAACTAATAATAAAATATTATGCCTATTGTGTATTTTATTTCATTTATCTAGATAATCTACAGATTTTTTAATTTAACCCTATAAAATGTTAAAAAATGAAATATATACACCTGGCTGCATAAGTATTAAAAACCCGTGATTTCTTTCCTAACTAATAATTATTTATTTTATTAATTAATCAACAACGCTAAATTTGCCTCGTACACCCATGGTATCCTTGTAAAATACTACGACTGTGACGCAACCACCTGCATTAGAGGTCCCAGAGCGCTCAGTGGATTTATGAATGAAGTGTAGCTGAAATAATATACTGGTGATACTGTGCTTCTAACTACATGCGGATTTTGCTTTGAATAGTAGTGTTGGTTATTATTAAAAATTCCATTACTAGTAAAGTAACTTTCGTTAGTTTTCATAATTTTATAAATAAACTCAACATCATCTTCATATTTATGTACGAACTAGCTGCAAACATTGATTTTTGCTTGGTAATCTTGTGGCATTATATTACGCATATAATTTATGTTTTATAAAATAGAACCCATAGCATACTGAATCAGATGTATTTCGGAATTTTTCTACCTAATAATATGCTTGAAACCACATCTACCATTGCCAAAATATTGTTTTTATCCTCTTCATTTAAAATATTTCTCTGATGACGACCTTTTTTTTTTTATTTAATGAACTGTCTCAAGAAGTTTACAGTCTAATTTCGAAACACTTACGATACCTTGATATATGTTCTGATACATATTAATTGCAATTATTAAATATTAATGGAAACAAGTTAAATTGATATATCCCATTCTTCTTCCTTACCATTCGAGTAGGATCTAATAACTAAGTGTAATGAAACAGTGTTAACTTTTAAAAGTGAGCACAAATTAATACTAAACAGACGTAAGTTAATAATTTACACAGTACTTACAGTTAAATACTTAAAATCATCACAAATAATATTAAATAAACATAAACTTGCAACTATTTTTTATTATTATAGCTTTTGTTTATTTCGTTGCCAATTTTTGACAAGCATTTTCAAAATTCAGTATATTGTGTTATTAAAAAAAGTATAAAAGTAGAATCTTTACTATTAACATTATTGTTTAATTACAGTGTCATAAATTTGATATCAATGTGAAGAGCACATTTTACGCTTTATGAAATTGTGAAAATATACAGGGTACTCAA
The DNA here is from genome assembly GCA_029963845.1 of Rhamnusium bicolor. Taxonomy (NCBI): domain Eukaryota; kingdom Metazoa; phylum Arthropoda; class Insecta; order Coleoptera; family Cerambycidae; genus Rhamnusium; species Rhamnusium bicolor. The sequence continues at coordinate 5,435,888 of JANEYF010000851.1, read as the reverse complement.
TTTATCCAACGCAGTTCAAAATACTCGAACTTAACTCAAATATCCAAAACATTAATCACATAATTAAAGCCTCAGTAGCCCACTTTCATCAGAAAAATATATAAGCTTAAAATTCAAAATATACGTAAGTAATACAGTATTTAATTTCGTTAAATAAACATACAGTTTTCTGTCACTCCAGTTTATTGGAATTACTGCAGGCGTATAAAAAACAAAACACAAGTGATATATTGTTACTTCTGAGACTGGCGTGGAATTTTATCCATTGTAGATTACGTAAGTAAATATTTAGTTCTCTTTCGCTAGAAAACATTGGATGGAGTACATTTAGTAGAAAAGGAATATAAATTTTAGAATGTTTACCGTAACTATGAACTGAGGAAACTCCCAGTGTAGAAAATTAAATACGTAACGTTGTCTAGAGTTCTCAAGACACCCATAGCGGAGAGAGTGTAAAACACTGTCTGAGAAAGCACAGGGCTATGAAAATCTTTCACTTCGCCCTAGGGGACCATAATCATGACTTTGAAAATACGAACAAGAAAGTCAAAATATTTATATTTATATTTGTGAAAAATAAAACAATTTTATTAATTATAAAAAAATGTCTTTAAAGATTATCTTATACAGTTTGTAATTAAATTTGAACTATAAGTTCTATTTTAATATAAACTCGAAAAAAGTTTTTTTTTAAATCAGCTTTTATACTTAGAAATGTATTCTTAAAATATTTTCTTACCCGCCTCTCAAATAATCGAGGTAACTCCCTGAAAATCTTAGTCGTCTGTGTTAGGTAAAAAGAGATGAGGCCCTGCTACAGTTTATTGTAGAGTCCGAACCACATCTGGGTTATCGGCAATTCCATTTGCCATCTTAATCCGAAACAAATTACAATTAAAATTTCTAACTTGCTCCAGGGTGAAATCGAACCATTGATCTTCGGTACTGAGTAAATAACTATTAGCCAAATTATTGCTATATTCAAATTCTGTATTTACTATTATTTGCAATTCTACTTAAAGCTAGATATGTCATTTACTTTATAAAATAAAATAAATAAAATAGAAACATGGGTATACGTTTTGCTCATTCCTTATAAAAAAAATAAAATATATTCATACAAAGGATGATCCTCCAGGGCAACAATTCCTACTCAGGCCGCGGACAGATCGTCCTTGCAGCCCGGTGTTTTCGCTCTTGTTTTGTGTTAGCTTCTTCGAGATTATGCTATGGTGGCACTTTCCTAAACAAATATAGTGCGTTTTAGTTAGATATTAAGTGCAAGTGTTTTGAAAATTGAATGAAATTAAATTGTTTTAATTAAAGGTTATAGTATGTTACACAGAAAAAGCTATGAAAAAACCTGTTAGAGAAAATTGAACATCAAAGTATGTGTAAATTGGTTATTTAAGTAGATAAGGCATGTCCTTGCATTATGAGGGGTTGTTTAGGATATTTGGTTAGAATTATGAGTTGTGTTTGTAAATTTAATGTGTGTGTGTGTGTGTCCGTCGTTGTGTGTTTTGTTAGTTTTAGTCAACTTGGTGGTAGAGTGGCAGGTTTTCATGTATCAGTCTGTACGCATGAATATAGTTATGGTATCCACGTATGTCTGTTATATCTTTGTTACGTTGGAAGCGTGAATAATAATAATAACATAATAATAATAACTTATTTGTCCACTGGATCATATACATGATATAGGATATGTCAAAAATATATCTGGAAAGTCAGAGAATACAACAGTAATTTTAATTAAATTAAATTAATAAAATGTAAAATATACATACAACACATTAAATAAATGAAAAAAATATATATTAAACATGATATAAAACAGAATATAAAACAGATTATAAAACAGAATATAAAACAGAGGCCACAAATTAAATCATAACTTAATAATTCTAAACTTTATAGCAAATCATTTAGGTACTCATCAACAGAATAATATGATTTACTTTTAAGTAAATTCTTAGTTTTTATATTAAAATTTCTTTCGTCTAATATTTTGTACGATATGGGCAGTTTATTTTACACTTTAGTTGCTAAATATTTCGGACTACGTTCACATAATGTAAGACTATGATAAGGAATTTCCAGGATATGGCTATATCGCGTATTATACAAAAGGTTCGAAGTAATGGTATTTTCATGTAATTCTGATCTGGCATATAACAATAAACTAAGGAAAAATAAGCAGGGCAGCGTAAGTATTTCTAATTCTTTAAAGATATCTCTACAACTAGTTCGCCTAGTTACTCCTGCTATTATGCGCACAGCCCATTTCTGTAATTTAAAAACTCTCAACATGTCGGGTGAAGAACCCCAAGCAATTACGGCATAATTAATAATTTACTGAAAATGTGCATAATAGTAAGTAATTAATACTGCCTTACTAATTATCTGTCGTAATTGACTCATACAATAACATATTGGGGCTATTTTTTTTGCAAATTTCATGGATATGTATTGTCCAAGAACAGTTATCACTAATATGTAAACCTAGAAATTTGGTGGATACAACTTGTTGAATGGATCCCTTATTTGATTTTATTAAGAGACTGTGGTCATTATTAATTTTTCTTGTATTAAAATGAATAAATATTGATTTGTTGCTATTTAGAACAAGTTTGTTTTCAGTAAACCAAGTATGAGCAATACCTAATTGATCGTTAGCGTTTCTGACTACATCTGTAGTTTTCTTGGTGGTGATAAGCAAAGAAGTATCATCAGCAAAAAGAATTGAATTTTTACACTTAAAATTGTTGACATAAATTATATAAAGGATTGGTCCCAGGACTGAGCCTTGTGGCACACCTACTCTAAGTTCCATTTGCCTAGATTTAATATCATCTATCTGTACATAGTGTTTCCTACCATGCAAGTAACTTGTAAACTATTCTAGTGATATACCTAGGATTCCATAGCCTTCTAATTTAAATAACAGTAAGTTATGATCAACAAGGTCAAAGGCTTTACTGAGATCGAGAAATATCCCTAGACATTTATTTTTATTATCTAGGTTGTCATACAATTCCGTCAAGAATTTAATGACAGCTGTTGTTGTTGAACGACCTTTCCGAAAACCAAATTCATTTTTATTAAAAATATTGAATTTATCAAAAAAAACTTACTATTCTATTCGATATACACTTTTCAAAAACTTTGAAGAATGACCTTAAAATAGAAATAGGTCTGTAGTTTTCAACTTTGTTTTTAAAACCCGCTTTAAACAATGGTCTTATTTTTGAAATTTTAAGTCTCTCTGGAAAACTGCCTTCAGAGAAAGATGAATTAATTATTATTGATAATGATTTAGCTATCGCCGGTGGGCATTTCTTTAGTAAGGTAACACTAATGTTATCGTCTCCACAGGATCTTGAATTTTTTAAACCTTTTATTATATCACATATTTCCAATTCGTCAACTGGTTGAAAAAAGAAGAAAATTTGTTTTTATCAATTTGTGGTACAAAATTTTGCTCATTTATGTTACTTGCCAAAAGTCTAGGAATATTATTAAAATAATCATTAAATGTGTTACTTACGGTTGATGGATCAGATGTTGCATCGTTGTCAATCTTTAAACTAATTGGTGTGTTATCTCTCACTTTATTCTTGTTTATAATTTTCCAGGCCGTTTTAGATTTGTTTTCGGAATTTTGCAAAATTCTGTCGTTATGCATTTTCTTCGCTTTATTTATTAATTGCCGACATATCGATTTATACCTTTTGTAGTATGATATTATATCCTGATTTCCACTTAATGAAAGGCGATACAAAGATTTTAGCTTTTGTGAGGGAAATTTGTAGACCTTTTGTCAGCCATTTTTAGAAGTATAATTTTTACAGGCATCATTTATAGTATATTTACTTTCCACGGAAAATGCCAATTCAAAGTAATATAGAAAAGTATCCATAAAAAGGTCAAATTTTTTGTTTACATTATAGTTGTTATTTTCTAAATAGCTCCAATCATCCGAAGTCATTAGGTTGCAAACATAATTTATGTTTTCTGGATTGTCTAACGATCTATATTTTATTGTGCTTTTAATATGAAGAGAATTTTTTAAATACAGAGATGAGCTGTGCATTATGATCACTAATACCATTTTCTATAATACGGTTGTTGAAAGTTGTTTCTTCCAAATTCGTACAAACATTATCCAAACAGTTTTTAATCCTCGTGGGTTCTTTAAATAATGGATTAATATTATAAGAATTTAAAATATCTAGGAGATTATTTAAGTTGTTGGACGATTTTAGAAAATTTATGTTGAAATCTTCACAGATTACAATATTAAATTTATTTAAATATATATCAATATCTCCATCAGGGCTCCTATACAATACCAATATACAGTACCAATATTGGGTGTACCAATGTTGGGTGTAAGCAATTTTTGTGAGACTTCTTTTATGTGGTCACGCATTAGTGGCATATTTGTGTTTCTATGTAGGTAATCTATCCGTATGTATCTCTTTGCTTGGTCACGAGTCTCAGTAGTTCTACGTCACCTAGAGGCGGTTATAATGTGTATCTGATATTCGGTTCCAGGCGGCGTAGCCGTACGTCATTATAGGTTTTAGTGTTGTCTTGCAGAGTAATAGTTTGTTATCGGTGTTTAATTGGAAGCGCCTGTTAAGTAGGGGATAAAGTTTGTGTAGGTTCATATATGTCTTGTTTATTGTTTTCGTAATGTGTGGTTTTAATGAGAAGCGTTGGTCCAGTGTCACTCCTAAATATTTTACAGTTTTGCTTTCCGTGATGCTTTTGTTATTAATTGTGAGTGGGGCAAATGTCTTAATGTTCGTAAATTTTTTTTGTGATTTAAAGTTTTTGTCTCGGTTATTGTTATTTTCCATTTGTCGTAGTAGTAAGTTAAGTCAAGGTGGTAACGTATTTTTGTCGCAGCAGTTTATGCGTAAAAGGATTGTACGTACGAGTCGTGAGCGTAAATTATGGTTTGAGACATGGGGTGGGCGGGGAGGTCGGCGAGGTAGAGGTTGATTAACGTGCGTGAAAGAATCATGCCCTGCGGTACGCCCGCCCTTATATCGTTTATGTCTTATAGTGCATTGTTTATTTTAATTTTAAGTTGTTTCTCTGCAAGATATGACTTGAAAAAGTTAGGTAATACAGGGGTAATTTATGAAGATTCTGTAATTTTGACAGGAGACCCCCATGCCAAACAGTGTCGAACGCTTTCTCTATGTCTAGTAGAAACATTTTCGTGTTGTGCTCTCGGTTAAAGCCGCTGATGACGTCGTGCACCACTTTACACAACGACAGCGTGGTATTGTGTCCTGCTCTGAACTCGGTCACCATGCCCAATGCTGCTTCACAAAACTCAGTTCTAGTTTATTTTTTACACAAACAAACTGCATTAAATAACAATATAATTACTTATTATTTTGCAGAAATTGTTACCCCCTTTATAATAAGTTTTAGTTGGAGAAAAACTTGAACAAATTACCGAAACCTGCATGCAATAAGATACAACCTAAAAAACGCATTTGAACATAATTTCAAAAGCAAATTATAATTTTTTCAATCAGTTTAGGGATACCATATCTAAGTATAGTTTTTGCCAGAATTTCCCAATCCTAAGATGCAAATTTTGTTGTTTCATGGATCTAGTAAATAATCCAAATAAAATATTGTTAATTTTTTCTTTGTTTTCATAACATATGGTACAATCCCCTGTATCTCTAAACTAATATTATACGGGAGGGGAACACACGTTGCCTACGACTATCAGTCATATAACTGCCTTCCAAGTCACCGAAGTAGCCTCTTGAAAATCTAAATTTTGTATTAGGTAAAGAAAGACGTCCCACAGTTGTGGAGTCTGAACCACATTTATGGCATAGATAGTGGATCTCACGTTAGTCGGAAGAAATTTCGAATAAATTTTTAATTTCACCCTTTCTCCAGTAGGATTGCACCACCGATATGAGGTACCAAGTAAATAAGAATAAGCGTAGATCACTCAACTTCCGTCAGCCATATATTTTGAAACCTATTTATCCAGAAATGATACAAACCAGTGTGTAGTATAGTCATTTCAGGAACTGGTTAATTCATGATGTTAAATAAAGTTAGTAATATCTATATATATATATATATATATATATATATATATATATATATATATATATATATATATATATATATATATATATATATATATATATATATATATATATATATATATATATATATATACCTGCATGCAATAAGATACAACCTAAAAAACGCATTTGAACATAATTTCAAAAGCAAATTATAATTTTTTCAATCAGTTTAGGGATACCATATCTAAGTATAGTTTTTGCCAGAATTTCCCAATCCTAAGATGCAAATTTTGTTGTTTCATGGATCTAGTAAATAATCCAAATAAAATATTGTTAATTTTTTCTTTGTTTTCATAACATATGGTACAATCCCCTGTATCTCTAAACTAATATTATACGGGAGGGGGAACACACGTTGCCTACGACTATCAGTCATATAACTGCCTTCCAAGTCACCGAAGTAGCCTCTTGAAAATCTAAATTTTGTATTAGGTAAAGAAAGACGTCCCACAGTTGTGGAGTCTGAACCACATTTATGGCATAGATAGTGGATCTCACGTTAGTCGGAAGAAATTTCGAATAAATTTTTAATTTCACCCTTTCTCCAGTAGGATTGCACCACCGATATGAGGTACCAAGTAAATAAGAATAAGCGTAGATCACTCAACTTCCGTCAGCCATATATTTTGAAACCTATTTATCCAGAAAATGATACAAACCAGTGTGTAGTATAGTCATTTCAGGAACTTGTTAATTCATGATGTTAAATAAAGTTAGTAATATCTATATATATATATATATATATATATATATATATATATATATATATATATATATATATATATATATATATATATATATATATATATATATATATATATATATATATATATATATATATATATATATATATATATATATATATATATATATATATATATATATATATATATATATATATATATATATATATATATATATATATATATATATATATATATATATATATATATATATATATATATATATATATATATATATATATATATATATATATATATATATATATATATATATATATATATATATATATATATATATATATATATATATATATATATATATATATATATATATATATATATATATATATATATATATATATATATATATATATATATATATATATATATATATATATATATATATATATATATATATATATATATATATATATATATATATATATATATATATATATATATATATATATATATATATATATATATATATATATATATATATATATATATATATATATATATATATATATATATATATATATATATATATATATATATATATATATATATATATATATATATATATATATATATATATATATATATATATATATATATATATATATATATATATATATATATATATATATATATATATATATATATATATATATATATATATATATATATATATATATATATATATATATATATATATATATATATATATATATATATATATATATATATATATATATATATATATATATATATATATATATATATATATATATATATATATATATATATATATATATATATATATATATATATATATATATATATATATATATATATATATATATATATATATATATATATATATATATATATATATATATATATATATATATATATATTTATATATATTATGGTGTCCCGCTCCGTCGGCCATCTGGCTCTTTATAAAAGGAATATCGGAAAATTTCAAAAAACGGGGTGATAGAGAGGCGCAATGGTACATAGTCTAAAAATATTTTTAAATATACAGGGTGATCCATTGAGGCGTGACGATATAAACTTATGTTTTTTTAAATGGAACACTAGGTATATTATTACATATTTGAATTCTACTTTTTAAAGACGACTCAAGCGATATGCCACTTGATGGGTCTGCGATGGGTCGGTACCATAATATGGGTGAGTTTGTACCAAAACATGCCAACTTTGTGAGCTCACTGTGACGTAGTGGAAGGACATTTGAGATCTAGGATTATGTCAAAAATTGTCAAACACCCTGTAGTTTACGCTACTTTTATCGGATCTAACGAAATCGGTCATTTTATACCGGGTGAGTCAGGAAACGCCAAAACTACTTTTTCATTTTTTCAAATGGAACGCCCTGTATATTAGGATCCAAAGGAAAGCCCTTGAAAGAGCTTTCCACTGATATAAAGGTTCAAGGGTCTATCTATCATGGGTGCCAAGAATTTGATTGCAAAGTGGCACAATAATTCGAGGTTTATTAAAAAATTACGCTCAATTTTCAATTGTTTTGTGAATTTTCGCTTAAATCGGCGCTTTTCAGTAAGAAAATTCAAAATAATTATCTTTATACTGGAGAAAAATACCGTACTTCAGTGCAGAAAAATACTTAAGTATAAAATAGTCAACGCCTGATAAATTTAATTTTTTTTTTTTGAAATGCGTATATAAATTCATGTCATGACAAGTCTTTTCAGCCCGACGTAATTTTGTCGCGAAATGATTTATTATTTTAGAACGGTGCTTAATAAAACGTGCTTTTCGTAGTAATTTTTTTCTCAGCTTTAAAAATGGTGTAATTCATTCTTCTAAAATAAGACCAAAAAATACTTTTATTTTCAATTCAATGAAAAGATAGTAAAATTTTGTTAAGTTTGGAAAGTTGTTGTTCCACGTACTATCATCGAAAGAATAAAATAAAAAAAAATTGTAGAGAATTTCAAATTGCTTCAACTTTCAATTTATCGAAATAAATTCAAAAAATCAAGTAGGTACCTGTCATAAAAGTACCAGTCTTGTTAATAATTTTACTTTATTGTTGTAAAATTTCGAGTGTTGATATTTTTCTTAGTATAAACGAACGAGTAACAATGAAATTTACCCAACAAGAGTTAACCGATATGATATATTGTTTGGGAGAAGCTGATAGGAATTGCTTATTGGCATCAAGGATTTGTGAAATAAATACCCCGAGAGACGAACTCCTGATCCTAACTCATTCAAAAACTTGAGAGAAAGATTTGAGGACACTGGTAATGTGTGTTATACCAAAAGAAAATGAGGAACATGGTTGTAAATAATGAAGAACACGAATTGACAGTTTTGCTTCACGTGCAAGAGAATCCTCACATAAGTTGTCGTGAAATTGAACAACAAACCGATGTAAGTAAAAAACTTCTGTAAATCGTATCATCAATAAACACAAATATCACCCCTATCACATTCAACTACACCAAGACCTTTATGGGGAAGATTTTCAAAAATCGTATTAATTTCGCAATATAATGCTAAATAAAATTAACGAAGATGCCCAATTTTTATCAAAGGTTTTATTTACCGATGAAGCTACCTTTCGCAGTAATGGGACAGTAAATCGCTATAATATGCATAATTATGACGGACTGAAAACCCGCACTGGGTCAGGAAGTGGATCACCAAAATCGATGGTCAATTAATGTATGGGGTGGCATATTGGACAACTATGTCATTGGACCGTGGTTTTTTGAGGATGGGGCATTAAATGGCCGAAGATATCAGGCCAATTTCTTACGTTTGAATTTAGAGGGGCTGCTTCCAAGATGTAGATGAAGACGTTAGAGAGAACATGTGGTTCCAGCACGACGGTGCACCCCCACATAACCATCGAATAGTAAAAGATTTTTTAACTAATTGGAGAGGGGAACAATGGATTGGTCGTGGAGGACCCATAAGATGGTCGGCACGGTCTCCAGACCTAACTCCTTGGATTTTTTCCTATGGGGCTATGTGAAGCTTAGTAGGTCTACAGGGTGAGGTCCACAACCAGGAGGATATGCAGGAAAGAATCGCCGCAACATTTCGCAATGTCTCAATAGCTGGTCACTAGCCGATGTTCGAAGAACAACTGAAAATCGTTTTACAACTGTGTATCAGGGAGAATGGGAACATTTTTACCTCTCTATTTAGTTTAATTTCCAGTGCTTCCACCCAGTTTCTTTCCAAATAAAGTTTTCGTTTCTTCCTTCTTGGACATTTTTTTTGTCTGCAGAGAACTATCATGGTGCAGATAAGTTGATATCATTATTTTCGAAATTGTCTTACTGAAAGAGCCGATTTCAGCGAAAATTCACAAAACAATTGAAAATTGAGCGTAATTTTTTAATAAACCTCGAATTGTGCACCTTGCCTTCAAATTCTTGGCACCCATGATAGATAGACCCTTGAACCTTTATATCAGTGGAAAGCTCTTTCAAAGGGCATTCCTTTGGATTCATAATATACAGGGCGTTCCATTTGATAAAAATGAGAAAAAATAGTTTTAGCGCTTCCTGACTCATCCGGTATAAAATGACCGATTTCGTTAGATCCGATAACAGTAGCGTAAACTACAGGGTGTTTGACAATTTTTGACATAATCTAGATCTCAAAAATGTTCTTCCATTACGTCACAGTGAGCTCACAAAGTTGGCATGTTTCTGGTACAAACTCACCCATATCATGGTACCGACCCATCGCAGACCCATCAAGTGGCATATCGTTTGAGTCTTCTTAAAAGGAGAATTCAAATATGTATTAATATACCTAGTGTTCCATTTAAAAAGACATAAGTTTATGTCGTCGCGCCTAAATGGATCACCCCTGTATATTTAAAAATATTTTTTAAACTATGCACGTTTGCGTCCTCTATCACCCCGTTTTTGAAATTTTTCGATATCTCTTATAAGAGAGCCAGGACATTTGGCCGACGCGAGGCTGGGACACCCGGTATATATATATATATATATATATATATATATATATATATATATATATATATATATATATATATATATATATATATATATATATATATATATATATATATATATATATATATATATATATATATATATATATATATATATATATATATATATATATATATATATATATATATATATATATATATATATATATATATATATATATATATATATATATATATATATATATATATATATATATATATATATATATATATATATATATATATATATATATATATATATATATATATATATATATATATATAATATATATATATATAAATATATATATATATATATATAATATATATATATATATATATATATATATATATATATATATATATATAATATATATATACAGGGTGATCTACCACGAGTGTGCCAAACTCAGAGGCTTGTAATTTATCAAAAAATAAATGAACTTTCATTAATCAATATATGTCCTAAAACGCATAATAAGGAGCTACAACCCCTTAAAGGGGGTTGATGAATATCAATTTTTCGATTATAAGTCCAATATGGTGGTGATTAGAGAAATGAAATTTTCATGCATACGACCCCGATGTAGGCGCATAAAAGTACAAATTTCGTAATTAACAGCTTGCTTTATTGAGGTAGTTTTGAGGGGTAAGGTGTAGTTTTTTACCCTAAACTTTTTTGACATCACTTCCGAAGCAAAACTTTTAAATAACATTATTTCCCATGCAATAACTCAGAAAAATGTATTTTTCAAAATTTCTGTCACACCAACCGTTTTTGAATAATTTGCGTTGAACGGCAATAAGGTTTTTCACGTGAAATAAACAACATTTTTATTACAAAATATAAATCAATGTACAACACAGAAACAACGTACTTAATAGCTAAAAGAGTAACTGTTCAAAATGACCTCCTTGAGCACGAATACACGCCTCACAACGACGAATAACTGAATTATTAATTTCAGCCATGTCACCATTGTTTGTGATATAAGCTATACTATTATTGATCCTTTCCATCAAGTGCTGAATATTATTTATTTCCTCAAAATAAACTAACTGCTTCATATGCCCCTAGAAATAAAAATCTAGAAGTTTGAGATCGGGAGAGCGAAGAGGCCATAAAACAGGACCACAGTTACCAATCCAGTTATTTCCAAAATTCCGATTCAACCATTCATTCACATGTCTTATTGCCGTTCAACGAAAATTATTCATAAACGGCTGGTGTGACAGAAATTTTGAAAAGTACTTTTTTTCTGAGTAATTGCATGGGGAAATAATGTTATTTAAAAGTTTTGTTCAGAAGTGACGTCAAAAAAAGTTTGGGGTAAAAACTACCCTCACCCCCTCAAAACTACCTCAATAAGGCAAGCTGTTAATTAGAAATTTGTAATTTTATGCGCCACACTCGGGCCGTAATGTATGAACATTTCATTTTTTTAATCACCACCATATCGGACTTATAATCGAAAAATTGGTATTCATCAACCCCGTTTAAGGGTTGTAGCTCTCTTATTATGCGTTTTAGGACATATGTTTGTTAATGAAAGTCCATTTATTTTTTGATAAATTACCAGCCTCTGAAGTTTGGCACACTCGTCGTAGATCACCCTATATATATATATATATATATATATATATATATATATATATATATATATATATATATATATATATATATATATATATATATATATATATATATATATATATATATATATATATATATATATATATATATATATATATATATATATATATATATATATATATATATATATATATATATATTACTAGCTTTATAAAAATTGTTAATAAAACGGACTAAAATTTTGACATTGGCTACCTCGCCATAATATAACTTTAGTTTTAAGCATTTATTTAACGTCGACTCATTTCCGCTACCAAGGCAAATTACCGACGCCAGGATTAGTGAATAATCTCATTAGTGATTGTGAAAACACTGTAATCCCTATCCTGGACATTTAGCCCGGACGGTCTGTGTGGAAGCACGCGACATTACCTTTCACCACCGCATCGCATTGATAAATATAACATTTAAATTTAACTGAAACGGACGGAAAATATCTAATCCTATAATAAATTCACAAAATAAAAGACACTAATAACAATTAATGTACTGAAAATAAGAATTAAATAAAAATTCCATTGAATTATTTAAAATAAAAACAATGAAAACTTAATTTTACAGATATTCAAAGTCGGATGAACTTTGCAACCTCCTGGGGCGCCAATTGTCGAGGGATAGCGACCTGAGTATAGAATCTGATTTTTAAGAGAACATCTCGGAAAGCGAAGTAATTGAATTGAATTATTTGTTTACTCTCAATTAAAATTTCCACTAAAATCATATAAAAATATTTTATTCACGGAGAAAGAAAATCAATCAGAAACATTCAACAGAGTTGTCTAAATTGTTAATATACTAAATATGTTAGTTTTGTCATAATTAAATGCATTTATAGAAAAAAATAATAAAATAATTAATTATTGGGTATTACGTAATCGTCTTTCCAAACCTAATATGACAACAATAATAAATAGCTATAGTCTAAGAGCTGGCTACATAAAAAAGCAAGGTATAAGGTACATGAAATGTGAATAGCTAGATTGGTTCCATTAGCGCTCCCGAACACCGAATGGCCAGTCTGCCAGCGCGATTAGGAAAATTAAGGCGGGGGCGGACGGTCAAAGATGACAAATTTTACAATGAAAAAAATAATTATGCTCATGGATAAAAATAATTGGGAAGTGAAGTATTTGTTGCTACGAAACGCGGAAAATTATTGGCAGATGATTTCGTGGAAGAGAAATGGCCGGCAGACCTCAACAAAGCGGCGTTATCTTTAGTGAGAAAAAAAATGACAAGCCTCATGATAAAAAATTATTGAGAATGATTGTTAAACTGTTGAGGAAGCTATGTTGTCAATGGCAGACGAAAAAAATGGAAGACAACATCGGGGCTGACTGTATTGAAGAGCGCGGTCTCGATCGCGCTTAACGAGTTAGTTCCGTACGATGCATTATAACGATTTATTATTTTGTTAATTATATTATGAGGACAATAAGTTAACAATTCCTATATTATACAAGTGCTAAAAGATATGTTTACCATTAAAATAATTTTTTTATTAACAAATAATACAAATAAATTGTAGACTTATTCTATTTCGCTGTTTGTGTCGGATTCATCGTACTGCATATCTTCTTCGCTTTCGCAATCAATGTCATCCTCAGATTGGATTTCGCTAACATCTGTTGAAAAACCAAATTAAATATTAAAAATTGCTATTAACAAATATAAGAACGAAAGCGTGTGGAAATATTTGTACCTTCAGGCTGTTCTTGATCGATAATACCGTCTTTAACGCTAGATGGTATCTGAAGTCCATTGAACCATTGGAACTGGTATTTGGAGTCGACTATTACCCATCCGCAGTCTTTTGGTACCAAATTAGTCGGAATTTTCTTGTGAGTGTGGCTCCACAATCTGGCGATATACATGGATCTTAAGAATTGTGGTCTTATTTCAGCTGCACAAGGAGGTATTGATGAAGCTACAAAATTTTGTAGGTTTTTTTTTGAAATGGTTCGTTGACGTTATTGACTTTGTAATTTAAAAAAAAGCTCAAAACGAGCATTATCTACGGAATCAAGTGATTTTATCGTACAAAGTGAACAAAAAAAGTTTTCAACATTTCGAAATACAGTAAGTCTATCACAATCTTCATTGCTTAATTCAGCAAATGCGCGTTGAAACTGTTCGCTTAACAGTAATAATTTTAAAGGACGCTGTTTTCCTTTTCTAAAAAAAGCTGGATTGAAATCACATCCAGTGAATGCATGAAACCCTGATAAAGATTTACAAAATAATTCTCCGTGTCTATCATAAAGTGCTGACAAGTCAATCATACGCTGTTTGCTTAAAATACCCGTTTGAATCCAAACTTTACTATTCTTTTTTAGCTTATCCATGTTGGCTAGCATTATAATAAGTATGTCCGTGTCGGAATATTTTATTATAATGTTAGCTTCCTCCGGAATATTGCACGCGTGAAAAACTATTTTCGTATCAGCTTCTTCATGAGCTACTAACGTGTAGATATCATTTATCGAAAATAAATACACCGTCCATTAAAGATTACGAAAGATCTCTACGAGGCGGTAACTGTGATGAGCGTATGTACGTGATTTCTGGACCTGATCAAACAAGACCCGCATATTTTGTCAAAGAGCTTAGAAATAGCAATTTCAAGGAAGCTCTTGTGCGTTTTTCAATTGTACATTGGCAGTAGTGAAATAATACCATTTTTTGAAAATAAAAAAAGTCTTACTGAACTTCGATAAGTGTTACGAATATAAAGTGCACAATGACACTGTTTTATTTTCGATAAATGATATCTACACGCTAGAAGCTCATGAAGAAGCTGATACGAAAATAGTTTTTCACGCGTGCAATATTCCGGAGGAAGCTAACATTATAATAAAATGTTCCGACACGGACATACTTATTATAATGCTAGCCAACATGGATAAGCTAAAAAAGAATAGGAAAGTTTGGATTCAAACGGGTATTTTAAGCAAACAGCGTATAATTGACTTGTCAGCACTTTATTATAGACACGGAGAATTATTTTGTAAATCAGGGTTTCATGCATTCAGTGGATGTGATTTCAATCCAGCTTTTTTTAACAGCGTCCCTTAAAATTATTACTGTTAAGCGAACAATTTCAACGCGCATTTGCTGAATTAAGCAATGAAGATTGTGATAGACTTACTGTATTTCGAAATATTGAAAAATTTGTTTGTTCACTTTATACGATGAAATCACTTGATTCCGTAGATAATACTCGTTTTGCGCTTTTCTTAAAAAATTACAAAGTCAATATCGTCAACGAACCATTTCAAAAAAAACCTACAAAATTTTGATGCTTCATCGATACCTGCTTGTGCAGCTGAATTAAGACCACAATTCTTAAGATCCATGTATATCGCCAGATTGTGTAGCCACGCTCACAAGAAAATTCCGACTAATTTGATACCAGAAGACTGCGGATGGGTAATAGTAGACTCCAAATACCAGTTTCAATGGTTCGATGGACCTCAGATACCATCTAGCGTTAAAGACGTTATTATCGATCAAGAACAGCCTGCGCTTTCGTTCTTATATTTGTTAATAGCCATTTTTAATTTTTAATTTTGTTTTTCAACAGATGTTAATGAAATCCAATTTGAGGATGATATCGATTGCAAAAGCGAAGAAGATATGCAGTACGATGAATCCGACACAAACAGCGAAATAGAATAAGTCTCCAATTTATTTGTATTATTTGTTAATAAAAAAATTATTTTAATGGTAAACGTATCTTTTAGCACTTGTATAATATAGGAATTGTTAACTTATTGTCCTCATAATATAATTAACAAAATAATAAATCGTTATAATGCATCGTACGGAACTAACTCGTTAAGCGCGATCGAGACCGCACTCGAGACCGCGCTCTTCAATACAGTCAGCCCCGATGTTGTCTTCCATTTTTTCGTCTGCCATTGACAACATAGCTTCCTCAACAGTTTAACAATCATTCTCAAAAATTTTTAATCATGAGGCTTATCATTTTTTTCTCACTAAAGATAACGCCGCTTTGTTGAAGTCTGCCGGCCATTTCTCTTCCACGAAATCATCTGCCAATAATTTTCCGCGTTTCGTAGCAACAAATACTTCACTTCCCAATAATTTTTATCCATGAGCATTATCATTTTTTTCATTGTAAAATTTGTCATCTTTGACCGTCCGCCCCCGCCTTAATCTTCCTAATCGCGCTGGCAGACTGGCCACTCGGTGTTCGGGAGCGCTAATGGAACCTCTCTAGCTATTCACATTTCATGTACCTTATACCTTGCTTTTTTATGTAGCCAGCTCTCCGTCTACTATAGGTTCCTACATTTTATACTGTTATTATTATATGAATGCACTAATGTAAATAACGTCTTTTATTCTTTCGGAAATCCTTAGGTGCTACATATTATTTCCAAAAATATTTTAATTACACAATTCAAAATATGGAAATTTGTCATATTTATTTTGACTTTTTAAATTGATAGATTGATTGTAGCTTTGGTAATCATAATGAAATTTTCTGTAATCCATTTTTCTATTAGAGATATGTAAAAATGAATTCTGTCACAATTTTAGGGTTTGATATTGTACGATAAATAATGCAACCGTCGCCTACTTTACATATAATACCCTGAAAGAGGTCATTTATAAAGATTAGAAAGACCAAGGGTCCAATTATGCTTTCTTGAGGGAAGCCTAAGGTTTTATTTAAAATTCAGATTCAACACACTTCCAGATATCCTGTCGCAAAGTTTGTCCGTCTTTTTTTGTTAAGCATAGCAGATATCCCAGAAAATAGTATTTAACCAAACTATACACAGGGCTATTGATTTAAAATTCATTGGAAAACAACATATGCTCAATTTCGTGCCAAAATATATCAGACCAACAAAACAGAAAATGTCTCTGTCTTACTTAAACAAAGCTAGTACAAGAATTACAAAAAAGAATTTGAGCCAACCAAAAATAATGAAAAAGGAGAAATAAAGCATCCATTTCCTAAGCAATTTTGTGCTGATGAGGAACAATAATTTCGAAACACCAATGTTTACATCAGGGTCGTTTGTCTTCTTGGGGTATATGACTTTTTGTTACTTTCATTTTATGTTTCATTACTTTTATACTTTTTTCCGTTGATAAAATGAAACAAAGGTAACATAGAATGTTGAATTTAAATATCAACAGAATTGTGTTATTTATTTTTTTTATTTCTATTATACAGACTGGGCAAATAGTTTACAGTTTCAGTTTAAAATGTAATTAAAAAGGCAATTCCCATGTGGAATGGTAAAGATTAATGATAATATCAATTTATAGACTGCTATACTGAGAGAAATATTAGTTGGTATTTACTAAACTATTCACCCGTGGTAGCATATTAAGCTCTAGTGATAATGCATATGTCTATTGTTTCCTAATTTATTAATGAATAAGTGAACTTTGGTGTAAAATGCATTCCTCGAATATATTTATTATTTTATCATAGAGACATGTGTTATTAATAGTACACATTTCATTTATAACTTGCTAAAAATGTCTTCCATGTTTAATGAATTTTATGTATATAAGCCTTAATTAAGTGCGTCAACATATTTTGGTACAAACTAAGCAAAATTAAATCCTCTGGACTTTTACTAATATACACGTTTTCCTGCTGCGCTCTATATATCTTACCATTATAGTATCCCACACCAGCTATGACCATTTCAGCTTTTTACAAAGTCTAATTTAGGAAATATGTTAATATTTTCCTAGAGTGCCTAATATAGACCAAGCGGCCAATTATGTAAACATAATTTGACAATTTCTTTAATTTTTTATAATTTTTCACAAAGAACTTTTTAGCTAGGGATAAAATATCTTCGGAAGATTCGAGAAATCTCACATATTATGATTAAACGAGACAATTTTGGAATTATTAAATTTTAAATGTGAGCAAGGGTTACATAGAGAACGAAGAACAGTATTTCCAATTCATTCATTAAATAAACCCATATTTCTTTGCTCCCACTAATTAATTTACAAATGTTTATTCAGGAAAATAGTCCTGGTGTATACAATACGCCATGCTATCAATATGTAAATACTTTCAAATTTTTCACAAGAAACTTTTTAGCTAGGGAATATCTTCGGAAGATTCGAAAAATCTCACATATTATTATTAAAATACCCAAGCAACATTCTGACGACGAACCGACGTTGCTGTTCGCAACTAAAAGTCAGTGTGCGACGTACACAAAATATCGGACTGACACATATTTGTACTAATCTGGTCAATAAAATATGGGTCGATTCGCCGTAGAGGACCGACTTTAGTCGTTGTGATTACCGACCAAATGTTCACCAAATTTTACGTCGGCTTAAGTTGGTTGTTACCAACCTTATTTAAAATTTGATCTACAATCTGACCTACAAGAGTCGGGTGTAGGTAGTGAAACTAAGCAATTTTGTATATTCTTCTATTTGTCGTACCTATCTATTTATATAAAATGGATAAGGTGTGTTTATCATTGAGTACGTATTATAGACAAAATACTTCGAATAAAATTTTAATAAATCTGGTGGGGTAAAAACTGAAACGAAAGAAATTTTATTGATACATATATATAAAGTAGATCGAAAAATATAGTGAACCCATAAGAATAAAGTTTATTTTAAGAACGAAAGTACTATTTTTATTTTTTTACTTCCAAAAAATATTTTCCCTTTTCAAAGAAAGCGCAATTGAAATATTGTTTAATTAATTTTACGAGTAAATAAAAACTTTTTTTGGTTACTTTATTTGAAAAAAGAGGCAAATTTTGTATATTTAAAATAATTGACACATAATCAACATGGCCGCCTATTATTTCCTTCTTTGGAACCAGAAAATATGGCGAAGGCGCGAATAAGTGCAACTATTTTTACTAACAGCGACGTCACGATTAAATAATTTTACCTGCACCAGCTTTTAGTAGGCTTTGGTGCAGAAATCTGCACTAACACTAACGTTCATTCTAACCAATCGCGATAATATCGACCGTCTGTTGCAGTTGGTGTATAAATCTTTACTAAATATCTACCAATACCTCAATTATTGACATTAATTTTGAGGTTATGTTAGGCCAAGGCCCAAAAGCCCAACACCAACGTCCAGCGGAGGTTGCTAGACGAATACGTCAGTTAGCAACGTATAACCAACGTTGGAATGTTACGCAAAAATTACCTAAATCTAATTAATTAGTTACCAACGTCTAATCAACGTTGGATAATAATCTAAAAACACACTCAACGTATTAAGTAGATTTCTGACATTTCAAACCAACGTTGGTAAATATGATAGATGTAAATAATACGTTTGCGAGGTTCAAGATACGTTTCTTCGACGTTGTATGATAATTATAAAATTTAAGACGCTACTTGACTTTTATTTGTAATAATTCTGTCCTCATAATTAGTAAGAAAGTAGTCGGTAAAATGTTACTTCGAATGAATGTAGCTACCTATCAAGTCGGTTACCAACGTTATACCGAAGTAGGTGTATTACCGAAAAATTAATCGGAGCTACTTAAGTTAGTTATTAACGTCTAACCAACGTTGGTAAGTTATTCAAAATATAACCATACCTATTTTAGTCAGTTGTCAACGTCTCATCAACGTTGGATAATGACTTGAAAACATATAAAACCTTATTAAGTCGTTTTCTAACGGCAAATCAACGTTGGGAAATCGTCCAGACTTAAGCAGTAGATTTGCGAGGTCGACGCAATATTTTGTTCGACGTCGTATTACAACTACAAAATTTAAGTTATTACTCGACTACTATTTGTAATAATTCTGACGTCGGAATTAGGCAAAAAGTAGTCGGTAGTTGGTAAAATGTTGCTTGGGGACACAGTTTTGGAATTATTAAATTCTAAATGTGAGCAAGGTTTGTATAGAGAACGAAGAATAGTATTTCCAAGGTGGAAATTCATTCATTAAATAAACCAATATTTCTTTGCTCCCATTAATTAATTTAAAAATGTTTATTCAGGAAAATAGTCCTGGTGAATAAAATACGCCATGCTATCAACATCTAAATACTTTCAAATTTTCATAAGGAATTTTTTAGCTAGGGATAAAATATCCTTGGAAGATTCGAAAAATCTCACATATTATGGCGAAATGAGACAATTTTAGAATTATTAAATTCTAAATATGAACAAGGTCTACATAGAGAACGAAGAACAGAGGTGGAAATTCATTCATTAAATAAACCCATATTTTTTCGCTCCCACTAATTAAATTAAAAATGTTTGTTCAGGAAAATAGTTCTTGTGTATAAAATACGCCTTGCTATCAATATGTAAATAGTTTCAAAAGAAATTTGTATACTTTTTACAAAGACAAATGTATTTTACGAAAAGTTGTATTAAAGCCATTCAACTTTTCGTGCAATAAAAATATGGAGTACGCAATATCTGACCTAAAGTGCATAATCTTGATAAAAACAAGAAGAATCTCGCAGGTTATACGAGTATAGACTTGGCTAAATCGTTTGCTATTTTATGCCATAAAACATAATTAATAGATTAAAAGATGGCGGCGTTAGAGATGAAACGCCTTGCTGAGGCTGTTTGAGATCCATTTAATGGATAAAGAACAACAAGTGAAAATAGAAAAAAGAGAAAGTAGCTCTCAAAGTGTCTGTATGGGTGAACCACAGGATACTGTATTAGAACCTGTGCTATTTCTAGTATATATCAATGAAATAGGAAATATATTAAAGAATTTAACTATTATTTCATACATGGATACTGCTATAACATTTACAGGAGAAAATTGAACTGAGAAATACGAGAAAGTAGAAATGGGTCTCAAATTAATACAAAATTGGCTACATTTTAGTTTATAAAGTTTCAAGGATCAGAAAAAAATGTGTACAACTTTTTGCACTTCAGTTACGGATCAACCTGATTAAAACACAAAAAAAATTCATAGAAATTAAAAAAATTTTGAAAATTATTTTAAAATCTACAAAAAAAACTGTTAATGATACCTTTTTGATAACTTCAAAAATAAGCATGTTATTCCAAAAATGGATATTTTCGAGTGATGACCCTGTACAATACATATTCCCATTGAATATAAGGCATCTGGAAAAAGTTTCTTTCCATGTCATTATTGCTGATGCATCAATAAAATAATCAATAATCTTTAAACTGTTGCGCTTCACACCCAAATAACGTTTTTATGAAAATCTTATTTCCAGAATCAACCAAATAATCATTTTAAAATAAACGATATAACTGTTCGATACTTCACAAAGCATGCCACTCAAGAACCACATAAGATGTTCATTAATATACACCTAAAAAAATGTTTAAAGTAAAGATGTATGTTAGCTATCTACAAAACTTTATCAACAATGTTATATCTCATTTTCCTCTAAGTGGGATCCGCAAAGTGCCTCTTAATGTTTCCATATTTTATTCAAAAGTTGCTCTCGAGGGTTTCAAGTCCTAAATGATATTTCATACTAATATGAATGTCATGAATAATTTCATAAAACTTAATATTATCAGTTTGGTTTTTCAAAACCCATGCATGCATTTCCTTTGATGCCATTAAATTAAGTGCAAGTAAATTTAATTTGATTATATTAGAATTACCCTTATAGACTATCTTTACCTTGCATTATGCAGAACATGAAAGTCCGTTAAATGGTAATTTATTAGCAAAAATAATGTAATACCTAACGTACACAAAACACGAATATACTGCACGCTATTCTTTCCACATATTTCAATGATCAAGTTGGTATAATGTGGAGATGATTGAAAATAAATTTCTGTTCTCTCCAGATGATATTTACTTAATTGACGAAATGCATGTCGAGAAAGAATACAGAGGCAAACCGTAAGAGTTGAAACGTTAAAATTTTAAAAAGATGTAATTTAAGTGCCAAAACAGCCCACTAAGAAGTGATTTTTTTCCGATTTTCCCACTAAGGGGATGAATTGGGGAGTTAATTGTTTCTCCCAAACCCTTCCAGCTGTACACTGAAATTTGGTACAAATGTAGATTTCAACTCTAGAGAGGTAAAATGGGGGTTACAATTTAAAAATTGGTCTGTGTCCGAAATCTTTAAGCCAGAGCAACGACGCGTCTAGTAATTTCAGCTAGTTTATTATAACATAAAAAACTGTTGCGTCAACAACTTTAGTTTATTAGATTTAAAAAAAAGTGATTTTTTTTCCGAAGCATCATTCATAAGTAAGCCTGGCCAAGCGATGGTAGATTCAGGGTCGGGCGCAATACCAATGCCATCGCGCGCTTGTTTACGATGACGACACTTCAGCTGTTATCTGTCGGTCGATGCATAGAGTACTAATAAATAATAAATAATGTTGAGCGTAAAGAGTAGAAAACGACCGTACGCTGGTAAAGTGAAAAATTTATCGGTGAATTTCCGGATTTATTCTATGATGGATGTAAAATAATTTGTAAAGTTTGTGATCAAGACTTAATGTGCTGGAATAAATACGGCTGCAAAATTCATGTCAATAGTAACCGGCATAAAAGTAAAAAAATGGCGTGTCTTCTTTGGAACCTCAGTTTATGTTTGATTTACTGTTAATGCTGATTGCCTGTGATGTTCCCCTGCGCATATTGGATAAACCAGCATCTCAGGAGTTCTAGAATAAATACATTCCCCAGGTGAATTTACCAAGTCATTCATCGTTACGTAGATATGTACCAAGTGTTCGTGAAGACATTGTAAATAGGATTAAATGTGCATTAAAAAATACACGGCTGTAGTTATGTGTTGACGAGACGACAGATTGTAAAAAAAATCTATTTTAAATGTTATAGTACGTGTACTCGACCCTGTTAAACCAACATTTCCACTTTTACTAGCTAGAAAAAGACTAACTGCGTGTACTGGCGAAACAATTACGCGGGTGGTGTTGGAGACTTTCGAAAAATTTGAACTGTCAACAAGTCAAGTGTTGATGTTTGTGACCGACGGTGCTGCGACAATGCGTTTGATGGGCCGTTTTCTTCAAAGAGACGATTGTAGGTTTTTACATGTTACGTGTAAAGTGCATGCGTTCCATCTTGTAGCAGAAACGATTCGAAAATGTTTTCCAGAGGTAGATGCATTAATAGCAAATACAAAAAAGTATTTCTCAAATCTCCTAAACGCCTTCGAGCATTTCACACACTGTGTCCTGGTATTCCGGAAACACCAGAGCCGATTCTTACACGTTGGGGAGCGTGGTTGAAGGCAGCTTTTTATTATGCTGAATATTTTCAACAAATAAAAGCTGTGATAATACAGTTCAACCCTAACGAGGCTTCAGCTATTAAGAAAAGCCAGACA
Source organism: Rhamnusium bicolor (assembly GCA_029963845.1). Taxonomy (NCBI): domain Eukaryota; kingdom Metazoa; phylum Arthropoda; class Insecta; order Coleoptera; family Cerambycidae; genus Rhamnusium; species Rhamnusium bicolor. The sequence continues at coordinate 5,411,983 of JANEYF010000851.1, read as the reverse complement.
AGCTTTCAAAATGTTTCCCTTGAAACAGATTTAAAAACTATTTATAACAATTATAGAGGACTACACGACGCAATAGAAAAATACTTCGTTGTCGTTAGTGGAATCGCTGCAAATAGTGGACTACGTAAATACACAGATACAGACTATAAATGACGCAAAAAATAAGCCCGTTATTAAAAAATTCGAGAGTGTATTATGGAAAGATCCTGATTTTACCAAATTAAGACAAATTTGTGATGGTACATCTACAGCTGCGTTAAGTGAGTTCACAGAGTGTTTTACTTATGCTTGTATTACTTCCGTAGATGTCGAACGGTCTTTTTCAAAATACAAACATATTTTTTCACCACAGCGAACATCGCTTACTGAGACAACTGTAGAAACATATTTGATGCTACACAGTTATTATAGAAGTGCTCCAGTTTGTGATAACGACAATCAAGCTACTTCATAAATCTGCTCAAGAAGGTAAGTTTTGTAAATATTTTTATAAAGTGCACTAGTATTAATAAAATTTATTTCCATTTATTTTATTTATTTATTTATTTATTATTAGTTATCACTTAGATATACAATGTACATGTGTGAACGTCATTTAACAGTTTAATAATAATGTGCAGCACTAAGCTTACAAAATATACGGAAATACATAAAAAAGAATTTAAAGCGAACGAAATAGTACAAAAACATACATCACAATATATAAAATATTTTTATTTTTATTATTGTACTTATTTAAGTATTATGATATGATACATACCCAGTACGTCTCTGTAGGATTAATGACCTTGGCCAGGCTTATTTATAAGGCTTTCCAACAAAATGCTATAGTATTGCAACCTATAAAGCATCTGCATCAGCCACGTGACCTCTCCGTTTTAAATATAAACTTAACAAACCTTGATCAATCTCGTGATGGTATCTTGTCACAATTATTATTTCGCATGTCGTAATAATTGATTATTTGGAAATCATGTAGCATGCAATGCTCTCTACTTCTATAGTTTCACTCCTTTTAATTTATTTTAAAGGATAGGATAGTACTAGTAAAATCCTTTACTATTTTCATTAAATAAACATAACCATTTGTATGCAAATTGTCAAACGAAGAGCAAGTTTTAAACAGAGTATACAGTGTGTCCCAAAAGTCGCTCACCACGTTGAAAATACGTTTTCTAGGAATGTAATAGAGTGCTTGAGAAATGTTAAAAAAATTCTTGGTCTCTCACTATACCATCCTCTAAACCAAAATTACCTATCTCAGAAGTGAATTATGTCCAATTCTTCATGTTTCTCAAGGAATATTGAAATACATTACATCTTATTAGGGCTTTTTTTGCTTAACAGGTGATATACGTCTGTTTCGCTTAGGAGGACAGTATATCAATTCAAAATTCAAAAGTGGAAAAAAAGTTAATGATGTTTAATAAATACTCGACACAATCATACTCTATTACTTACTATAATAAATGTCAAAAATCCTGCCCATTTGCACCTAGACATGCATTGGCTCTTCTAGCAATATTTTCGTGCATGCGTTGGCGTATTTCAAGACAAATGCATGGTAGCAGCAGTGACAATGATTTCGTCCCGCAGCTCCCCTTCCATCTCTGGTGACGTTTGATAAACAATGTTTTTCAAATGCCCCCATAGAAAGAAGAGGAAATGGGGTTATGTCGGGTGACCGTGGAGGCCGATGGATAAAACTTAGATAAACTGAACATAAATACTCGAACAAAATAATGTGTAAAACAAAACTTGATTGCTGCTGCTACCATGAGTCCCGAAATGCTCCTGCGTGTATATGAAACATCCGAAAGATGAGCCAACGCATGTCTGGCGTATTTCAAGACAAACGGTAGCAGCAATGGCAATGATTTCATCCTGCAGATCCTCTTCCATCTCTGGTGACGTTTGATAAACAATGTTTTTCAAATGCTTCCATAGAAAGGAGAGGGAATGGGGTTATGTCGGGTGACCGTGGAGGCCGATGGATAAAACTTAGATAAACTGAACATAACACTCGAACAAAATAATGGGTAAAACAAAAACTTGATTGCTGCTGCTACCGTGAGTCTCGAAATGCTCCTGCGTGTGCATGAAAACATCTGTGAGAGGAGCCAATGCATGTCTAAGTAGAAATGGGCATAAGTTTGAACATTTACTATAATAAAGTATAGCTTACTATTGTTAAAATGTGTCGAGTTTCATTAAACTGTGTTGCCTTTTTTACAACTATTAAATTTATTATCGAAGAACAGCATGGTTTCGTTAGTAAAAAATCTACCGTTAATAATCTGAGTGTGTTCTCAGACTATGTCGCCCGTAAAATAGAGGATTCCCAGGTAGACACCATATACAATGACTTGTCTAAAGCCTTTGATAAGGTCAACCATAATGTATTAATATCGAAATTACAGTCTATTTCTATCGAGGAAGATTTACTAAAATATTTATTATCGTATCTTATTGATCGGCCACAGTTTGTCATATTTAACAACTGTTACTCATATACCTTTGTACCCACATCTGGAGTACAACAGGGTTCAATACTGTGACCTCTGCTTTTCGTAATGTTTGTCAATGATATCTCTGACTATATTAAACACTCAAGATTTTTATTATGTGCAGATGACTTAAAACTGTTTCTCTAAATCAACTCTATTGAAGACACTGAAAACCTAAAAATTCACTTTGAGGCAATTTCTACTTTTTGCAAGAATAATGACTTGGCCTTAAATGAGTCCAAATGCAAGATTATATCATTTAAGAGAAAAAAAATATCCCATTACATCAGTATATAGTATTAACGGTATTCAGATTGAAAGACTTGAAATAATCAAAGACCTTGGCGTTGTTTACCAAGAATTTTACATTTAATGAACATGTAATAGCCCTCTCCTCAGAGTGCTATAGAAAATTAGGATTCATTCTCAGATCAAGTAAAGATTTTGGTTATAACACCTGCGTTCTGCTGTTTAACTCATATGTACGATCCAAGCTCGAATATTGTTATGTCATATGGTCCCCAAGAACATATTTATACACTGATATGCTGGAAAAATTCGTAAGATGTTCTTAAGATCCATATATTTTAAGAAACACAGAATATGGCTTTTCAGAATATCTTACCAAAGTCAGCTGATAGAATTCAATATTATCGCTCTAACTAACAAGGGGAGGGCACGACCTTGGGAATTTATTTTGGGATGAGACTTCGTGTAATAATTGTACTTCTTTAGGGTGTTCACCCCTTGGAATGGCAACGCGCAACGCTCAATCAATTCGGAGAAAATTACGTTTAAAAATTCAAACTCAGCTTATATACTAGTGAGGTTCTTCGAGTTCCCGCGGCGAAATAGCCCAGCCGATAACGTGTCTGCATACCGCTTGGGCGCTCGGGGTTCGAATCACGTGCACGACTTACTTTTTTTTTTTTAATTATTTATTTAATTGTTTTTACAATTAAATAAATTTATTATTTAATATTATCGATCATTTAAATAACAATAATGTCAATAATGTTATTTTACTAACGAAAAAGACTTTAAATTTTAAATCATAATTTAATTATAGTAATAATTTAAATTACTACCAAATAAATATACTATAATTTAATAAACTATTATTATTATTATTATTATTATATCCATTAGTAATAGTGTATTTTAAATAATAGTTTATTAAATTATAGTATATTTATTTGGTAGTAATTTAAATTATTACTATAATTAAATTATGATTTAAAATTTAAAGTTTTTTTCGTTAGCAAAATAACATTATTGACATTATTGTTATTTAAATGATCGATAATATTAAATAATAAATTTATGTAATTGTAAAAACAATTAAATAAATAATTAAAAAAAAAAAATGTCGTGCACGTGATTCGAACCCCGAGCGCCCAAGCGGTACGCAGACGCGTTATCAGCTAGGCTATTTCGCCGCGGGAACTCGAAGAACCTCACTAGTATATAAGCTGAGTTTGAAAGTTTGAATTTTTAAACGTCATTTTCTCCGAATCGATTGCGCGTTGCGCGTTGCCATTCCAAGGGGTGAACACCCTAAAGAAGTACAATTATTACACGAAGTCTCATCCCAAAATAAATTCCCAAGGTCGTGCCCTCCCCTTTGTAAGCGTCGGAAAAACATTCAAATATTATTTATATTTGATTTAATATTGATGGGCAAATTGACGTACCTGACCTACTTGTGACCTTAAATTTACATGTGCCAGATATTAGATTAAGACCGAGAGAATGTATGTTTAATATCTCCCTCAGTACGTATTCACCTGTTGAAATCTGTTTATTTTGATAAACAAACATCTGTTGTATATTGTATATTTACTGTCTTCTAGACTTACTTCTACTTCGTTCTCACTGTGTATATGTAACTAGGATATACCTGTTTATATGCAGTATAAATAAATAAATAAATAAATAAATAAATAAATTGCTTATAGCTATTAAATGAAGGACGAAGAATTTTTAAACATTTTTCCAGCACTCTATTATATCCCTAGAAATCGTACTTTCTAGTTGGTGCGTAACTTTTGGGACTCTGTATCTATTCGTGGTATGAGTAAAACTAGCGTACCTAAAATAAGTCTTCCATGTTTTGCTACAAAGTATTTCCAATAAATGTTATTTTTTGAATGTTTAGTGACCAGCTATGTATTGATATTACAACAGGGGAAATAGGTCAATCAAAACAGAAAAACTACTCTTTTTATTCTACTCGATGTTTCGTTTATTAGCATCCTCAGGATTACTTAAAATATGTTTTTCTTGCTCATGATCAGTAATAAAGTAAACAAACGAAAAATAGTATAAAACACAGGGTCTTTACTTTCTCAATGATACCAGCAAAAAAGTTTAACTTTTGACAACATGTTTTAGGTTATGTTGATATTTTATTTATTGTTTATACTACAAACTTAATGTGTGATGTCAGAAGCAGATGCTTTTTGTTCACAACAAACTAGTACATTGTACTGATATACATATAACTTTTTTGTACGACTCAGCTAAAACGTGCTACTTTTTACCGTGTAAACCTGGTGTAAAATAAAATATTTTCGCCCTAAAGCGTGTACCTCTAAAATAAACTATGAAATTAGCATTTAAAATTTGCATTGCAATTCTGAATTAACTATTTTTTGAATATTTATTGAAGGAAGAATCTACAAAATAAACATGCATTGTTTAGCGCTCGAGTAAAGTTTTTTAAATCCACTGCGGAAGTCCATCTATAGACGAATTAAAAGCTCGACTATTTTTATCTTGCAAAATCGATAATCTAAAATGATTTGCAAATATTTGTTTGTGACATCCTTTTTTTTTAAATCATGTTTTTAGACGAATTCCTCGCACAGGAAATGCTTTATATTTCACGTTAAAAGCGTCACCTTTCTTCAAGCGACCATAGAAAATATATGATTTTCGACCTATTTATGCAACCACTCATAATTATCTTTTGATAGTTTATATAGAATGATGTCAATAGAAGCAAAAGTCACCCTACAATTTAACTTTAAATGTCAAAAACTTAGTTATAATACAACATAAGATAATATATGAAACAGAAAAAAATCGAATTGGCAATTCAAATTACTTGTTGACGTCGAAGGACAATTAACTTACAGCAATAAAACAAAGGCGTCTCGGACTCTCTATATATTTCCTTTGTTGGCATGCTGCTAATAACAAAGAGCTCCTTGTTACATTGCTGCGAGGCAGTTGTCCTCTCTAGCCTTTTCTAGGATTTTTCGAATAGAAAAAAATTCATGCATTGATATATTTTTCATAATACTTATTTTAGGTATCTTTCATTATTGATGAACATGGGGTAAAAATTTAAAATCACTAACTTTATAATTATCCGAGAAGAGTAGGCAATAAATAAAAAAGATTGTTTTACATAATTTAAAAAGAATTCTCCGTTCAGTTTGTTCCAGATGTAATCAATAACAGTTAATATTTAAAACAATTTTCAGATAAAACATTAAAAGAAGAAAAAGGAAAGATTTCTCATTAAATAACTTATTCAAAGTATCAATCACTTTTATGTTAAAAATGGATATAAACAACTTAATCTGATTACTTGATTTAAAAATTTATTCGAAAATAACTAGCTATCGAATAAGGATAAATAACGTCCAATTTTACACGATAAAGTAAGCCTGTAATTGTAAATTACGATAGTGTGTAAACACTGGCGGACAAAACAATATATTTTTTTTGTAACATGTACCTGAAATGCAGATCCCTTTGGAATAAAGCCTTCTAATTACAGAAATGACAAGCAAAAAAGTCGTAATACATAACGTTTTCTAGTTACATTAATAAAACTTTATGGGCAGGAATAACATTATTGTTAATTATTAATCTATTTATTGCTATATATAATGATGACATATTTAGTCTTACCTATAGATATATCTACAAAGCTAGAGAATATTTCTAAAAAAGTATGCTCAGTTAATTTTTTTGTTTTATGGGGTGTCAAATCGTCACGCTTTAAGAACCAACAATAATTACCCATCATGGCTGGATCTGATCGTCCTTTATAACAAATTTCCATTATCCTGTAACACCAAGTTCATGTGAAAATGAAAATTACTGAATGCACGGCAGTCATTACTTTCGGGGGCTGGGTCGTGAGTCAAGATTGTTATTTGAAATTATGTTCAATCGATTCAATTCTAGCAAAATTTTTATTTGGATGTTTGTATTTAGATGTTATAAATAAAAAATATCAATAGCAAGCAAAGCCTGGGCGCCATGCCAGCCGATTAAGTCAACAAGAGAGAGGGGAGTTAATAAGACACAAGAAAATAATAATAAAAAGGCACTGCCGTAATTTAAAAAAAATATATATAAATAGAAAACTTTTAAATTGAAATGTAATTTGATGTCGACGGCATCACAATATGGTATAAAATAAATAGTATAAATAGTGTGAGTAGCACGAATGATATAAACAATAGAAAGACTAATAATAGTATTAGTATAAATAAATAAACAGCAACCAAAAGCTAGTTTAAATTACACTTAATAATTTTGTTAATACTTACATGATATATTCAATAGATAAAATTCAACAAACAAAATGCAATAGGCAAAATGTAATAAAGAAAATGCAATAGACAAAATGTATAAACAAGATGCAATAGAGTATCAGGAGCAGAACTTTCAATAACGAGTGCTGATAAATGGGCAATAACCGGCAAGATTAAAATTGTACAATAAAAACGTTAAAACAGTGGTGTGAAATATATAGATGTAGAATAATATATGTATAAACAATAATTAAATAAACCAGACGCAGATACAATAATTACGTAAAAGAAAGCAGCAAAGCAGAAATTAGCTTTGCTTATTAACCAAAAAGTTATGTTATAGACTCTGTTACGAGTATTATTATCATTTAAAGTGAAGTCTGCATCCACCTTTGACAGGCTTTCAGGAAAAAATTTTAAATAATACTTCAAAAGGTGTCGTCTCGTCATTTTTTTTTCTAATCGTGAACAGGTAACAGGTGGTAGGTACAATATCAATACACGCGTATAGTGAATTTTCCATATTATAAAATGGGGAAAATGTTCCATTTCTTTTTCTAAAAGTCGTAATCTCTGTTTCTTTAGCCGGTAAGTTCCACTCCTTAAGTCGGGAACCAAGAAGTTCTGTTTGTTGTTTTGGCAGCCCCAAGTCACGTACCAAATCATTCAATTCATTTTGAGCAATTAAGTGAGGGCATTAAATAGTTACCCCGAGACGTAGAGGTTTCCCTGTCCCGAGACTTCCCGTATCGTACGATTGTTTCGCATTATTTAAATTTCTTGTTCCTCTGTATTTATTTTGTACATTTTTTTATTTCTATCATACTGTATGCTTTATTTAGATTTAAAAATTAAATACAATTTTTTTTTGTAATTTGAAAATTTGTTTTGTGTACCATTTCAACAGATTTTTAAAAGTATATTTTTATTCACTTTTAGTTGGTATTTTTATTTGTTTCCTATAAAAAAGGTTTGTCTATAGGAACCTGATTCTGTGTGGTGAGAGGTTTTTAAACATAACTTACTATAGATGGTGCCCATGGGTAACACCTAATACCTAATTAATAACGTATTTGTAACGCCGAAATCGGTTGCTAGTGACCTGATAATCGAGGGATATAATGTAACACCATAAGGAGCTTTCTTACTACACGACTCAAGCCTCCCGACTTAAATCAGTTAGCCGTTAGCACCAATATTTTGTATACTTCTACACCAGTTCATTCTTAAGGAAGTACACGGCACACGTTCTACATGATAATGTGTAAATTCGGTGCCACGCTTGCCCATCGGATAATAATTATTATATTACGGATATAGTCATGTGGTATTTATTTTGGTACAATTACTTAAATGTATTTATATTTGCTCTCAAAATTGATATTTAAACTGAGTAACTAACTCTAAATAGCTTTTCTCAATAACATTTTAATTTTTTCTATGTCTGGGAAATTAAAGTGAATTTTCTCTTGATCAAAATTAAAATATCCATCATTTCCGAAAGATCAGATATTTTTGACAGCTTTTACGGAATGCATCAGGAATCAAATTTTTAGAGAAACCAGTAATATAACTAACACTTCACATAGTTTTTGGCGGACACTGTATGTTAGATACAATCTAACCTAATTTCCACAGTTTGAATAAAGCCATTTATCTGGAACCGTTGAGTCAAAGTTTCTGTCTAAGGCGTGGTCAGCGTTGTGTGTCAGTTGAAATGGTGAAAGAAATATTGTTTTTTGTGGAATGAGGCAGAAACTCGATTCCGCCGTTCCAAAGTTCCAAACTGCTGAAAAGTAGGTTACTTAACTTTGATATGAAATTTAATTCCGAGTGTTAATGTTCCGTAATCGTTCATAATTAGGTTTAAGTTGTTCTAATTATATTATTTTTCTTTAGATTTAATTTGAATATATTATTCTCATGTCGTACTAAATGTCTCTTTATTGTTCTTTTTGTTTCTTTATTTCGTTTAGTTGATTGCTGTGTTTATCTTGAAAGGAGGAGAAGTTTACTCGCCTTAAGTAAAGAGTTTTTAATTTTGACAGCTTGCTACAGTCGTAAATTGTGCTTCCTCGTTCTCTATACGTTGATAATTTAAAACCTCCCTTTGTTATGATGGCCGGTTATATACAGGGAGTTTACAATCTTGGAAATTATTTTTTTGAGGATAATTATATCTTGATATCATAAATCGTATAGTGCACAGGAAAACCTTAAAAATTAGAAAAAATAATTGACCTTTCTTAACTAAAAAGTGCGGACATATCGAGAACTACTAGAGCCGAGATTGAATGGCATGTTTTATCATTGAACTGGACCAAATTTCGTTGTAATTTGGTGGAGTCTGACGTGAGGCAGCGTATCGAGTTGATAAAATTACCAGTAATATATTTTTAATTACCTTATCGATAATATTACCGTTTAACTACCCAACATTTTTTTAAATTTGAGTATCACCAAAATTCATTTGAGTATCACAAAAATTCAAATTGAGTATCACAAAATACACACAACTACTCTGTATCATTGAGAAAGTGAAGACCGTTATGTGTTCTATGTTGTATTTAATGAAACCTATGTTTTGTACCAGTTCTCGTTTGTTTAATTTATTACTGATTATGAACAAGAAAAACACAATTTAACTAGTCCTGAGGATGCTAATAAGAGCTAGCGAAACGTCGACTATATTAAAAAAATGGGTTTTCTCTTTATTGATTGACGATGCACTAGAAAATTAGAACTCACCATTTTGTGTCGAGCGCAATGGTGAGAGTCCTTAAAGATATATCTTAGAGTACTGGTATCTTTTCTGTATATGTCAAATTCTAACTTATTTTCACTATTTCTAATTATTAATACATCTAAAAATGGTAGTGGTCCAGAGTTTTCAGCTTCATATGTGAATTTAACTGACTCGAAACAACTGTTTAGATACAAAGTTATCAATATCAGCGACTTTTTTATCGAACACTGCAAACATATCATCCACATACCTAAACCAAACCCTGGGGAAACACTCGAATTCTTCTTTTGCTTCCGTCTCGAATCTGTTCATGAAGAGACTGACAATGAATGGTGACAAAGAGTTACCCATTGCTGTTCCTTCATGTTGTTCGAAGAAATTATCGTTGAATCGAAAACAATGTTTCATGCAAAGTTTAGTGAGTTTAAGATATTTTTTTTACTACATCTTGACTGAGATTGTTTAATTCGGGTAGATCCTTAAGGTAGTCTAAGGTCTGTGGTATCGGAACACTTGGAAACAATGAACAAACGTCAAAGGAGATCAAAATTTCACCTTCTTGCAACTGAATATTTTTCACCTTATTAATGAAATTGTTGGAATTAATCAGAGAGAAACTAGGTGGTGCAATAGGTAAATTTTCGAACTCTTCTGTTAACCATTTTGATAAGTTGTAAGTCGGCGATCCGATTGCTGAAACAATAGGACGTACCGACTGTCCTGGTTTATTTGTACACGTAACTTCCTAGTAGTAATAAGGTTCTTGCAGAATTTAAGTACATTTTTTACTTCAGTAATCATTTTTCGTAATGGATTTCTAGAAAGTTTTATTAAGGACCATTACTAATCCGATTGTCTACCCTTTCATAATAGCCCTCTTTATCTAAAATAACAACCTTATTTGCCTTATCAGCTTTTAAATAAAAACAACGTTTTTCACGCAACCGTTTGATAATTTTTCTGTCTTTTGTAGATTTTGACTTTTTATTTACTTTAGTGATAATATTTGTCGCTTGCAGGAATCAAATCTCGAGAACTATGACAATAGTTTAGGTATAATTAGGGTAGATTGTTAGCATAAGTTTAGTTTTAATAATCTCCAGATGATGCCAACTTTGTTGACGAAACGCGCGTTGAGTGCAGTATATAGTATTTTGGTGTTTCGTGGAAAACTACGTCAGTGTTGTTTAAATACAGATCGTAATTATTATTCGTTCTCTGTAAACTTGAAAGAATATTTACCATAAAAGCCTTTGGTGCCGCACGACGCCCTCAACACTTCAGTATTATGACATGACGTGAAATAAATACAGACCATACACGGCGTACAAGGGTTCGATAAAGGTAGATTTTCTGAGGCCTCATGCCAGGAAATTCGACAGTTACTTCCTCCGGAATATTTACAAGGGTCTATAAAGATTCGTTCTTATTTTATTTAGTGGAATAGAGAAAGAAGATTAGAAACACGAAAATTGACATCGACAGCAGTAGGTCCTTTGTTATTATTCACATATAGATTTTATTCAGATACAAGGAATATGGAGTTTGTAGACAGCTTAGAAATGATTTACTTCTTTCAGTAGTACAAAAATCGACATCTACAAAACCGATACTACGAGTATAATGGATCGGAATGGAATCAACTTTGATGATCGACCAAAGTTTATTTGTCTGGAACGGTTCTTACATGTGATGTTCAAAGACACCTATTAAAAGAAAACGTAGCCTTCAAAATAGAGTATAGTGTATTATCTAGTGCCTCTTGATGCAGTGGCTAGCAGTAACACAAGGGGAGACAGATCAGCATATGGGGCAGTGCAGTCTACAGTGTTGAAGTGAGAAACTGTATTAACTTCTTTTTTTTTGACGATTTATATATATGGAGATAAGGGAAAAAATTATAGTTGAACGTCGTCGATAGCTAAATTTCTTAAGTATATTAAAAGTTATTTAAATAATGAGAGTTTTTTGGAATCTAGAACACACAGAAGTAGACGCTGAATTGCTAAAAGTGTCTAAGGAAATATTTATTACACATTTACACATATTAGACAACTCGTTCTAATAAATAACTAAACGTACTATCAAATCACAAATATTTAATATAAAACATTTTCAAACAGCTCATGTAAAAATTCTTATACAGGGTGATTCCAGAATAAACCCAAGGAAAAACCCAACAATCTGGTAACTTTCAAGCAAGTAAAGAAAGTGATAAAATATCCTTAAACCGCTCCAGTTACCGACGCCCCTAATAATAGAAAATAACCGCATTATTTGTCCGATAAGTAAGCGATCGTAATTTACGTAATCCATAACTAAAAACTGTCGGATGTTTCTGAATAATGTTGAAATGTAATAATTTTAACGTGCGTATACCCATTTTAAAGCAATGGTTTAATGAAGACGCTTCTAACAGTTAATCAATACCTACTGACCTTAGTGGAAGAGATTCTCACTTGGAAATGAAAGACATTCTGTTTATTAATCACACACATCAACCAAGCGTCAATTAAACCATCACTAAAATAGGAATTAAAACAATAATCCCACTTTAGAAGATAACCTAGTATGTTTACTTTCGCCAATCCAAAAATAAGTGACATTAGGATTGGTGTAATCACGTGAAAATTCTGTTTGGCGGTTGTATTGCAATTCATGTCGGTGATGAAGTTAAAGAAGGAAATGTTCCCCTGATTTTCTACATAAGTTCTGGCTTTTTTGCCTGACTTTTTCGAAAACTTCAACGTGTGCGAGAATGCTCTGGCTTGTAGTTCTTCTATTGTATTGATTGATGTTGAGGAAAACCAGTTGTATCATGTGCCCCCATAAATAAAAGTCGCATGGAGTTAGGTCTGGTGATTGGGCAGGTCATGCTACTGGTCCGTTTCTTATGGTCCACCTTTTCGAGAATTTCTCAGTAAGCCAGTCTCGTACGTTGCACGTATTTTATATGGGACATCATCTAAGAGAAACCACATATCTCGGCATATAGCATCAGAAATTCAGGAAGGTGTTAATTAGTAATTGTAGGAAGTGTGCCGTGGTCATGCGTGCTGGTAAAATGTGGGATCCACATTGAAAACTGCTCCAAATCCTCTGTTTCCGCATTGTCTGAGGATTCCCCTTAGACTAGACATGCATGTCATGCATATTAAAAATCCCTTGTCAAGTAAATGTAGTCTCAGTGATGTACAATATGAGCCGAAGGAAGTTTGGATGGTCAACAATTCATTGCTGAAGCCACCGACAATATTCCAGGTGCCTTGGGGATCCTCTGAATGCAGGATTTACACATGTTGAACATGACAGAGATGTAAGCCCTGCTCCCGTAATATTCGTCATACTATATGTTGCGATGTTTGCAACTGCAAAGCCAGCCTTCTGCTTCTTACTGAGGAATTTTCCTTGACGGCTTTCAACCTCAATTTGCAGCAGTACGGCATTACGATGACGTCGTCGCAAATGTGCTGAAGTGCAGAATGCAGATATTCCAAAATCTCGAAGATGTTGCACTACACTGTGAAATGCTTCGTGATTGAGATGGCGATGTGTGTTAGCGTAGAGTCTCTGAGTCGTGGTACTATTACCTACACTTCACCGTACATATCCATCTTTTCACTTGAAATAAATGCTATTTTATTACATTTCGTTCATGTATAACCCCGAAGGACAAAATCGACAAACTGGTAATATCGATAATGTGTCAATCACTGAGAATAAATACTACTAATTATGCAGTTGCATAATTACACAGATAAGACTTTCTGCTGCATACGAAGGTTTTCTCATTGATTTGAGTCAATTGAATTATAACATGACATACAAATTTGTTTTAATAAACCATAGACAGGTATAGTTTTACCTTTCAAACTTTAAGATTTTCTTTATCGAAATCTAGCGTACCAATTTTTTTAATACTTTGGGAAAGTCGTTAATCTGTTGAGCTCTGTTAGTGTTTCTCCTTCCAATTATCTCTGAGTCACACTGTATGTTAGCAAACGAATAACAAATAAATTAAAAATGATCCAACAACAAGTTTTGAACTTAACCTGACATTTCCTTTAAAGAAAGAAATACTTCTTTTGCTCTCGAAAAAGTTTAAATTAATTTTATGAATTTTTGCAAATATGAGTGTACACAAGGAAATATTAAGTATATCTGGAGGCAACACACGTGTATATATTTATGTTGGTAATTTATGCTATCACAACCTATAAATATGCGGAATATTGAGTGTGTATATGAGTTAATTAGTTATTATTCAAAATTGTTTTTCCTGATGCTGTTTATATAATAATATGTCTTACTCTAATGTGCGGATTTTTGATTTGAAATAGTCATGGATAGAATAATTTCAATGAAAAAGAAATTATAACGAATAATCAAAACACCGATTCAGTTTCCAAATTTGATTATAACTTGAAAATTCTAAATTGAGTCGCCAATAATCGAGTAACGTCAGTGTCAAGAATTTTCAATTCGAGCCGATAATAATTAGAAAACTGTATACATTATTCTGACTGGTCGATAAATAATTTATATGCCTGGAATTTTTCATCATTTAACGTTTGTTATTTTTCGTCATATAATTACAAAATGTCATTAAAATTGATCGCTTTGTGGATGAATTAATTACTTTACATTATTACTCAATAGCAGTTCGGTAAACTGAAATTAGGTGCATACACCATACTCTTCTACATCTGAAAATTTTTACGTATGTCTTAGATACCTGTAAATTAAAATTATATTTTTTTTGGCCTTGTCCTATGTGGGAACAAACAAAACATCTTCTTGAAGCTTTTTTGTTATTAGAAGTTTCAGGCACCAATGCTAAAAAAATGTCTACCTGACAACCTATCGCAATTAGGCACTGTAGGAATATATTTACGGAGTCTATTGATATATCTAAAAAAAAAAGAAACAGAATTAGATTGTTTTGTGGAATGAAAAATAGTACAAATAAACCTTATAAATATTTGACGTATAAGATTCAGTTGAAATTTTGCGATGGGAATTAAAGTGGTATGCCTTATGATAAACATTGCGTGAGAATTGACTAGGCATATATCCAACGTGTGCATAAATACTTTCTTGTACCACTTCATACTTTTTCGTACACATTCGATGCTACTGATCATCATGTCCGACCTATCCACTGCTCCCATTCATTTATTGTACTTCACCACACACAAGGGTTTCTTTACATGTTCCTTAGTAGATTTGTCAATTTTTTCAAGGACGACTATTTCGTTTTCATGCATGGTCGTTATCATAGTCACATCCCTCCTAACTTTCCACTTCAACACCATCATGTGGCCACAGCTTTTCCATGATGTCTCGCCTTTTTTCAGCTTTTCCTTCAAGGCTGGCATATGCTTTCTGTTGGCGCAAACAGTGCCACACGTATTGGTTTTTTTTTCGTGAAGGTATTGTGACAAAATCGGACTACTGTAGTAATTGTCAGTAAACAGACTATGGCCTTTGTTCAGGTATGGGTCCATCAATTTAGCTACAATGGATCCTAAAGAACCCAGCCCCATCACACCTTCAGCTTGATGGTGGGTTTGCTGGCCCACATATACAATAAAATCCAGGAAAATGCCAGTCTCACAATCACACAAAACATATAATTTTGTTCCAAAACGATGTCATTTTGTTTTTATGTATTGCTTAAAGCTAAGCCGTCCTTTGAAAAGGATCATGCTTTCATCTATGACAAGGTTCTGAAACGGATAGAATTCTGATTGGAATCTATCTTTGATTTTTCGTATAAATTTATTATTCTAAAACTAAACGGACAAGGAAAGTGTTTTTTGTCGAAAAAACTCGTGTTGATTTGAGAGCACTAAAAAATGTAGTTTTTTTTTATAAATTCCAATACCCAGTGCCGTGTATTTTAGATTTTTTAAACGATTTCGATTGTGTGTAATCATCAAAAATAAAATTATTTTCCTTAAGAACGAATCGACAAAAGTTAAAAAAAATATACAGTTATGTAGAGAACTGAAAGACCTTTCAAAAGATGTATCAGTCGTCCCCTTGCCACTTGAATTTTTTGAGGGGGTGGCCGTGTAGGGTAGAGGGATGATGATAGGTATACAAGTATTATATTAAAATATGTCCCCCTTGGAAACAAGGTCGACGTGTTTCACCAATTTTTCAAAAAAATTTTTATCTCCAAAGTTATTCAGGATGCCTACTTTTGGTAGGGTCACCCTGTATAATATTCTTGTAAAATAAAAAAGTTGGTTCATTAATACATGTATATTAACGAGTTACTTAAGTTATAAACATACATTTTTTTTAATAAGTGCGTTTTTATTTTTTAATTTTGTTTGAGATAATGGGGGATATATCGCCCTTACCTGCGTTAGTGTGCTACTAGGGCAGATGTATACCATTTGTTTTGCACCGTTCCTTACCTCATTCGTACCTGCCACTTCTAGGATGGCGTAAATCTCTACCTGGAAAACCGTGGTATACGATCCTAGAGCAAAGCTGTCCTGCATTCCTCTTCCCTCCAGATATATTCCTGCCTCGGAGGATGGTCCAGCGGCTACAAGAGAGCCGTCTGGGTAGCACGCTAGTGAGTCCGAGAAATGTCAATTCTCCCTTCCCTCCACTTCTCCCTGTCGAAAAGTGTGAGGGTATATTTTCATTTTAAAAAAAATATTAACCTCAAAATAAAACAAATGTAAAGCATTTTAGATTATAAAAGTTGTCGATTCGGAATGTAATCTGATAGTTTAGAAAATATTTCAGCAAATACAAATTAAAATAAATTAATATCGTTCATTAAACATGTAGGATGAAAAATTATCTCAAACTGATATATATTTTTGTTACAGTAAATGGTGGACACACTTCCCTCAAATTATATTTCCTGCTGGAGTACATATTGGTATTATTTTTTCATCTACCTTCATATTTCGGTGAGTAGTGTTGTATACAGTATTTGTATACAGAAAATTGAAAATGATGTATGTACGCCTTTTTTTAAAGCTTTTGAAATCATGAGTATGATAACAGTTTAATGGAAAATCATTAATTATAATAAAAACGCAAATGAAAAAGATGCTAATGAAAGTTATTTAGGAAGACCGCTGTGATATTAAAACTACGCGCGTCAGAGTCGAATAAATACATTTTCAGTATTTCAGACATGATTAGTTTTCTGTATCAAATATGATTGATGAACTTTTTTGATTCTAGTTTGTGTTCTGAATATATAACTATTTTTATCTTTTTTTTTTTAGGTTAACTATACAATTTCGAAAAGCCAAGACATTATTTCTGAAAATATTTTATATATTTGTGTAAATTATAATAT
The DNA here is from genome assembly GCA_029963845.1 of Rhamnusium bicolor. Taxonomy (NCBI): domain Eukaryota; kingdom Metazoa; phylum Arthropoda; class Insecta; order Coleoptera; family Cerambycidae; genus Rhamnusium; species Rhamnusium bicolor. The sequence goes on along the minus strand of JANEYF010000851.1, from coordinate 5,394,838 downwards.
AAAACGTTATTATAAATCCTTAAATAAATTGTGTACATTTTTTAAAAGCCGGATTTCATTACACCTATTCGTTTAAGAAAAATTTGATAGATTAATTCGAATTCTTTGTGAGACTACACTGGTCAACAGTAAAACCATTTCGGTGGCAATATCAACTAATTTTAGTTTGTATTACCGTGTTTAATACCAATATTTTAATATCTATAATCGTTCATTTGCTCTAGTTTTGAAAATACGTACGTGTGATGTTCAGCATTATTGCATTTTCATTTTGTGAATCTTGTACTTTTGTACTATTCGTTTTGTAGAAACACTGTGAAAGTGTGCGACAATTATTCACCGTGTCACCATTCGCCAGTCCTCTCTCGATTTGCATTGGGTTATTGCCAACATCTAATGGTTTTTGCTGTCGAATGTCATGAGTTTAAAGTATTTGATCATGTCGCCTAAGTATGTTAAAATAGGACAGGCAATGTTTGCTATATTATGGAGAAGTTACTTTTGCATCCCATTGACAAGAATAGTTTATAGCTCATATTTCGGCAGTAAAGTTAGAAAGCAAGACAAAAAATTGCCACCCCATATTAGTTGTAACACGTGCTTGTCTAATCTCCTCGGTTGGTTACATTATAGAGGCCGCTCAATGGGTTTTGCTGTTCCTTTGATATGGAGAGAACCTTCAAAATATCACTAGATTGTTATTTTTTTTATGGTGCTACCTCTTCAAAAAGGAAATTCCAAGAAAAGAGAGTGGATTTTAAATTACCCCCTATATCTGTTATTCGACCTATTCCTATTTCTGACCGACCATTTGTAGAATTTGATGAACAATTAGTTAGTGATTCTGCTGAACCTCAACCTTCAACTTCAGCTGATCCTGATTTTGTAGGATTTCATTATCTGTACAAAGAACTACACAAACTTACGCAAAGTGATCTAAACGATTTTGTCAGAGACTTAGATCTCCTAAAAGATACAGCAGAACTGTTAGGTTTTATCTAAATTACAAGAATGGAACCTTCTTGAAGAAAATGTAAAATTGTGTGTTACTGTTACAGGCAAAAATACCTTTCCTAGGTTTCTTAAATGTAACTTGTAGTTTGTAGTGATATAATGGGCCTTTTCACTACTTCTTAAATCTCAAAACAAATATGTTTATTTGAAAGCTAACTGATAGATATTCACCTTGTGCAACTCTGTTTGAAATATAAGTCTCCCATTGTTTAATAAAAAAATAAACATTTATTATGGCAATTTGAACACTCATTTGACCTTGAAGCTGAGTGACGTCACACAAACCGGAATCATATTGGTAGCATTTATCAGAACGCCTAATACTACTAACATCACACCACAACTGACACATTTTACATTGTTTACGGTTAGTTTTGTGGTTATGTTCTGTGTGTTCATTTACGAATCCAATTTTGCTTTGTTTCTGCACATTATTGGAAGAAAATGGAGCCAGGATTTTCTAAAGGAAATGCAGAAAATCTGCCGAAAGTTAACTTTATTATGGTGGACGAGTTTTACATGTCAAATTTGGATTATTTATCAGCAGAAGTCAGGAATATTAAAACAAAACGGTAAGTCATTGGCAATCTTATTTTCGTGTAATTTATTTATAAATATAATGGAACTACCATTATTTTAACATGCAATTGTTGTTACAATATTTTTCCAGTTTTCCGATTCTTCTTTTAACTGTAAAATTTCAATAATTTAGCATCAATTTCTAAATACAACTACTTTTCTTACATCAAAATGATCTTCACAACAGTAAATGTTTTTGGTTTTCGTCAACTGCTTCTCAACTTTGGCTATTTTAAACCATGCTTTTCGTCTATTTTCATCTGGTGGAACGTAAACGAAAATTTTGATTCATGTTGTTATTTGTACATGTTGGTACAAAGCACTTTTTAAACATGTTCCACACACAACAATCCAAACTAAAAAGAAACGACTGTCAAAGTCAATTTCGACATCAACTGTCAAAAAGCAGAGACCAACTTTGCAATACACCGATGTGTTATGTTCAAGGTCGTAGTCCCTTTGACGTCACTAAGGTGAGTTTCGTGACGTCACGCAAAAGCGCGCGCTTTATTTCCGCACTTTTGTTTTTTTTTTCGATAGAAATCGTGCTCAAAAAAAAATGCGGCAATTTTTTTTTATAAAACACTATCACATAAAGCAATAAAAAAATCTGTGAGAAGGCCCATTCACTTAATCAGTTAATATTGAGCATAAACCCCAAGGCTGGAGACTCTTCATTGCCTCTTCTAAATTGATTTTGAAAAATGCACTACTCCATAATGGAAACTTGTTGCCATCTATTCTTATAAGACACGAAGTTCATATGAAATAATTGTATGATAATGTGAAGTTGTTAATTAAATGTATTAAGTATGAGGAATATCGGTAGCAAATATGCGGTGATTTGATAGTTATAACTTTATTGCTAGGAATGCAACCAGATTATACAAAATTCTGTTGCTTGCTCTGTAAGTGGGACAGCTGAGCACGTTCTTTGCATTATATAAGAAACGAATGACCTTGAAGGCAATCACTACATCTTGAAGCTAAAGACATCCAAAACGAGCAATTGGTTGATGCCGAGAAGAGTATTCTGCCTCCACTTCACATCAAATTAGGGTTAACGAAACAGTCTGTAAAAGCAATGGACAAAATTGGGCTAGGTTACGAATAATTACAAAAAAAAATTCCTAGACTCAGCCAAGGAAAATAAAAGAATGTATTTTTGTCGATCCTCAAATAGAAAGTCTATTGAGGGACCATCAATTTGATGAAATATTCCAAGAAAAACAGAAAGTCGCTTAAAGTGAATTTAAACTAGTAGCTAATGAGTTCCTTGGCGACAGAAGAGCTGAAAATTACAAGGAAACTTTTAAAAAATCTTCTTACGGCATACCAAGACCTAGAATTTAAAAGTTAACTTCCTTCATTTCTATTCATTTCTTTTTTTCGGAGAATTGTGGTACATTAAGTGATGAACATGGGAAAGATTTCATCAAGACGTACCTGTAATGAGAAAACATTACCAAGCAAAGTGAACTTACATGCTAACCCACTACTGAAATGTAACCCGAGATATCCAAATGTGCAATGTAAAAAACAAGCCAAAAATCGCAAAATTTATGTTAACTTACCCAGTAACATTTTTTAATATAGATTACCTTAATAGAGAATAGGCGATTTCCTAATTTAATTTTAGCCGTGTCTACTACACTACGATTCTAGTTTGACCGTTGACGGTGTAGACAGAGAGAAGAAATATCGCCAGTGTGAAACAGAGACGAGCAAATGGGTTTACACTGAAAGGGCGGAGTTTAGATCACTGTGTATCTAAAATCAACTGCCAAGTAGGGGTGTCCACTTAAAAAAATATATCGATATTTATATTCGATATAGAACATCGAATCCCAGCATCGATATTTTTCGACATATCGCTTGAAAACATCGATATTTTTCAATATCGTGGATAGTAATCCACAAAAGTTTAAAATTACCTTTTTCCGGTCAAACGCAGAAAGTTTGCTGTCCTTGATATCGTATGTGTGAATGTAGAATCAGAGACCAGAGTAACATAGCTATACTAGTAGTGTAATAATAGTGATTTTCTATGAGTGTTACTTGAATAGAATTGTACGACTAAGATAAGTATAGTGGTGAGATGAGTTATACGTTTGTAAGTGAAACAAAAACTACAAATTAATAGAAATATTTTATTACATACCAGAACACTTCAAAACAGTAAAAAAAAAACAGAAATTAAGTACTAAAGTCATAATCTACCTGCAAAAACTTACTTTCACTTTACCCATTTAAGACCAATGTTCTTTAGACAAACTCTGCAAAAATAAAAGTTTACTTAATCTTTTGCCTTTCATTATATTTCTTTGTTGATTGACTATTAGAGCAGCCTTTGAAAATAAACGTTCGAATGGAACAGAACTGTGTTATAAACCATCATTATGTTATATGCCCATATAAAACACTGTTTGTTTGTCACAAACGAGTAGAGGTTACGCTAATAAATATAATAGAATTATAACATTACATACCTTTTCAGCTTCGAACATGCAATCAGATGTTGTGTTTACTCAGTTATTTTAGAGTAATTACACTTATCACTCTAATAAACAATCAACACAATCACTAATTGCGTTACCGATAAGCAGCAGAAGAGAGAGGGAGCAGGGAGAGTGAGTGAGTGAATGAAATGAACCCACAGAATCCACAGATTACATCTAGAGTGAACCTAAGTCTTAGGTTAGGTCCTAAGAAATTAATATTCATTCGTATAAATATGTATACTACGGTTAGGATAGCCAACCGAAAGAAAGAATAGATAATTTCCACCGTTGTTCTAGCTGCTCACTCACAGATGTCACTACCTGTTAATGACATTTATTTAAAATTGAAATCATTAAGTAATGTTATAATTTACTTTTGTTTTTATTGTAATTATTAGTCAGAGTTAGTTTTTTTTAATCGATTCGATGTTTCTATAAATATATCGATATATCGAATAGAAAAATTATTTGTCAAAACATCGAATCAATCCATTATATCGTATGGCAAATATCGAGTAAACTCGATAAATCGATGTTAAGTGAATACCCCTACTGCCAAGCTAAAATCATGGACTATTATAGTAGAAGACATCGCTTTAGTGCGGGGTAAGACGCAACGTAGAGCCGGATTTATCTGTATTGTTCGCTCGTATACTTTTTTCAGTGTAGATTTTTGTGCTCAGTTTAGCTAGCAACAATTTACCAATTGTAAAAAAAGTATTAACTTAAAATAAAAGTATTGAATTTAAAATACTGACAACACATACAGTAGTTACAGTATAAAAGTTCGCTTAATATAAATTGTTACTACCTAGTATGAACCGCGAGGAAGTAAGAGCATGTCTTGCCAGGAAAGGATGAGTATTGAATATTAGTATAGAATAAAGAAATTATTTAAAAAGTGACAAGAAACCTTTAAAGACAGAATAAAAGCAAAAAACATACTCTCAAAATAGTAATAGAAACAAATATTTTTCTCAATAAATAAACTAAAAATGAATTCTAATTGTAAAGTTAAGCAATTGTAGTAAAAACAGAAAGAGGTATTTTTGTGAAATTAAAAAAAAAATAATATTAATAACTAATATTCTGAAAAAAGAATATTTCTCAAGCTCAGTGCTTGAGAAATATTCGCACTGAACTACGAGAGCACAAATCCGAAATAAATAATACAGTTGATACCACAAAATTCATTTCTTCACTTTGCATCACTTCACATTAACTCACCTCACATCGCTTCTTCTTCTGGATCCTCGCCCATCTCAACCTCCTCTTAGATTTCAAATGAATTACTCTCCTCGTCTGCATTTATAATAAATTTTATTGCTCTGTTTATATGATATTCAGCAATTTTTAAATAATCATTCTCAATTGTAATTATTTTCCTTATCTTTTTTCCCAATCTTCCTTGTAAACTTTCGACACTTCATTTTAAATTAACTCTACGACTTTTTTTATCGAATTTCAGAAAAGTATTTCCTTTTCTGAAATTTTTTCTTCAATTCACACCAAATTAATTCAATCGGGTTGAAAATACAGAAATGTGGCGGTAATCTTAACACTTTGTGGCCATATCTCTCCGCTACAGTATCTATAATATACTTCTCGTAATTTTTCGTTTGTAGGACTTCCAAGAGTTGTGCTTTATTATAATTTTGCTCATAATGGAGATCATGTTGATAATATTGTTATTACGTTATCAACACTGTATAAGTAAAGAGTGGATATGTACTGAATATTGCTTTTTGAAGATAACATAAAAAAAAAATTCTGGTACATTTATGTCATTATCAAAGAACATCTATAAATATTAAAATAATTCACACACTTTTTTTTTATTAATAATAATTTAATTAAATAAAATTTCGTAATAACAATAAATGAATTATTTTAATGAACTACTAATAAAAGTTAAGAGTCCTCTAATGGTAAAAATGCATCCATTAAAATTGAATTTTAGTAGATATTCTACTATAACTTGAAACCATTGTGTAGTATGTATTTATAATTATTGAAATGTTCTTGTTAATTTCACAATCTAATTTTTTCTTTGTTATGTAGAAAGTGTATTACTGTACCATCTCTTGTGAACAATTTAAAGAGATTCGCTGCCAAGTTATTACTGTTTCAAAATGTGTGTGCTTGGGTATTTTAAAAATTTCATCTCTTATAGTACAAGAATTGCAGCTGTAGAACAACTGTGAGCAGTAAAACTTTAATGGAAAAAGTTCATAGAAGAATTTAAAATGTTATTCATAGGTTTACTGCTGGTTTAGGTATATAACAGAGATCCAGTAGCTCAATAAATAGTAATTTGTTTGAAATGTTTAAATTAAAAATTAATATATTTAAAAATGTCTTACCGGAGGATGTAGCAGCCACATGAGAGCTATTTGCTATACTACCTTATTTCGTAAAGTAAAGCTGAGCTATTTAAAATAATAGTTAAACTAGCTAAGAAACTTTATTCAAAGCATATAGTATACAAAGGGCAAACTTACAAGATTTTATTTTAAAATTTCTTCTAATTTGTTTTAAAAATTACATTCATATCTGCATATTTCCACCTGACACAATTGCACGCTGGCACATTTCGGCAGAAATATTGGCAATGGTCAGTCGAATTCTGTTTTTAATTCATTCAAATTTCGTAGAGTACAAATAAACACCTTTAACTCAGATATCCCCACAAAAAGTAATTTAGTACGCCTAAATCTGAAGAGCGCGCTGAATAATCCACATCCCCGTTTTGTAATATTTGATGATTTTGGCACAGTTTCTTAGTACAGTCATGCATATGTGATCGGCCTCCATCTCTAACGGTCCATTTTTAGAAATAATTAATTTGGATCACTTTCGTCATAAATTAAATAAAATGTTTGAAATCATATATTAAATTCCAGATTTGATTAGAATAATACTGTAAAACATTATTGTATTACCCCTGTAGCGTGGCGCTACTGGGCTACTGTATTATTTGTGCGCGCGTTTGTGAGACGATGTTTTTCGGGCAGTGTTTCTGGCGCGAAAAGGAGACGCTCGGTAGACACGTCCCCGAGAGGATGTTGCTGTTGTGTGTTGAGTACGTTACCTTACCCCTTTTGTGTATGGGGGAAGACAATGCCGAGCCACGAGCGAAGGAGTTTGTGAGTTTTGGTATGTTAATTGCGTCCTCTTGAGATACATTAGATTGCAGTTCTCTGCTTTGGATATGATGATCTGCCTTGCAGCTTGTTTAAAGGTTGTGAGTAAAAAGAAAAAACTCAAGAGATATGTGAGCTGTGCCACACCAGCTGATAAGGTCATCCTCATTCAAATTGTAATCTAACTAGGTACCTGACAACGAAATAAGTCTGCCAGTGTTAGCAGGAAGTGTCCACTGGGTAATTCTTAAAACTTGATTTGCATTGATTTGCCAATCGGCCCGTTTACTGAACTTTATGTGTAAAGCATCGTGGACTTTTTTATTTAACGATTAATTTTATGAGAAATTGTTTGAATCAAGTACACGTTTTTTCCCCTCTTTTTAGCGTTACCAGTGAGTGTAATTCGTCGGGACTCTGATAAAAACATTTTAAAAAAGTGGGTGGCGTCTAACAAAATATTTAAATCCAATTGGACAAAATTTCCTGTTTAATTTGGCGATTGCCGACTGTGTTTTTTTATATCTTTAGTTTTCAGTTTTTCAAAAGTTTTCTGGTGAATTACTTGCTTTCCCACCCGTGGAAGAGAGTTAAGAAATCATGCTAGTTTATAATATATGTATTTGTTTATAAATTTTGTTTTATTTCAATAAATAAATGTGACTTATTAAATTAAATAATAGGGCAAGAAAACGCCTTGCTACACATCCCATTGACGCTAACTGTATTTCTATTGTTATTTACGAAGAAATGAACACCTAGAATTCCAAGAGAAGATATGCTGCACCAAACCATAACCTTTTGTGAATGCAGTGGTTTTTTACAAACAGTTTGAGGATTTTGTGCCAAAATCTTGTTTCTGATTATTCCGTTCTTCGCTTAATTAAAAATGAGCTTTATAATCAAATTATGAATTAAGTTATTGCCCTCATTCTAGACTCGCTCACAAAATTGCAATCTGCGAAACTCGTCACATGCTTCAAGTTGTTGAGACTATTGCCTTTTGTAGGAATGTAAACTCAAATCGTTTTTTAATATTTGGTGAGATTTGCAATTGTTGTGTTATACGTCGTGTGAAACAACTTTAACTATCACCTCTCATTTTCCTAACTTGAAGGATTCTAGCAGGAGTTCATACTGGCCGGGTCCTTGGTCGCCGCCTAGCATTTTCTACAGAATTATTTCTATCAGATTGTCTTGCTTATTCTCATTTTTTTTCGCAGAAGGAGCAACATTAAGCTGTATCCTCTATTAAAATCTCGTTGAGCATAAAAGTCCTTTAACAAATTAAAAATCAACTCCCAAGTTTTAGGCAAAACAAACCTAAATATTTGTTACACATATGTATTGAACAATCGACATGTAGTAAAAGATGTATTTATACAGTTTTCGTCAATTTCCTGTAGAGAGCAGGACCTCCCAGTGCAGTTATTTGTAATTATAAGATTTTTTTAGAAAGTTTTAACGGGAAACTTATTACGTATAACTTTTACAGTTCATGCTTAAAGAATAGGCCTGAACATATGATTATAATTGCAAATACATTCTTAATAGACATAATATTAAACCAAAGTTGAAGAATAATTTCAATTTTTTATGTCGAAGTAACCATTTATTCAACACCTAGTTTAAATTTTGTGTGCTCACTCCCCCAAGTAACATTTTACCTAGGATCAATCTAAATTTGAAAGTTCTAGTGTAACATATGGCAGATATGATTTTTTTAAAAATACCAATGTTTTAAGTATCATGTAACTGGCTCTTAAGTTACAGTCACTTTTAAAAAACAGCTGTACTATTTTTACGCTGTCAGTAATTGGCCAGCGCTCTATACCAAATAAAATTTATGACTCAGGGCTACAAAATGATGTCACATCAAGTTGTTTGACATTCTAGATTGTCACAGCAAAAGATAAAAACCGTCCAACTTTGTAAATGACACACTTTATATTCCAGGAGGATTCAATACCTTCCTGATTCCTCTAAGGGATTTGTCACAGAAGCTTGCAGAAATCAAATCTCGACAAATATTGTCACTAAAGTAAATAGAAAGTCAAAATCTACAAATGAGAGAAAAATGTTCAAACGGTTGCGTGAAAAAGATTGTTTTTATTTAAAAGCTTATAAGGGCAATAAGGTTATTATTTTAGATAAAGAGGAATATTATGAAAGCGTAGACAATCTGATTAGTAATGATTTTTATAAAAACCTTTCTAAAAATCCATTACCAAAAATGATTACTGAAGTACGAAATGAACTTAAATCCTGCAATAACCTTATTACTCCAGCTTTAAATACGAGGTTACATATATCTAACCCAAGTGTACTAGATTGTACTGTTTGCCTAAGATACATACACCAAGAAAGTCGGTGCATCCTATTGTTTCAGCAATTGGATCGCCGACTTACCACCTATCAAAATGGTTAACAGAAGAGTTCGAAAATTTACCTATTGCACCACCTAGTTTCTCCGTGATTAATTCCAATGATTTCATTAATAAGGCAAAAAATATTCAGTTGCAAGAAGGTGAAATTTTGATCTCCTTTGATGTTTGTTCATTGTTTCCAAGTGTTCTGATACCACAGATCTTGGACCAACTTAAGAATCTACTCGAATTAAACAATCTCAATCAAGATGTAGTAAAAGAATATCTTCAACTCACTAAACTTTACATGAAACAAAATTGGTTTCAATTCAACAGTAATTTCTTCGAACAACGTGAAGGAACAACAATGAGTAACTCTTTGTCTCCATTCATTGCCAGTCTCTTCATGAACAGATTCGAGACGGAAGCAAAAGGAGAATTCGAAGAATTTGAGAATTTCCCCATGATTTGGCTTAGGTATGTGGATGATATTTTTGCAGTGTTTGATACAAAAGTAGCTGATATTGACAACTTTGTACCTAAATTAAATAGTCATTTCGCGTCAGTTAAATTCATATATGAAATTGAAAACTCTGGACAACTACCATTTTTAGATATATTAATAATTAGAAATAGTGAAAATAAGTTAGAATTTGACACACACAGAAAAGATACCAGTACTCTAAGATATATCCCTAAGGACTCTCACCATTGTGCTCAACACAAAATGGCGAGTCAATAAAGAGAGGTTTGAAAAAGAAAAGGCATTGATTGATTAAGGATATAGCTGCGTGTAATGGATATTCGGTAAGTTTAATTGATAAAATAATTAGGAAACGAAAATTTAAAGAGTCGCTTCGAAATTCTCCGACTTTTCAAAATGAAAGAGAAAATCCGAAATTTGTATCGATTCCATTCGATCCTTGATTCACCCGTGGTATTGGTAAGATTTTTTAAAGATGTAGGTATGACAGTGGTTCATTCATCGTGAAACAAACTACAACAACTTTTAGGCAATCCAGAAGACAAAATTGAAATAAACGAAAAGTCGGGGATTTACGAAATTAGCTGTAAGGACTTTAATCAAAAATATGTTGTACAACCTAGACGATCAATTCAAACTAGATTCGAAGAGCATATGGCCCATCTCTAATATGGTAGAACAGATGTCTAGTGTTGCCTAACATGCCTTTGGGAACAACCATATGACAGATATTAGAAATTTAAGATTAATTAGGAATATAACAAATACACGGTTCAGTGAACCAAGACAATAGTTTAGGTACAAATAGGGTAAATTATTAGCATAAGTTTAGTTTTAATTAACTCCAGATGATGCCAACTTGGTTGGCGAAATGCCCGTCGAGTGCAGTTAGTGTTTCGTAGAAAATTACGTCAGTGTTACCCTTTATATTCTATTTTTTCTTAAATAAATTGCTGAAGTGGCAATTCTCATTCGATGTAGTGAAATTTTGAACAAATTAAGACGGAATATATTATTAGATCATTAAAAGCGATTATTCGTAAATGACTTATACCGTGTTTTCATTTTAATACACTACATAAAGAAGAGTTCGTTTAAGCTCGTGCAGTCCCCTAGATACGAAATGGTTGACTGTCCTGAATTACTGTGCAAATATGAAAATACGGTATAGTTTTTCCAATGTTCTATTGAAAAATTTTTGTAGTTTGTTTAGTAATTAATGAGAGTTATGAAGAAATTTTTAAAATTGAACATATAGCGGTCAATGTTTTAAATTATGCTGCTAAGTATATTATGCGGTTATAGATGTTTTTGTGTGCAAGATGGTGTGAATTACGTGACTGATTCGTCACGATTTTGGAAATAAAACAGCACGCGCCGACCATAACAGTTTCTTCGATCCGCCATCAGCAGAACAACAAGCAACTGCTCCAGATCTCCACCTAAAATAGAGGTAAGAGGTAAATTACCGATTTTATCCGAATACCTGCTAAGAATTATTCTTTCCGAAAGTTGTCAATTGTACCGTGTGTAAAATGCCAAAAATTGCTAAATGCTAACAAAGACCGATTGAACAAGCTAGATAGACATAACAGTAATTGTTGGGTTATGATGTGTAAATGTACCGTAGGTTGCTGCTGGGGTACAGACTGAGCCCATCCTTGCATTCTCTAAATGTGTTTTATTCTATCTCATTTCATCCCAGTTCTTAGCCATAGCTTATATTATTTTTCTAAGTGGCCAAATTTGGCATTTTATACACGGTATACGAATGCCTGTTAATGCGATCCGCCAGGGATATTCGGTAAATTTCGTGACTCAGTAAGTAAACTCGGGTTATCTATTCGAAAAAGAGCATCGGGAATACTCGGTTGTCACTATTTGATGTTGATATATTATGCACCAATGGAATTTCACTACTCTAGCTTTGAATAGCATCTGACGAATAGACCCTAATAAGTAAAGCTGGCAAGTCGTGCAGCGGTTCAATGGTGTGACATCAGATGTTTAGGGGCAACAACCCGCGGACAAATACCAAATACCGAAGCGAGCCGCAAAAATGTATATAAAAAAATACACGGCTGTGGTTAGTGCTGACCAGACGACAGATTGTAAAAAAAATCTATTGTAAATATTATAGTACATGTCCTGGACCCTCTTAAACCGACATTTCAACTGTTACTAGCTAGTAAGACTAACTGAGTGTACTGGCAAAACAATTACGCGAGTGGTGCTGGAGACGTAAGAAAAATTTTAACTCTCAACAAGTCAAGTGTTAATGTTTGCGACCGATGGTGCCGCGACAATGCGTTTGCTAGGACGTTGTCCTCAAGAATACGGTTGTGGGTTGGTACTCGTTACGTGTAAAGCATGTTTTACATCTTGTGGCATGAACTATTCGACAAGGTTTTCCAGAGGTAGATGCATTAATAGCAAGTACAAAAAAGTGTTTCTTAAATGTCCTAAACGTTTTTGCGCAACCATTACATGGTTGAAGGCATCTTTTTATTATGCTGAATAATTACAACAAATAAAAGTTGCGATATTATAATTCAATCCTGACGAGGCTGCAGCTATTAAGAGCCAGACGAAGATATTTCCGTTAAAACAGCTTTAATAACTATTCACAAGAACTATAAAAGATTATATGATGCCATAAAAAACCTACAAAACAGTGCGTTGTCGTTAGCGGAGTCACTGCAAATAGTGGACGAAGTTAATCTACTGCTATACGCTATAGGTGACGCAAAAAAATGAGTGTATTACAGAAAAGTTCGCACGTGTGTTAAAGTAGACACCAGTTTTACCAAATTAAAACAAATTTTTGATGGTACTGAAGTTGCATCTCCAGATCCTTCAAATGCGTTTAAAGACTATTTTAAGTATGCCTGTATTACATCAATAGATGTCGAGCGGTCGTTTTCAAAATATAAGCATATTTTTTCACCACAGCGAGCATCACATACCTGATGCTGCAAGGTTTTTATAGATCTTCTCCAGTTTGTGACAACCAAGCTAGTTCATCAAGCTAGTTAAGAGGATAACATTGTTATAAATTGTAACAGTTTGTTGCTTTTGTTACTAGTTAATTTCTTTTATTACGCTTATTGTGATGGGTTCGCCTACATCCCGCCGCATATTTCTGCCAGCTTTACTAATAAGGGACATAAGAGCTAATTTAAAGATATAATACAGCCGCGATTAGAAAGTCTCATCAACAAGCTGTTCCTGGATTGACATTCTGCCGTAATGTAAAGTTTATACACCGACAACCTGCCGTAATACCGCCTTAAGCAGTAGTCACAAGAAAGTCATTAACCGCTTGCTATATATGAAGTAACTACTACTGCTATTGGTATCTACCAGTAGTAGTAGTTACCATAACTTAGACGTACTTGGTATACCTGCTGCATCGACCGCATCTAGTAATACCGCCTTAAGCACTAGTCACTATAGAGTCATCAACCGCTTGCTTAGATACCAGTAGTAATAGTTTCCATAACTTAGTGTTACTTGATGTACCTGTTGCACTGACCACCTGTCGAAATACCGCCTTAAGCACTAGTCACTGTAGAGTCATTAACCGCTTGCTATAGGTGATCACCTTGTTTGCATTATCTTAACCTCTGGCTTGGTCCTTGATTGCTTTCTTGTAAAATATGTCATCAATTAAGCTGCAAAATAATAGTTATATTCCTTTTCTTATTTTCATTATTCTATGAAACCAGTCTTAAATAAAATAAAGTAAGTAAATTTGAAATTCTAAATTTTATTTAAATAGGTATAAGTAACAAATCTGGTTGTAAACTAACGAACATTTTCAACTGGTCAGTTGTCCATTTCTACGAAACCGACAACTATGAAAATAGATACCTGGACAAACCGCTTCTTCACTGCAGCTATCCCTGATTCTATTACACCGCTAAACAGGAACTGGCGCCCGAGACTTTACTCCGAAATACAACCAGTAGTAAATAGCGGTAGAAATTGGCTGCACATCGTTATGTAAACGTCACAGTCCACACGATTTTTTTTGTTTAAAATATTTTTAATTGTGTTTTCTTTAAAGATATGTACGTGACATATGTTCAAGTAAATGATTTAATCAAGATTTGATTTCATGTAATATCACTACATAATAACGTTTCACTGATGAAGTGTATTGTGTAAGCTTCGTAATAAATGTTCCAATTTTTTTCATTTATTTATTCTTCTACACATAATAAATAATGATTAATATGCTTAATATAATTAAGAATTTATTACCAAACTAACTACAAAATAATATACTTGTGGAACAAACGCAATTCCTCTTGAAAATATGTGTTACAGATTCACAGCACGTATTTTCACTATATCGATTGGTACGTTACAAGTTAATTAGAAGTATGACTGTACAAGTTACACCAAAAAAGACAAAAATAAAATAAACAGTTTTAATGAAATGAGAGATTTTTGCATAAATCATGTAATTTTATAAGATAATATTTTATTATTAATTCTTTCTTTAACATTCATGTCAATAATTCAGAAGCATGCAGATGGGGTGAAAACAGTACCAGTACTTCATATAAAAATTTTTCCTACGGTTCTCCTGTACTGAGCTACGGGCTGAAAATGCTTTTCTATCGTCTGCTGTCAAATGTACATCCGTGGCCTCCTTGATGATGCAAGTGTGGGAGTGGTCTTAATCTCTTCGTTTGGCCTTGGAAAAACATAATTTCAATGGTGGCACTCTCAAAAAATGGTGCGTCTGGGTACTACCCTTCAGAAACAAAATGGTCGCCGTCGCAGACACTTTTTTCCCTTTATCTAAGTAACCGTCCATTTTTTCAAAAGATGTTTTATACAAAAAATTTTTATAATTCAATTCTACATAGAAAAGGTTGTTACGAATTTTTTTGTAGGACCTACCACTTTCTCAGAAAGTTTACTTTTAGGGTTTTCAAATGAGATAGGGGTACAAAAATTAAAAGTTGTTCTGTGAACAGTACTCTCACTCAAGTTATCTATTAACAGTGGAAACAATAAAAAAAAATTTAACAGTACAGACATAGGAAACTAAATAATAATAATTGAATCGAATTAAACAAAAATAAACGTATTTTTTAATTAGTCATCATCGCTGTCAGTACAAATATCACTTAATCCCAAGTCTTCTTCATCACCTTCGAACTCTCCCATATTATCACATCGGTCAGGATCACCCTCACATCTACACATCTCAGTACACCTTAATCCATTCGACTGACATGTACATGGAGGAGAGCAACGCCTTTGAAAGCATGAGCAGCGGCAAAGTTCCAATAAAAGCTCTGGAGCACAGGGCATGGTACATGCAACTGGCTCGTATGTACTTCCTACTTTCTTCCACCCGAAATCTGTAAGTGATGGGTTATTTGGATGCTGAATAAGGTCCGGATTCCACTCAAAAGCCTGATTTGCGTTTCCAACCTTAGAACCCGTTTATAATCAATGCTGCAGCCGATACCATGCACAAGGTTTACTAGGAACTGGCTGCGGGTTGATCCATGGATTGTTAGACCTAAGGCCACCTGAAGTGGTAAGTCTCTCTTGTGATGAAACTGAGTAGACTGCTTGTTTTCTACTTGTCTACGAGAGAGCCAATTTGACATCAGAATTTGTGACATGTGACCAGCTCGTCTTTCCACTTCTGCATGTTTTTCCTTCTTCTCTGATGAAATGCCTGTTTTTCCCCAAATGCACCACTTAAAGAAGCTGTTAAGTTCATTTGGAATAATATCAGTGAGATCATCTAGTACAGATCCATCAAATTTCCAAGGCTTTGATTTCAGTACAAGATTTCTGATAATGTTTGCAAACTGAACCAAAACATTCAGTTCTCTCATCTTTTCATCACCGTAACTTTCAGCCTCTGCTATCAGTTCTTCCCTTGTACACTTCATTGAAACTCTCTCTGGTTTGTTATGCTGTCTGGGGCGATAAAACTCAATTTCTTTGTCTGACAACTCTGTCTCAATAAATATCTTTAACTGCTTACATGACATAACAGCTGATTCATGCACATTATTTGCATAACAAATAGACTTGTATGTCTCTTCAAGGACGTCCATTCCAAAAACTTGCCCCAGTGACAGTTTCTCTTCCAAAATATTGATGAATTCGACTTCTGCTGCCATTGATGAAACAGATCTTTCCTCTTGGGAATGTTCCTCATTGAATCTATGCTCTTGAGATCGAAGAACATTCGTGACATATTCTGTCCAACATTTTCGGTGATACATTAATCAATTGCGTGTGCATCATTCATATTTATTGCCTCGCTTAATCTAACTCACAGTTTATCATCATTTCTTAGTTCTATAGATTGACGTAAATTTCTACCAGCTTTATCGGTTGAAACCTTCCTTAGTTTTTCTTTCCTGGGGGCTGGCTGATCACAAAAGAAGCACTTGTCCTTTTCATAAGCCACAGTTTGTGATCTAGTAAACTTGGCACTCTGTGTAGAGGTTGAATTTCCCTCAGGTTGCATGCACTCTGTAGAGGACCTTTGATCTTCACACGTTGACGGAGGAAACTCGTATCTTTTTTTCAAGTCTTTCAATTATTTTTTTGTGAGTAAGAGATTGGTAACACGATCGATACCACTTCACATTGTTATGCTTCAGTGTCTCAACATTAAAGTCAATGCCGAAATTTTTAACGATTCTGTTATTGTTTTCTTCGCCATATTTTGCTCGCTTCGTAAAGCAATCAACAATTTTCTCATAACTGTCATTTGAAAGCTGTGAGACACATCCCTCGGATGATTGAGAATTACAAATCAAACAGCATGATTTATTGTCTGCCTTTCTTTTCTTCTTCAATTTAGCATCAAACACAGGCTCCATTTTCAGTCTATTTACGCACTACTCTGAAAAAATAGAAAAAAGTTAAGACAGGCCATCATGGGCTTATTGGTTTACAGATTTTTAAAAACATAATATATGTAAATTGTGTAGCAAAAATAAAGCAAGTTATGGGGTGATTTCAACCACTAATCTATTCAAAAGAAATGTTCAGGAAATATCATAGAGAAACCTTAAAAATTAATTATTAGAGAAAATGGTAGGTCCTACATAAAAATATGTAATAACCTTTTTTGTGTATAATTAAAGAATAAACATTTTTTCTATGATACATTTTTTGATACAACGGACGGTTACTTAGATAAATGGGAAAAGTATTTGCGATGACGGCCATTTTGTTTATCGCGTGCAGCACCCGAACGCACCATTCTCGAGAGTGCCACTATCGAAATTATGTTTCGCCAAGGTCAAACGAAGAGATTGAGACCACTCCCAAACTTGCATCATCAAGGAGCCCACGGGAGCCTTTTTTTGTACATTTGACAGCCGACAGAGAGTCCTTTCACCTTCTTGGAAGTCAGAGATGACGTTCCAAAATTTTGGGAGGGATGATCTTTTTGGATTGTAGGTAACAGAACTGGATTTTCTAAATGTTTTTCTAAAAATAAATACTACTGCTTGATTTTTATAAAATGAACAATTTTCACGAAAATGTACTTTCATTCAGCAAAACAGATCTCCACAATTTTTTTGAGTGAAAGTAAATATTAATATAAATGTCGGAAAATTACTAGTAAATGATGCTGTTCTCAGTTCCAATGAACCATTATGAAATTTGAACCTTATAATTTAAAAAGTTGTTAATATAATAATGTAATGGTTTTTAAACCATTTTTATAGACCAGTCAAATTAAGGGTTTTTCAAAACGATAATTTCCAACCATTCCCGACCAATACCATTCGATTCAGTATGTTTTTTGAATTCTCATGGTCAATTTTGCCGTACGTTATATGAGCAAGAATTTAATTTATAAACAATTAAAGTTGTGAAAAAGATGAAAATCGATGTTTCTGAATATTCAACTTCAAACGCTGCGAAAACGGCAACAGATAGAGAAAAATTGCTCAGAACATTTTTTATAGAGCGTTAAATTCCCTTCAAAAAAAGTCCCCGACGGCATATCTCTACGATGAATAGTTAAGGCGTTACAATGAGTTAAATATTTATTATTTTTCTGCTGTATATCAGTCAGCTGTACAAGTAACGCGCATGCGCGATCAACAGACTCGTACGCCGCGTAATGGCCGCCTGCGCAGAACATTTTAAAGTAGACTTGCTGTAAATCTTTCATAATTTTCTTATTTTTACAATGTTAGCAAATGTATTTATCACTTCTTTGGTCTAGATATAATTATTATATACTTTTATGCATACTCAAAGACCTGGAAAATTATTATTATTATAATACCAAGTACTATAGTGCCCTGTGCCCGAGGGTATCTACATGTATGCTCCTAGCATTCTCGAGAAGCAGGTGTTCCAAACTAGACTACTATACAGCTGACCAGTACGCAGTAGAAAAATAGACTTTTTTGAAGGGAATTTAACGCTCTATAAAAAATGTTCTGGGCAATTTTTCTCTATCTGTTGCCGTTTTCGCAGCGTTTGAAGTTGAATATTTAGAAACATCGATTTTTATCATTTTCACAACTTTAATTGTTTATAAATTAAATTCTTGCTCATATAACTTACAAATGGCAAAATTGACCATGAGAATTCAAAAGGAAAACTGAATCGAATGGTATTGGTCGGGAATGGTTGGAAATTATCGTGAAAATGGGCCTGATTTTTGCTTAATTTGATTGGTCTATTAGCCCATAAAGATCCGTTATTCAGTAAAAAGAAATTTTGTTTTAAGTACTGGTATTTTTTTGACTCCATGTACACGCTCTTGAATTATTAACAGGAAGTCTTGGAAAAAACTATATATTTTTTAGTTCAGACTGAGGATAAAGTATAAGCATATTTTTTTAGTTAAATATTTTCTAAATGAGAATTTAGAGAGAATTTCAAAATGGAAACAGTATTTTTTTATTCAAATAACGATAATTATATAAAATTCTATAAGGATTACCGATGGTTAGCAATTATGTTATTAAAAAAAACGACAAAACATTTTAAATCGTCTGTGACCGTATTATTTATTGCTCATTGTATGTAAAATTTCTACATTAACCTCGTTCCTCGTATATCACTCCGTTATGGAGCTTTTGCTATAGGCCATATGAGATTCATTGAATGTGAAATAATGTATTTTGGACGCTATATAAACGTCACAATTTTAACTCTGCAATCTAACAATCATTATACCATTTCCGATATCGCATTATTTCCATTTTCCTGCTAGTTGTTCATTTGTATATACATTGTTGAAACAGTAAACCTAGAAAACAGAAGCCGTGAATGGTCGTGCCATTCTTGATCTCTATAAAAATATCAAAGGTAAAATAGTACTAACTTAAATCAGTATTTATTACTCTACTCATAGATTCCTTGAATAGGTAATTGAATTACTTGACTTTATATATTTTTAATCTACACAAAAAATTGTGACACACATTTTTATTTTTTTATAGAGCGTTTCGTTTAAAAATATATACGTTTTCGTTTGTTTAAGAATCTTGTTTGTGCACTAACTGAGAACATAATAGATATAGTGATGGGATCACTCGGATAAAAAATAATCGGTTATTCGATTATTGAAATATTCGGAATATTCCGATTACTGAGAAGAAATCACGTACAAAAAAAAATACTCCCGACTGCGACTGTGGGAGATGCCAAGTTAAAACTGCCAACCAACAGTGCCAACTGCCAACTGCGAGTGAGTGGATTAAGTGAGTGTAAAGTAAAAATAAAGTAAATCTTCCGAATCCTAAAAAAATGAGACCTCACCTGAGACGTGAGTACTGGTCGATTGCGCATCGTTCTCAGTTCTCGGCTCTCTCATCACCCTAAATACACTTGAGCGATTATCCGGAAGATCATCCGATTATTCACACATTCCATTGTCAATTTTCCGATTATTGAAATCATCCGATGATGCCCATCAACTATTACGTTTAAGCGCGACAAAACAAAGTGACCGACAAGAGTGAAGTAATAGGTCAGTCCGGTAGTAAGTTGTGATAGGTAAATCCGATTAAAACATCAAATAAGTTGTTATAACTTTGATCCTGTCAGGAATGACAATTAATAAAAACTTTTCCAACTCGATATGGGGGTTTGGGTTTAAATAAAATACGTCAAAACTAACAAGAATTAGACTTATATTTCTAAACATAAGGGAACAAAAACTTCACACACAGAACCACGAAATATCGTAATCATCATTAGTTACTAATCATAATCTTGACAGCTGATATGTAACTAACTTTCTTCCCTAGTTATGCCAACCCTCACATAAGTAAAACCCCAAGAAACTGGCGCTAAATTCAAACAGTAATTAAAAATAATCTACAATATAGATGTTTACTAATATAAAAACAAATAAATTATTCTCCACATAATAATTATTACTTGTATCTAACTTGCATCAATTATTTCTTCCTAAAAATATAGCAAATTAAATAAAACACAACTTAATGCAAATATATTAAAAAGAATTGTATTACTTGTTCACTCTAAAGCATAGAACATTTGAAAATTATAACCTTAAACGTTTCTACAATGATAGGACTTTGATCCACCCAAAACTGTAACATTTATTCCTTCTAAAGCGGGAGTGAAAATGTTTAGGTGACAGGAAAATATGATGACGTCACCACAACGTCTTTTTATATTAATGAACATAAACCAAATAAAAAGTTCTTATTTAGAGTAAATATTGACTACTGGCGAACAGACCTAATGTCATTTGATAGCAAGATATTATTTGAAAAAGTTGTTTAGAAATGAAAAATTCCTCCATATACGAAATTTTCTGAAGAAATTCGGTTGTTGGTTTTTATACCTTTGTTACTGTGTTTTACATTTGTTTTGTTCAGTTTATTATTTATTTATAGTAAATCCCCATGAAAAATTTCATTTTGGATACATTAAATGTAAAATACAGCTACGAAATTATAAAAAAAATCTAAAATTTTGATATTTCGACGTGCTTATTCATGAAGTAATAATCACCCAGTAATATGTTTAGAGTAACTGTTGTCTATTGCATTATTGCCTTATATGGGAGTGGTGGGAAAAACAAACATTTGTTCATTACACAAACTACCCTTACTGATGTTGCCTAGTAGAAGTATTCAAGTAAGTCTGAGAAAAAATTTTCAACATTTTTCAGATTTTGAAGATAAAGTGACAATAATTTTTCTGAGGTTTTAAATTCTAATTAATAAATGAAAAAAATGCGGGATGGAATGTTCGATGTTTTTCAGATTTTTCTAACATCATATTATGGCAGTAGCCAAAGTTTTGAATTCTAATTTAAAAAAATTTATTTTTCTTCCAGCATAGACTACTTACCCTGCAGTCGAATCATAGAAGACATTCAACGTATGAATCGATCTTAAATGAATTGCATGAATTTTCATTGAACGGAAACAATTCAATTGAAATCGGTATTACCAGTAAGATTAGTAAAATTTCAACTATAGCTATAAATAGAACAGTTTTCAAGTAGATAATAGAAATCCTCCTTAAAATTATTTTTTTAATTTGAAATAAAGATTGAGGTCGTATATATAGACCCTTCTTTAATAAATTTAAAAAAAAGAATTTATGTTTTCTTTTAATTTTCCTTATACGACCAATATGTGTGTTATTTGTGAATTTAATTTCATGAAGACTGAGAGCTGTCAATTTTTAAAATATTCAACTTGTTCTCGAATTTTTACTTTACATGTAATATACCGGGCTATAGGTATATACCCATTATGAATTATTTATTAACTAAATGTATTTTATAATTTTCCTTCGTCCATGGGAATAATAATGATATATTGAGCAGTAAAACTAAAATAATGTGTGAATTCAATGTCATTATAAAGCTCTCGTTATCTATTTGATATGAATTTGTTTAGCATTGTTTCAAACAAAAACATCGATTCATAATTAATAACTTCTAGTTATTACTAAACAGCAAAATAAATAATAGATATATGTGGAATCGAATACATAAACATAAACATAAAATATAAAATGGATCACAGAACGGATTTAAACTGAACAAATCCTAGATACACAACCATTCCCTTCGACGTTGTTATCTGCCGAAGCTTAGGTTTGAACTCAGGAGCAGATAGACTAGCATGTGGTAATTATTTCTTGAGGATAAGTAAATCTTGATATAAACGTGTGTATAAAAAACTTCTAAAATTCTCTCAAAGATTTATCACTCCCTTTTTTTTTTAGTTTAAGTTTGATAACGATTTCCTTAACCATGTATGTCACCAAATACGCTGTGAACCTTCTGTGTGGCCACATTCAAGATATTTAAAACCTTGTCATAATAACTGTTATACACTCTGTGAATAAGGGTTGTATCTTTAGTAAGTATTTTAATTAACATTTGAGGCACAGTTATCGTAAACTAATGTAAATAGTTTGTTATGTATTATTATCTTTTTAAATTTGTTTAAATATAGCCTGTCATAGTTGTTGAATTTGATATTTTATTTTGAAGCACCACCTTACAACGAGAACGAATAATTCATGGTAAATTAAAGTTTGAGTAATTAATTTTATTGTTGATAAGACAAACAGAAAAATTCTCATAAAATTCCTTTATTGGTGTGACCTGTTTCGTGAACAAGTAAATTTACTTCACATTTTATTGTATTGAAATTCAGATAAACTGACTGTAAACGCCCTGAGGTCTGATCTAGTCTTATTTTGACGTGACACTAAGCCGGACTAAGTAGTGTCTTGACTTGCTACATCTCCACGCCCAGTAGTTTAGTGATCACCCCTACAAAGTAGGGGCACCATGATAAAAAAGTGTAGCAATGGCGCCAAACGTGGGGTCTGCAAAAATTTTCTGTTCAGGTTTCGTACCCATGAAAATTTCACAATATTTAACAAAATGCAGACTTTGACGGTGTACGCCTAGGGAGGCGTGCACCCGCAAATACGGAGGTTACAGGTGTCTTCCAATTTCTCCAGTAGAACCACAAAAGTTATAACCTCACTTCTCATTTGTTATGTGCCAGAATACAACATTCCTCAAAACAATATTATATTGTGGCATTTTAAGTAAGCGTTTATTATAAACCAGCCGAAGATCGCAATTATCTCGTGTTTCCAGTAAAAGTTCCCTTCTAAATCAATACTAACGCATTTGACACCGCGCCCAAAACAAGGGACCTTAAATTCCTGATATACCTAGCTGATAACCGTAGATCAGTCTTATGGAAATTGTCCTTTATGATCAGATAGCCGGCGTATTTCACGATGACCGACAAAATACCGCACGGGTAATGACTTGCGCAGTAGAGTACAGAACGGCACAGAATAATAAATAACGAGAGAAGTTTGTGAGGTATAGCATTATGAGATTTTGGAATGTAACAGATCATGTGATATTCTCCATCCGATTTCTTTTTGTGGCATTTTTTTACAAAAAATCAATCTTTCAAGTTCTATTCCTGACATTGATCATCTTCAAGTCAGAATTTCACTTTTCACGGATACTATATCTCAGCTACTTCTGGACCTATTAGTTTCAAATTAGGGTGACATGTGTATTAACATCTACTGGACTTATGGAAACTTAAATAGGTGTGCATATTGTCATCAAAAACCCACTTGTACCAATTTTCGTTAAAAATCTTTTCAGGTAAATAGGAAACCAGCTGAACATTTGTTTTTAGAAAAGCATATCGATTTTTAATAAACTTTCAAGTTTTTTTAACAAATCGAAATATCCATTATTGTCCAAGATAAGTTCTTGCATTTTCGATATGTCTTGCTAACTCAGATATATTTTTTAATTACCCGAGTATTTTGTTGCATCATAAAGTAACGGCTTCCAACTATTCACTCTTTACTATTGTATTTTATCTTTTCTGATATTTTCTAAATACAATATTTCCTGCAGTTTCTACTTAAAATAAATTGCTGACAGGAAGATTCCATTTCATGTTTTCGCATTGTAAAATGAAAACAAAATAATGCCCTCACGTACAATACTTCTACATTTTAAAATGTTTGTTCTCTAGTTCAATTAAGGGCTAGGACGTGAGTGCTTTGTATTCTGTACTAGATCTACTTATAAAATGTACTCAATATTACTATCCAATAGAAAATTCTGCATGGAATTAATACTGTATACATGTTTTAATTTCACTAGATGTGGCATGTCTAATAAAGGAAAGAGTTGTTAGTTATTAATAGTTTAGTGGTCAATTAACTCCGAAAATGGAATTGTTTTTTATGACATTAGTTGGTTCAATTCTAGCATAGCTATAATTTTTTACAAAAAATGTTTGAAATATGCTTTTTATACATAAAAAATTATAGAAACATATTTAAAAATCAACCAGTTCGAGCGATTTTTAACACGCTTTTATTAGCTTCACCTGCATGTTTGCTTGCTTGCTTGCTTGTTTGCTTGTTTGTTTGTTTGTTTGTTTGTAACCGACTCTTTGGACTCGATTTTGACCCACTTTAAACGGACAGATTTAATTGAAACTTTGTACACTTACGAAGAACCGGTAACAATACAATAATTTGATAAGTTTATATGATTATCCTGATCAGGATCGCCAGTCCTTTCCTCACGTATCCTCTGCGTGAGAGCAAAGGCTTAATATGTAAGTCTATTCCATGATTGTCAGTTAGGTCGGAGGTCGAGCGGGCTAAGGCAGTCGACGCGAAACGACAGACTCCTCGGGCGTGAGTTCAAATCCCATGGCTGAAATAAAAAAATATTTTTTTTTTCAGAAATATCTGTTGGATCGTAATATGTTATAATATCAGCATCAATAAGCAATATAAATATAGTTTAAAAAATCTACAAAACACGCTTTCATAGCACATCAAACTAAAAAGTGAAAAATAAATATAGTTTAAAAAAACTAAAAAACACGCTTTTAAAGCACATCAAACTAAAAAGTGAAAAATAATTATTAATATAAACTGAAAACAATAATGAACGAAAAATACTAGTATTATTGTGAAAAAAGCGTGGGGCGCTTTGTGCCATATTTTTCGTATATCGAGCAACCCACGCCTTTTCCACAATAATACTAGTATTTTTCGTTCATTATTGTTTTCAGTTTATATTAATAATTATTTTTCACTTTTTTAGTTTGATGTGCTTTAAAAGCGTGTTTTTTAGTTTTTTTAAACTATATTTATTTGTTACTCGCTTCGTAACGATTTTATAAAATTTTTATATTACTTTACGGAAGCAGTTATGCAATGCAGATGAATTAACAAAATAAAATCACATTCGTACACAGTCTGTAATTACCAATAGGTTTAACTTTTGCACAAAAACCGTCACAATCGGTTAATAGCGAAAGAATTTACAGACAAACAATTTTGGTCAGAATTTATGTAGATTTCCTATTCACTTTTCAATAGGTGGTTTATTGGATTTTCCATGGGAAATAATTATTCCAGCAGAAAACCAGCTTTGGCAAATTCCTATATTGACGTCTTTTGTAATTATATTAAAATTTCATTGAAACGCTGTTAAGATGTGAATGTCATGCGTCGACAATAAAGTTATAATACATATTAATTATGTTTAGTTGGATGTTTCAATTTAATGAAGGGCTGATCCATATCAGTCAGACGAAAACAATAAAGACGTGTATATTGTTTATGCTTAGACGCATGACTCATTTCGGATGTGCAATAAAAATATGAAGCAAATTAGCAAGTCAGATATTTAACAGCGATTCAGGTTTACGCAGTCTCCTCGTTTGCGTCTATACTGATAAAATGTACAGGGATAATCAAAAATTGTAAAATCAAATTTTCATATCATCTCAACGCATTTCCGCACAAAATTTTGGGCATCGCATTTCGCAGATAAAGATCAAACTTGTGTTTTTTTAATGGAGCACTTTGTATATTTTTTAGCTTTTAGAAATCGACGCTTCCTCTTAATTACAACGATACTCATATGTTGTATATTTGCTCCAACCGTTTACACAATTTGCCTAATTTACTAAAATGTTATGAATTTTGCATAAAATCAAGATTGTGTCGCTGAAACACATGGTTGAGTTTTTAGTCTTCGTGTTCATAAATAGATGCTGGTGTCCAGGGAAATGATGTACTATCCGATCACGATCTGCCAGACACACGAACTCAATAAAACTAAGTTTTAAAAAAGTAAAAGTAAACTGGAACTCGATGTGTAACTAGCTACCGAATATTTAACTACGAATATATCCAAGTACTCACGAATATTTCTGGACTCATTAATTTAGAGACATTTTATACCAAAAGTGCGAGATAGTAAAAAGCTAAACGGTGCTATATAGTTAGACGTCCTTCGGTGGTCATTACTTGATGTTTTAAAATATTATACACCGATGGGTTTCTATCCTTCATGTTGACGAATATATTTCGATCCCAGTGTGATAGGTAGACCAGTCCCAGTGGATTCCTAGCCCTCACGGTCACGATTACGACTTTACCGGGGTATCGCGAAAAGACACCAGTAAGATTCTAGCCTTTGTGTTCACGAACAGAATCTGACGAAGTGTCCCGGGACTTTATATACCATGTGACAGAAACACGAACGAAATAAACCCTACTAAGGAATATAAGGGCTAACCTAACGATATAGCATAAACCGCGATTGGAACGTCTCTTCAACAACCTATCACTGGATTGATATCCTACTGTAGCGTCACTCTTGAGCACAGTGACCACTTGCACCTAGTCATTCTTGCACCGATCACCTGCCGTCTTTAACACTTGTCACTGCCGAATCATACATTGATTTCCACAAATACCACTCACCTATGCTATAGTACTACTTGCTTTTGTAAATACATGTAATAAATGGTTGAAACTTGTCTGCCTTAGCTTTACTTAAATATACCTGATCGTGCTTGCATTGTCATAATTTCTTGCTTTTTTCATCGGGTTGCTTTCTTGTTACGTATGATAATATTTTTGCTATAAATATATAAATATAATATATTATTTACTTTAATTTTGTTTCCTTTTCTCACCTCTGTTTAAAACACTTTTTTTAAATACAGTCAAATACAATAAAACTGTATATTATTCTATTCTAACAAAGCGTTCTAAGCTAATATTCAGATTTACTTAATCAATTTGTTAAAAATTCTGTATTATTTTGAGAAAATGAAATATTTCTCTCCCATGCAAATGCTACTTGTTTTTATTACATTTAGAAATCTAGTGAACAATTAGGAAATCAATTAATGAATATGACACTACTAAATACACTGCTACTATTTCTGATCTCATTTACCTGTCAGAGCATGTTGTAAATTAAATGACGTCGGTTTGTGGTACTTCATTTCGAATTTCCTAAATCTGTTGATGAAGTTCATTATATATGCTGTGTAAAGGGTAGTGCAAATTGACAAGATTTAACCCTTTGACATAATGGACTCGTTAGTGTATGGTAATTTATATGTACAATAGTAATTACTAAAATTAATTGTTTGATAATTCGTTTTCATAAAATGGTTCTGAGGTTGATGGCAAAATTAAAACTAAATTAGTAATTTGTGCTGTCCAAATTTATTTTAATAATGAACTATTTAATAATGGTATCAAAGAAGTTGAAATAAATGATCAATACTCTTAAGTCTTTTCTTGATAAAACATTTAAAAACTTGGGTTCGGTGATGTGAGGGACACTGACGCGGCCTACCATCAAATCAAGTCATCGAAAGGGATGTAAATGAATTGTAAGACGAAAACATTTTTTCAAATATATCTATATAATTTTGCCACCTATTTTAGCAATATTTAAGCAGGTATTATGAACAAAATTCGAAAACCTGTAGGGGTAAATATCAATAGATAACTAAAAATAAATAATTTACGTGCAATTAATTGACTTAAACGATCCATAAAAGATTTACCTTTGTAATTTGCAGGAAGAGAATAAAATAGTTTACGAAATATCCTAAAAATGATATCAAATTCATCCGTTAACTGTTGCTATGACCTAAAATTATGCACACAAATATGTACTCTCCAGTAATATACTAGGTTAAACCTGTTTTGAAATTTGTTGGATTGGATTCTTATATACTTAGTAAAAACACATTATGAAAAAAAATTAGGAAATACTAAAATAATTGCATTTACATGATATTACGTGCAGTTTTTAACATATTTTCTGTTAGTTTCTCTAAGATACACATTTTTTAACTGTGTATCAAGAAATTAGTCATTTAGGTTCATGGGCGCTGACAAGGAGGGCAGGGGCGGCATCGAGCCTTATGCATATAAAAAAATAGATTTCATCAATATATGAATAGGTAGGTCCTATTATGAAAACCAATCAATTACAATGCTAAATAATTTATAAAAATTGGCTAAATTAACAATCACAAAAAAATTTTATAGCAATTTTTCGGTCATCCATATGCAAAGTACCTACTAGAAAATTCTTCATTTAAGTAATAATTCGGCACTTTCGATTATCGAAGAGCGTCGCCAGCTATAAAAAAAAAATGCAAACAGTGCCACGTATGGTTCGGAGACGACCGTATTATTCAGACCCGCCACTAGGTTGCTGCCGCCTATGTACACATTTACCTTTGCCGCCCCTATAAATATATATTTCATATCTCTACTTTGCCACACTATTTAATGTTATCATAATTAAAAATTTATACAGGCATAAATAGTATACGTGGCAAAAATAAAATTAGATACATTTTTTAGCTATACTCGTACTTTACATGATATTGGTGGAAGATGTGTTCGTAGAGTCGTAAAAGTGTGAAATAAATTAAAAGTTTTTAAAGTTTTTCAACAATATAATAGTTTATTTAAATGTAGTCGTTGCGCATTAGTTTTGCAGTTGTTTAACTCTACAGTTTACTAAAAGAACACTTTTCGCGCTTTGGTTTCAGAATTTTTTTTAGTAACATTGCTCAAATTAATTTCTTCACACATTTCATGTTCTACAGGTTGAAATTGTCGGAACCAGGACAATAGGTTGAAATAAAACGCTACCTTGCCTACGTTTCGTTTAATATGCTTAAACTTCTTCAGGGCTTAATAGCCAAAATTGATGTAAAAAAATTCCACAACGTCTGTAGGCAAAATAATTACAAGATCAATCAATTAGAAAGTTAATAAAATATACATATACGTAGACATTAGATACACAACAGATTAAAATTTAACAATGTTCTTAGCCAGAGACCGAAATTTCTTTTTTTTTATTTCGGTACCACACACGAGTGCCACAGTACTTGCTGCAGCAAGTGCTACAGGGAAAAAGACGCCTCCACTTATAATATTTAAAGCCAAAAATATTTGAAATGAGTGGATTCGTCAAACAGAAATATTCCCAGGATCTGTCTATGCTGCCTCCTCCAATGGCTGGATGGAGTCAGACATATTCTGTAATTACTTTGAAAAAGTTTTATCCCTACTCTTGGTGATAGTCGTCCAGTTCTAGTAATATATGAAGGACATAGCACTCACGTGACTACCAATATCATAAAACTTGCAATTAGAGAACAAATGACGATCCTAAAACTACCTCCACATACTATTCATTTAGGTACTGCAGCCACTTGACTTGGCGATTTTTAAGCCTTTAAAGGATATGTGGGATGCGAAACTAGTATCCTGGCAACGAAAAAATGTGGGGTATAAAATCCTGAAAGTACCGTTTTCAACTATGGTGGCGGAAACTTGGAGAGACCTGAATATTGATGTTATTATTAGTGGCTTTAAGAAAGGAGGAATTGTTCCTTTTAACGATAAAGTTATTCCAGAAGATAAATTCGAACCTTTGGCGTTACTCCGTTGGAAACTCCAGCAGCCAACCATTGACCTGCATCCACCTACTCTCGATCATAGACAATTAAGTAAACAAAACAAACACCAGCTAAGCAAATAAAAATAATTGCTTCCGGAGCAGAAGTTATTACGTCATAAGAAGATATTTGCAGAATGGAAGAGATAAAGAACAAAAAAGCTACAAGAAAATCAATATAAACTAAGAAAACTTCGGTGTCATCGTCTAGTTCATCTAGTGGTGACGAACAATCTTCTTATGTTGATACTGACGACGACATGGATCCTGAAAGCTACTTCAATGACGTTTCTGAAAATGAGAATTTAGTACAATCTTGTAAAATAAACATAGACATAGGCAAATGGATAATTGTCAAATATAGTACCAAAAAAACAACACGGCATTTTGTAAGAGAGGTATTATTTAATTTAAGTACTTTATTAGTCATACTGAGCAGATACTTTATCACTTTTAGGTTACGGACAAAATTGCAAGCGATGAATGGACTGTAAAATTCAGGAAACAAAATCGAGGGAAATTTTTTTAGCCAGAAATCGATGATATACATAATGTAACCAACACAAATATTATTAGAGTTGTGCCAGATCCAAAATTAGATCGCCGCGGAGATGCTTGGATTTCTTACTTTAATTTCCATAAATTTAACATTAACTTAACTTAATCACATGGTAATGGATTATGGACTAAATATATTTCGTTATTTGAAAATTAAGAATAACACTTTTAGGTTCTCGCGAATTTTTAATAAAATATTAAACGATTTGAACATTTATTTCAACTCTATGCAATACAGTTTGTAACTTTTGAACAAATCAACTAATTTAAATTCTACAAACTGTAGAAAAGATTGGACTCTTGCCATCAAAATGATCTTACCTCATGGCAACTTCAGTGGTTTTCATGATGCTTTAGCAGTCAAATACTCACTAGCCCCGAAATTAGGAGTAAGTGCGCCTCCTCCTAATTTTTTAAATAAGTATGGATGTAGAGACATGTCTTTAATTAATGTTTATCTATTTATATATTTGATTGCTCAAAAGAAGTACCTAAAATCTGAAAAGCGTATGATAAACCATAAATCCTACAATTGTAGGCAAGAAATGCCAACTAATCAAAAATCGGTGTGCTCTTGTCCCACCTTACCTTACTACATAATTATTAGAAACAGTGAGTGATATAACTGGACGAAGCGAAGAAATATAATTAAATTAGTATTTTATTTAACATTAATTTTTATGCAGAACAATAATTTACTTTATGTTAACTTGCAGGACAATGCTGTCAAGCAACTTAGAAAAACTATTTACTTTTATTTTCTCTTCTCTTAAGTATTAAAAACACCGATACCATATGGCACCGATAAAGGAATAAACCGATATGTAAAAAAGGTAGGCAATAAGACAACTATCTTATAATTGGGTACACTGTACAAGTGTCGCACTCCTATATATGTAAATGAAAACAGTATACGTTTCTTGGCAGTTAAATTAAATACCCAAGCCAATACATTGCAGCTATGTCAGCAATATACATACATTTTTTATATATTTTTCAGAGAATCAGTTTTTTTTTTTAATCTACAAAAAAGAAAAGGATTCACTGTGAAAAATGTTTAGATGCATTTCTAAAAAAATGTATTTCCCCTAGAAATTTTGGAGGCGACGCCTAAGTTCAATATAATAAAAAAAAACATGAAATGAACCACATAAATTAGGCAACCCCTAAACCAAAGCAGGAGCTGCATGGGTTACTCAGTCGAAAAAACGCGGACACAACTAATCCCTTCGACTGTCAGAATTTTTCAAAATATTTATTTCTGTAAAATTTTGTATCTGTGCTTATTAACATTTCAAATTTCACAAAAAATTAAAAATGAATGATAGTTCTCTCATTAACTAATTCTGCATTTTTCAGGTTCTTGCGTACCAGGTATATATTGTTGCACTTTCGGTCACAATAAGTTTCCTAAAGTGGGTTGGAACCTTTGATGTGAACACTAACGTGTTTTTTTACAAAACACCAAATATACTCAATAAACTTTTTTTAATAATCTCCAGATGATGTCAACTTGGTTGGTGAAACACGCATCGAATGCAGTATATGGTGTCTTAGTGTTAAGTGGAAAACCACGGTAGTGTTCACAATAAGTTTCTTTCAAAGATAAGTAAAATTTTTTACGAAAAATTACTTATTTTCGAAGAATCGAAAATACCAGAGTTTTATCTCTTGTTGCATCTATCCGTGGACATACTGTATATCCAGCTAACATATCTTTTGCATATTTTACATGTACTGAATAAATAATTCCATTTATATCTAGTTTTATTTAGGAATTCCTCATGTTTTCCTTTTACTAACCTAATCCAAAACAAATCATCATTACCTACCTTCAAAATTACCTCATAAAATTTGATTCAAGATGAATTACAGAGCTCTCTTCGTAACGGCGTTAGGCCAGGAAATATATCTTCTTGTGAGGTAAGTAGATTTGTCAGGAATTCAATTTTACGTAAAGCCAACTTATCTAGATAGAAAGTGCGTTGGTGAGAAATAGCAACACTACAGTTGACGTTATTTACTGACGTTGGACAAATAGTTGTGCTTTACTCGAACTTGCTTGATATGTGTTTACATCAATCAGGACCGTTGGAATGTGGTACGTATATTCCATCCATTGGTACAGTTATATTGCAAATAGGAAAATGGTTTCTAATTCCAATGATTAACTATAAATGGAGAACTAATAAATATTTACTGAAGCTTCATGATCAATTTTGTAACTAAAATGGTAAAACGAATGTACCTGGGTGCTGCCGAATCCAAGTACATATTCTAGTTAAAGTCAATTTCTTAACGTCAACTTCACAAAATTTCAGTGTCAAAGATGCATAGGTAGGAATTGCAATGAGGAAGTA
This sequence comes from Rhamnusium bicolor, assembly GCA_029963845.1. Classification (NCBI taxonomy): domain Eukaryota; kingdom Metazoa; phylum Arthropoda; class Insecta; order Coleoptera; family Cerambycidae; genus Rhamnusium; species Rhamnusium bicolor. Next base: position 5,361,999 of record JANEYF010000851.1, on the reverse strand, counting down.
TTATTAAGGTTTTGGGAATATCTGACTGAAAATACAATATTAGTAATTGTCATTTTTTTCATAATCACAATATCACCAGTTAGTTCATAATTGGACAAACAATAAAAAAAATTATTTATCTAAATTTACCGGTTGCTGCATTTATTACATGCTTTCATCAGAATCTATAAAGTTTTATAAAAAAAGTTACTTAGTTGGAAATGATTCAAAAATACACTTGCCAATTTATCAAGGCTTCAACAATATTATCATTTTAATGTAAAATTACAAACGTGAAACAAATTTATCATACTGTATTACATAATAAAAAAAAGTAAATACAGTACTGATGATTTCAATAAAAACTGGTACACTTTCTTTTAGCTATGTAAATCATTCGTTCTTTGAATGATATTAATAATCTTGCAAATGTCACTTTGACGTTAATCAGTGGCGTCATTATTAAAAATAGTTCGACATCTAACAGATATTCAAAAATTTCGAATTGTTTCTAAAATTGAAGATGGTTGGTCCATAAGAAGACTTGCTGCTGAATACAATGTGAGTAAAACCACGATAATGAGTGTTAAAAAACAATGGGAAACCGACCAAACGGTATCCCGTAAAGTTGGTTCCGGTAGTCCCAGAAAGAGCAATAATCAAAAGATGAAAATCTTATAAATTACCTAATAGAAAATCCTTTTCAGACTGCAGTAAATGCAATTTCAGAGACAAATTTCCCTGCTTCGGTATCTACTGCTTGTAGAAGAATAAAACTACAAAGCGACTTGAAGAGTTGTTCAGCGGCTAAAAAATACTTTCAGAAGAAAAGAAGCAGGGTAAGATTATTTTTGCACTCAACTATATAATCAATGATGAAAACTTCTGGGGACAAGTTGTCTTTTCTGACGAAAAGGTTTTTAAATCCTGTAACGATGGACATGTTCGCGTATATAGGCCTCCTTCCACTAGATACGACGAAAAATATACTTTCGATCCACAAATATCAGGAAGGTTTTCAGTCAATGTCTAGGCTTGGATGAGCCTAAATGGGTTAGGTGTGTGTTGGAACAGTGGTGGTCATCTCAATTCCATTAAATATATTGAAATATTAGACAATATTATGTTGCCGTCAGTAATAGAGGTGTTTCCGGAAAATAATTATATTTTCCAACAAGACAACTTCTCCATACATACGGCCCATCGTGTCAGGCAATGGTTTCTTAATAAAAACATAGAGTTGTTACCGTGGCCATCTAAAAGTCCGGATTTAAATCCACCTGAAAATGTATGGGGACTAATGGTGAAACATATAAGAAAATTAAATAACCATCCAAATAATGCCCAAGAATTGGAAAGGATAATTGAAGACGCTTGGGAGAACTTGTCGCAAGAAATCTGATTTTGTCCATGCCTGCAAGACTTCAGGCAGTTTTAGACGCTAATGGAGCAATGACAAAATATTAGTTAATTCTGTATTACGTAATTGAAGTTCATTTATTTTATTTTTTTATTGTATTTTTATGTTCAGTTTGCATTGTCTACATTTTTTTTTAATCTTAAGTAGTATTTTTGTGTTCTTATTTTAAAAATAGAATTATCATTATTCAGTTAGTATTTTAATTACAACCATTAGTAGAATTATCCGTAACAAGTATTATTTTTTTAAACAATAATATGGCAGGCTTGAAAATGTTTTGAAAAAGTTAATTTCTAATTATTTTTTAAAATTCCATTTGAATAAAATAAAAGAGAAAGGTTTAATAAGTTTAAAAACACAAAGAAAACCGATCTCCTCCAAAAAACCCAGGTCCGGGGTAAATCACCTCTTCTCAACCCCCCTCTCGACATGCCTGGCCAGCCCCATTTACAGACATATGTACACAACTAAACTATTAAGATTTTCGATTACAAGAGTTGTACCAGTTTTTTTTGAAATCAAGTGTACGTGTTACAAAAATTAAATTTCGGTGAACCACCAAACTAACGCAAATTGAGGTTAACAGTCGCAAATCTTCTTCTTCTAATAAATACTAAATTGAAACCGTTATCAAATCCTAGAATAATACATTGTACTCAACAGAATGAAGAATATTACCCCTTAACCTCCCACCAACATCCATACATCTCTCTATAGCAAATTAATAACATAATCAATAACATTGCCAAAAATTAACTCACATTACGAACACCACAACATTACATAAATATCAAGAACATCTTTTTAACAACAATGTATAAAAATTACTTAAATTATCTGCACCAGATCTAAGATTAACAGCATTTCTGTCACAATTGAGGAGCGACCATACAAAACGCAATAAATCCATTTTTAACTTATTTTAAGTTATGTACACTGCATCTAATTTAGATATGAAATAAGTCCAACCGCGGTATCAGAGTTATTCAAAACCCAATAATTCCCATTGAAATTTAACCCCAAATGTAATACGGTTCAATCAAAACTTAATAAATCCAACCTGATGTAAAATTTATTTTGATTTCAATCAAATTGTAATGATCCAGAAGATGAAGAAAAAGCGAGAATGTGACTGTTTGCAACCTAATCATGGTGCCCGCATTTAATTTTTTTGGTTACTTTTAGTTTCTTGTCTTGGCAATAAATATTTTTTAGTTTTACCTACCAGATGTTTTTGCGAACTATAAATTATGACTGTTTAAAAAAAAAATTTATTCATTCAAACCGTAATAAATCCTATTATAAATTTAAAATACTGTTAACATATACATTTGATTCGATTAAAAAGCAATAAATCCATGTTTTTTTAAGGAATTACTCCTCATAAAAAACAAAACATGTTTCAAACAATAAGTATTAATTATATTCTATATATTGTACTAATTATTACCAACTGGCGAATATTACAATGCAATTACAGTTCTCATCTACTACATGATTTGATAATGAGATGGTCTAATCTCGTTTGGAAACATCATGGACATGGTTTTTTAATTTAATTTTAGCCAATGCTTTGTTTGGCTTATACAGTGTATTTCAATAAAAACTATTGACCCTAAATAAATTTAGATATACTGATTTTTGCAAAAATCTCAAAAATGTGTCAAAAAAAGAAAAGAGGGGGACACATTTTCTTGTAAATAGACCTAGGGATCGTTCTACCCTACCCCCAAAGCCAACCCTACATTTTCTTTAAATGGACCCCCATATCTTTTCAGGTCATTAGTTTCTCCTAATTTATGGAATCTAATGCGAACAGTTTGGGAGCTATACGTTATTTTAAATTAAAAAAAAGGTTTAGAGTAACAAATGATTCAATACCAAAAATTACTTTATTAAGGGTTCAAACTGACTTACATTGACCTCAATGCAATGATACAGTCGCGTTTCAAACGCCTCTCTAACATTACGAAAAGCTTGTGCTGACATTCTTGAACAATCCCTTGTAGTAAATCATCTAGCGAATCTGGTTAAGTTGCATAGACTTTCTTCTTCAAATATCCCCATAAAAAAGTCTAAAGGAGTCAAATCTGGTGACCTAGGTGGCCACTCCACCATCGAACCTCTTCTACCTATCCAACGACCAGGGAACGTCGTATCATTAAGAAATTGACGGACAGTCACAACAAAATGTGGGGGTGCTTCATCTTGTTGAAATGCAAGGAGATTTTCAGAAAAAGTCTCATCGTTTTCTATTATTTGGGTAATTTGTGGATCAACTGCTTCTCTAAGTAATTCCAAATAAGACTAACTATTTAAGTTTCCCTCCATAAAAGAGGGTCCAACAATATGATCTCCTAGGAAACCACACCAAACATTCAATTTTCGAGTTCTGTGAGTATGAAATTCGTGCATTACATGTGGATCACTCTCAATCCAATATCTGCAATTGTGTCTGTTGACTAATTCATTGACAGAAAATATACATTTATCGGAGAAACAAATGTTGTACACATGATTTGGAGTGTCAATTAAACTTCCACTCATTACATCACAAAACACGAGACGGCGGTCAATATCATCCTCATGCGATTCCTGTTTATTTTGTATGGATGAAATTTGTGTTTATGTAAACTTCTAAAAACACTGCTGCGTGAAACACCTGTTGCTCTAGATAATTATTGTCATAAAAATTACTGATCCTCTAATGTAACTGCTCTTAAAACTGGAAATTCATTAACCACTCGCATAGGGTTATGCATTCTGTTACCAACTGAACCCGTTTCCATAAATGTGTCCCCCTCTTTTTTCTTTTTGACGTGTTTTTGCATTTCTTGCAAAAATCAATATGTGCAAATTTATTTAGGGTGGATAGTTTCATTGAAACTGTACATTTAAGCTGTTCCACAATTACATTGTGTTTGATGTATAACATTGTACTTTAGGTCCATGGGTAATTTGTCCATATTTTTATTAAAAAAATTAAAAAAATGTTACCAGTGGCTTATTATTGTAAAACTTGATAATCATGTTATTACACTTGGGAATATTTCTTATAATTTGAATTGATCCATTTAAAAAGAGCAATATAAAATATTTCACGATCTCCTTTTGAAACAAAACAGTATTGATTAATTTTTCCTAATAATTTTTATTCCGTAATATTTTTTAGCAATATTTATTTTTTTTTCTAAATCCATCCAAACATAACTTAGTATTAAAAAAAATAGCAATTATTAAATCGATGAAAACGAAAATTGAAAATAAAAAAGAATCGTCCCAGATATCCAAAAAAGAAAAGTACGCAGATACGAATACTGATGTTTCGGAATTATTATTGCCCATCAGTGGAATGTAACTTAAGGAATGGGAGGGAGGAGATGGCGGCGGGATGTACACATAGGTCTATGTGTGTTTACTTATTAAATATGAACACTCGAATAGCTACTATGTGGTATACTTTCCATATTTCCTTTCGTTCTTCCTGATCTATATCATTCCATATCCAACTCCCTACTCTACACTGCGCTAATGAGAAACAGTAATTCGGAAACACCGACAAAAGTTGTGAATAGGTATACCTCTATTTATGTCAACTTTATTCCAATTATTTGAATAAGATGCAAAATAGTCTACTATAGAAAATTTATTAGAAAGACAAAAAATATAATATACAAATCAAAGAAATGGATCAATTATTTTAACAGGTGGATGACTTAATAATCAGAAATTATGTTTTGCTTTTGGAGTAGCAAAGAGAAATTTAAAACAACTTGTAAGTCTTACTAATGAGACACAGTAATATAGAATTTATAAGAGAAATAGGGAATGAAAAAAAAATGGTTAAATTTTCTGTATTTAATCATTCAAAGGTAAACCAAAACATTCTTTCTTTTTATATTGTTACGCTACTGGACTGTGTAGACTTGTTAGATAAGACTGGAATTGTACGCGAACGGCCGGGAATATTCTGGAATGCTCTAGACCGTGGCATGGGTGTATAAATAAAACACACGGTGGGCCGAGACTCAGTTTTTAGTTAAACGTGAACGAGTAAAGAAGAAATAAGAAAGACACTTATAAGTGTTCAAGTGTGATTATAGTTAAGACAGTAATTAATCTGTTGTTGTTAATTGTTAATTAGTAAATGAAGTAGTGAGTAAGTGTTACCTGGAAAAAGAATCTACGAGTATAGGTGTTTGTGGGGATAGCAAACACGTGACAATTTGGTGTCGAAAATGGATTGGAAGAGAAATTTCTGGAATATTCGAAAAGGTTCTACAGTATTCATCTCAGAAATTAGTGGTAACACGGAGAATTAAGCTACTGGACAGTGTTTGGAGGACTATTTCTGGACTGAATAGTGACTTTAATGTGGATTTTGGAGAAGTTTCTAGAACATTCGATTTAGAAATAGCTGCAAATACGCGAGTGCCGCTAATAATAACGTGTTGTAGATTGATAAACAAGACTACTAGTGCAAGTTCGGGAAAATTCTAGAACATTCTATTTGGAAACTACAGGAGATACGTGAATTGTGTCGACGGGAACGTGTTATAGACTTAAAAACAAGACTATAAGTGACTTTTAGTGACAATTCTAGAACTTTCGATTTGGAAACCAAAGAAGATACGTAAACTGTGTTAACGGGAACGTGTTATAGACTCAAAACAAGACTTATTTGTGATATTTCGTGAAAATTCTCGAACATTCCATTGCACAATTAGTGAAGATAAGTGAATTTTATCAACACAAAAGAAGTATAGAATCTAAATAAGACTTTCTAGTGCTGTATAGAGATTTTTCTGGAACATTCCATTATTAAAATAGACGTGATATCAACATTTTATGGACTTTATAGTGTAATAAACTTTATTCTGAAATTGATTTACGTGTCGTGAGTTAATGTCAACAACAAGATGTATGGCGGAGAAGCAAACACAGGACATACTTGCAGCATTGTTACAACGGATAGATGAACAAGAGAGAAGACGAAAGGAAGAAAATGAAAAACAAGAAAGAAGACGACAGGAAGGAAAAGACGAACAAAAACAAATTATGGAAGAACAAGAAAGGAAGCGACAAGAAGAAAAGGAAGAACAAGAAAGAAAACAACAAGCCGAAAACGTTGAACAAGAAAGAAAACGGCAGGAAGAATTAAGGAAAATGTTTGAGGATCATGAAGAGTGGCGACTCGAGGAAAGAGAAGACTCCAAAAGGAACCTATATAAACAGTAGGCAGCCATTCTCTCCCTCACTGAAAAATTTAAAGGAGATGTTATCGAAAGAGTCACTGACGTCTCAGGGAAAGTCTGTGAAATCGAAGGATACGTTAATGGAGTTCAAGGAGAGGTCAGTGAAGTTAAGGGAAAAATCAGCCAAGCTGAAGGGGAAATAACCGAAGTCAGAGGAGAAGTAGCCCGACTCAAACAACAATTAAAAAAGAAGGGTGGCCAGTTGGTACTGTCATCTGGTACTAGGTTACAACGGACGGTCAAGGTTCATGGTCAACTTATAAGAGGCAATATGAGGCAGCTGCACGTTTAAATAACTGGAACGATGAGGAAAACGCAACAATATTGGTATTAGCACTAAGGGGCTAAGCATTAGACTTGCTCCAAACAATTCGTATCGCAGAGCAACAAAACTTTAGCATTTTGGAGGCAGCGTTAGAACTAAGATATGGCGACCAACATCTCGCCCAAGTATATCAGGTTCAGCTCAAGTCACGCAGACAATGAGGTGGAGAAAGCCTCTAGGAGATCGCGGCTGCGGTAGAAAGATTAGCCCATCTAGCCTATCCTGATGCACCAATAGAATTTCAACAACAATTAGCAGTTGGTTCTAAACAAGACGAGAACAACAAAATAGCGGTAGACCGAATAGAGGTATCCGCTGTTACAAGTGTGGTAAATTGGACCATATTAAGAAGAACTGTCATGAGCTCAACATTCAAGATGTAATGTTCGAAGTATATAAGACTATGCAACTACTGATAAACTCGAATCTCCAATCAAGATAAAATCAACAGCAAAGTAGTGGGAGACAAAACGGAGGAGGCATTCGCTGTTATAAGTGTGGCAGAGTGGGCCATATCAGAGTAACTCTCGTCAGAGCAACCCTGAGAGGGTAAATGTCTCAGTAATGGAGAAGCAGCAGGAAAATTGACGAGCTGGTGCTTCGGGGAATGTGACACATGGCCTTTCCAAAGAACGTGTCAGAAAAACTACAAGCCTTGTCACCGTGAGGAAAAACAGCGAAAGGTACAAATAATAAAAACCGTTAAGATTGATGTTCTGGATTATTAGACAAAAGAGTCGTTAAGGGAAGCACAGTTAATCGATAAGGAAACTGGTCCTAGTCTGAAATGGAAAGATAGAGGAACCCGACCCGATTGGACGTTTCAAATAAATCAGTGGGGCTGAAGTCATTATGGGCACAATGGGACTCCCTTTGAGTAAAGGGTGAACTGACGAAGAGAGTGTGCGAAACTCCAGATGGGAGGAAAGTTACTTTGAAATTGGTAATCCCTAGGTGTCACGTAACAAATGTACTTCAGCATGTGCATAATAGAACGACTGGCGGACATCTTAGCATCAACAAAACCCTGACAAAAGTAAGAGAATGTTTCTACTGGGTAAATAATTGTGAAGATGTGGAGAGTTGGTGCCGCCAATGTGAAGTTTGCACGGCAAGAATGGGGCCACAAATAAGATATAAACAATATAACGCCAGGGCTCCATTTGAGCGAATTGCAATAACAAATGACCATATGAAGGCTATAAGGCTAATTCAGTAGGACATCAGGTGGGAGATTTGGTTTGGCTATATAACCCACACCGAAAGAAAGGCAGGTCACCGGAGCTTTACCCGTCCTAGGAAGGTCCTTACACTGTCATCACTAGACAAAACGAAGTTGTATATAGAATTCAGCAAAGTCCAAGTGCATATAGAGAGACTATTTAAGTATGCAGGGGACAATGAATTGCCTGATCGGGACGTTCAGGATTAAAGAGGGGGCAGTGTTACGCCACTGGACTGTGTAGACTGGTTAGATGAGACTGAAATTGTACGCGAACGGCCAGGAATATTCTGGAGTGCTCTAGACCGTGTGAATGGATGTATAAATAAGACACGCGGTGGGCCGAGACTCAGTCTTAAGGTGAACGTGAACGAGTAAAGAAATAAGAAAGAGACTTATAAGTGTTCAAGTGTGATTATAGTTAAGACAGTAATTAATCTATTGTTGTTAATTGTTAATTGGTAAATGAAGTAGTGAGTAAGTGTTACCTGGACTTTGAATCAACGAATCTACGAGCATAGGTGTTTGTGGGGATAGCAAACATGTGACAATATTAATCAGTAAACCAACTAACACCGAGGCCACAGTATCTCTTAACTCCTATAATCCTCTTTCCCACAAATTAGTCTCATTCTAGTACAAATTAACCTTAGCATAAGATAAAATTAACCAACCACAATAAAACTTATAGCACACCAGATAACTTATAAAACTTAATAAATAAACGAAATTTCAAAACAATAATAGTGTTCAGACCAATTCTGAAACACGATCATTATCATCTAGAATTGCCAATTTTATATGTGAAAAAAAAGACAACCGGTGAGCAGGAGGGCCTGTACTTTGGGAAAAGTAAATTTGAAAACTTTAGTTAATACTTAATACTGATCTGATTATTCCTTTTTGTACGATTTTTAACGAAATAAACATGTTATTATGATAATTCTATATAGTTTCATCAATTCGTGTCGATTAAAAAAAAAACGCAAAGATTATCTCTTTAATGACTTTTGTGTTGTTTTTTTATAATTACAGTGGTAGAACCATCAAATGGTGACGTGAACTTATAAGGATAGAACGTTTGTAGCATAATAAATTAACTACATCATGCTATTCTTTTCGTTCCCCTGTGATTAACTTGGACAAAGAAAAATGTATGTTAAACAACTTAGTTCTTACATTAATAATTAGAGTCAATGTCAATATATGCTTAAATTAATTACAGTATCAAGGTTGCTCAGTGAACTAATATTGCTAACTAATAAACTAATTTAAACAAACGCAAAATAAGTATTATGTAAAATTGTCCTTAAGTGGTGGTGGTAAAAGTTTGTACGAAGTCAATTGAAATCGTATAAAAACTAAAAGCCTGCAAAAACCGTCGGCATCTCTTTATTGTACATGGGCGGAGGTAAATAGAAATGCTTGTCATAAGAAAATGCTATACTTTTTTTGAAAATTGTATTAATTTTTATTATTTTTTGTTTATTAGATAGGCTATTTTTGTTCATTTAGCCAATAAAATATTTTTGAAATATTATATCAGTTTTAGATATAAAGTCTAAATATTTAAATTTATTGGGTTTAGTTTTAAAGTTAACCCATACTATATTGAAATATGTTATTGCTCAGCAAGGACCAACGAGAAGGTATGAACATATCCTTGCCAGGATGAGGGAATGGGACAGGTTAGATTAGCGAGGGGCAAGAATGTTATATAGTAAAAAATAAAATTAAAGTTTCTTCTAAAATAAAAATAAAAATGTAAGTTTCTTAACCAAAGTAAAGAATTAGTACCACAAAAATAAATATTTGTTTAGATAAAACATAAATAAAAACAAAATTAAAATATGTCTCTAGAATAAAGTAACTTAAATTAAAATTTCTTGTCAACTAAATAAAATATATTCCAAGAAATATAACAATAAAAAGTAAACTTCATACCTAATATAATATCTAAATATTTTGTTCTGAAAATATATGTATATTAAAAAAAGTTAAAAGCTAAAAGTTGACGCGTCCGAATCTTCACTTTCTGAAGAGGAATCATTACCCGGTTGAATTATAATCGGCGCAATGGGGGATAGTGTTGGATATTGATTTTCTTTATTAATTACATGCTTTTTTCCTGAACTGATTCACAGAAAGATCTTTGAGGTTATTGGGTGTAGCGTTGTAAATTTGTACTGCATTGAAACTAAATGATCTGGTGAACATAGCCGTACTGTGTAAGGGCATTGTAAGTGTGTTGGGAAATCTGATATTTAAATTGTGTATGGCAGTTCTGAAAACAAGCTTTTCTTTAAGGTAGGCAGGTGACGAATTTATTAGAAACTTTTGAATAAAAACATGATAGTGGTATCTAACAATTTTTTCCATATTTAGCCAGTTAAGATTAGCAAAAGCAGCGGAAATGTGATCAAATTTTCTTAAGTTGCAGATGAAACGGCAACATATTTTGTACTTTTTGTATACGATTTTTTGTCATTTGATCCAAGCAGGGAAAATATACTAAATCACAATAACTGAAAATAGGCAAAACGAGTGACTCGCAGAGTTTTTCCTAAATTTGTAATTTATTAAATGCCTGTTAGCAAATAAAACTTTCATTTTTACGAAGGACTTTTGAAGCAGTTTACCAACATGAGATTTAAATCTGAGGCCATCGTCGAAAATGACACCCAGTACTTTTGATTAATGTGACAGAATTAAAGGCACGTTATTTATATTAAGGCGTAATAATTGATTTATACCGTCCCGTTTAGTCTCTGAGCAAAATAGGAGCATACTGGTTTTGCTTGAATTTAACTTCAAATTATGCTTTGTTGTATAGGAAAAAACAGACTCAAGTTCTTCATTAATTTGTAATGAAACCATTTGTACTTCCATTGCCTCGAAATTATATTGAAGAAGTATATCATCTCCGTACGCTTAAAGATTTGCAGTTTCCACAGATTTTATAAAATCCGACGTATAAATTAAAAACAAGAGTGGGCCCAATATTGACCCCTGCGGCACTCCAGAAATAACAATTTTTGATGAAGATATTTGGTCGCAAATAGATACTCTTTGATATCGATGAAATAAATAGGATTTAAAAAACATAATTTCTCTTCTCCCAAAACCATAAAAATTATATAGATGTAAATTCTTATGCTGCCTTAGAACTACGTTTCAATATCTATAGTTTGTTATATTATAGTTCACATAGATAGATAAAATTAAAATTATGTACAAATATATTGAATGAACCCCAGTGGTGGTCATCTATTAATTGTTGTAATTTGAGTTGCAGCTATCATATTTCAATTAGTAAATTCAACTTTACCTCAGACTAATATGTCTATTAATAAATTTTTATTATTATGAAACATTAGAACTTAATGTGTTTATGAAAAATTAATTATCTGATTAACTTTTTTATTTACCACATTTCTTTTTGTAATAATTCTCATAACTAAAAATATGTATTTTCAAGTCTATTAACCTTCCCTATATTTGATAGCTACAGTCCGCCTATGTATGTTTAATTGAAAATAGTATGTTGTTTAGATTGTTTTTAACTAAAAATAAATAATGAAATTCTGTTCATTTACATGGAGCGACCGGGACACTAATTGGTCAGAAAATAAATCTGTACATTAAATAAACCTTTATTTCGACATTTATCCTATATGTAAATTTTATTTTATGCAGTTTATTTTATTTTTAACGTATTTTACTTGCTACTACAATGTGATTGGATTTCGCGGTCCAAAACATAACAGTAAAATACATAGAACTCACACGAAATTTTTTTTCTTTTACTAAAACAAAACTGTAGTGTGTCAGATTACGCTGAACTTTATTATATTAAATTCATTTATAACAATTTGTATAAAAGAAATATTATCGAATTATGGAATAATTTAATAGAATATTTTTTTGACAACTTTTTCGAGATATGTTACAAATATCCAATTTTAAATATTACAACGCACAGCGAACTGTATTTAATTCTTTAAAATATAAAGGATCATATAACGGCATTTGAAGGTAAACCACATTCAGGTCCATTTCAATTCAATGGTTAGAAGGAAGCATGTATGGTGTTTTCGCGAAAATTCTACTTTTTAAACTAATTTTTCATACTTGAAAAAATAGAGATTCACGTGTTACAAAACAAATTTAGTGAGCATTGCAATTCAGATTTATGTGACACAGTGGAACGTTTTGAAATGTTGATTGCAGCAACTATTAAATTAAAGAGTGGATCTTTGCTATTTTCAGAAGCGTTATCGGTGATGTGTGATATACAGAATAAATTAGCAAAATTATCAGACAACAAAAGTCGAGCAATAAACAATAGATTAAAAAATGTTTTACACAGTAACCTGAAATACAATGCAATGTGCAAAATTTGTAAGAATTATCTGCGTGGTTTTTCAATGCCAGCACTGCCATGCGAACTATTTAGAATTTGCACCATTAAAAGGGCTAATCAAACCAGTGTTTGTAAGGTAATTTTTCAAAATTTATTTCTTCCATACGGTTTGGTCAAATTACATCAAATTTTAAGGATCAGTAGTTGAAAGTGTACTAGAGGGTACATGTATATCTATTTTAATTAATTTTCACTTTATGTAGGAAAAATTTATACTGTAAATACAAGTGAAATTTGGACGTGATTATCTCCTGAATTATGATATCAATCGGTAAAATTCGAGGTAAAATTCATACATGTCGTCTAGAATGAATCTTCATAATTATGCTCAGCAAGTTTCAAACTTTTATTCCGTACTATTTGCTTAAAAAGAATTTTCTAAATAAGTATCTTTCACTACAAATGGAGCAAGAAAGTGTTACCTCTATCGGGAATCGCACCTCAATGAAGTCGGTGTATAAAACGTCCAGTGAAGGTATAGTCAAGAGCAAAATTATTCAGCGGCGCATGTATAAAAACTTTCTAGAGAGTGACACAGCTATCCGAAGCTTTTTCCCGACTAGGCCCCTTAACTTCGGTAGATATGGAACGTCCATTTTCTTTGTACAAACATACAGAAGATAGAACATATAGCAGATAGAATATCAAGAGTGGGTGGGGTGTCTCTCTATCTAGAAAGTCACATAAGATATAAAATTTATTTATCGGATGCCAACACAGTCAGTGGAGTGGAACACCTTTGGGTGATGGTGTTTTTAACTAGTAAAAAGGTGGGAATTGGTATCATGTATAAATCTTCTAGTGTCAGTGTGCCATGTGTCGAAGAATTAAGTGACATTTTGGAATAAACATATATGGAAGTGGACCATGTCATCCTAGTAAGGTATATAAATATTAACATATTATCAAAACACAATGATGCTAAGTACTTTAAAAATTTAATTACTAGTTTCAATTTAACTGAAATAGTAAATAACCCTACAAGGATAACGCGGAACATAGAAACCCTAATTGATGTTATTTGTTTAAGTAATAATTTAGAATATAAGGAAGTCAAAACCATGAATTTGGGAAATATCACCGACCACATATTAATATCCTGTAAAATAAATATATAATGTAGCAGAAAAGAATCTGGATTCTACACTCGATGTTATAACAAATTTGACAATGAAAGTTTTGTAAATGATGCGTATGCTATTTCTAGATTTGTTTGATAAACATGCACCTGTAACATTTATTAAGCGTACAAATAATTCGAAATCATACATAACTTACAATATCAAAGAAATGATAAAATTAAAGAACAAAGCGCATAAAAAATATCTTAAAACTAAATTACCAAATGATTAAAATTATAATATAGATTTAAAGAATTATGTAAATTTGGCTATAAAAATAGAAAAAATTGCATATATGGAGTTCACATATAAAAAATCAAAAAACGACCAAAAGCACCTGTGGCAAAACCTAAGATCGTGGGGAGTACATAACCCAAGAATAAAAAATTTACTTGCTTGCCGGATGAATTAAAAGATCCTGACTCTATTAATACCTATTTTGTAGATATGGCTCGTGAATCGTATATCGACGAGGAATGCTTAAATTACTTCAACACTAATAATAGCGATTTTTCTAATAACGAAAACAGATTTAAATTTAATGAAATTAACATTATTGACATAAATATGCAGCTACAATCAAAACAGGATGGATAATACAAATCTAAAAATGCTAAATATTATTCTACTACTTCTTGTGCATATTTAATAAATCCTTAATGACAGGTATTATACCAAATTAGTCGAAGCATGCATTAGTTATACCAATACCTAAAACCAATAGGCCATCGGAATTAAAGGACCTTAGACCAATTACTAGTTTGTCAATTTTCTCTAAATTACTAGAGAAAATTGTTGCTGATCAATTAAAATATTACATCTTTACAACAGCTTTAATATTCTAACTAAATACCAATCAGGATTTAGAGAAGGATACAGCACTTGTACAGCACTCATGAAGGTCACTATTGATATTAGCCATAATTTGGACAAAACTGAACTAACTTTTCTGGTATTACTAGATCAGAGCAAAGCATTCGATCTTGTCAACTTTGACTTGCTACTAGCCAAACTAAAGTATCTAAATATTAATAACACGGAGTTATATTGGTTTAAAATCTCTATACAGAATAGGTATCAAGCGGTAAAACTGGAGAACACTATTTCTAATAAAGTAAATATTAAGAATGGCGTGCCACAAGGTAGTATTCTTGGTCCAATATTATTTTCAATTATCCTATTTGATTTACTAAAAATATTCAGAAACTGCCAAATACACATGTATGCAGACGACAATCAAATATATATTGGGGCTAAAATCAACAATATAAGTGATAGAATTAATATTCTGAATTTTGAATTAAATGAATTTTCAATTTGGTGTAGTAAAAGTGAACTAAGAATTAACCCAAATAATTCGGTGGCACTCTGTATAGGAAATGATAGATTAATAAATCATGTCAACCTTGAAAATATACTAATAATTGACATCCAAATTCAATGGGTACAGTCCGCAAAAGATATGGGTTTGTATATGAACAATTCACTAAACTTTAGCGAATAGGTCACAAACATATTTAAACAGTGTTTTATGGTGTTAAAATCTATATACCAGTTTAAATTTTTATTGCCAAAAGAATTAAAAATAGTTAAATCAGTAATTTACCCTAAAATTGAATATTGTTGCATTGTTTACTATAACTTCCTTACATTATTAAATAAAAACAAATTACAGAGAATACAAAATGCATATTTTCGGTTTTTAATACTGTGCACCTAATGAATTAAATGAATATCTAGATCTAATATCACTGTCTTATAATATCTATAAAAGTAAAATCAAGACTATTTTGCTATATTCTCAGTTATGAATAAATAATATATTGCGTCTACTATCAATTTAATGTATGTTGGTGGATTAGTTTTAGTTGAGAAGGTATAGTTTTAGTTCATGCGTTTAAAGAACTATTAATTTTTAATAAACTGTAGTGGGGTGAGATGAAAATCAACTCTGTTGATCTCACTACCATTTGTGTAAAAATGTACTTTATTCACAATAAATTCTTTATTATTATATTATTATTATATATACAGACCATACCGCTCAAATTTAATAACCACGAATAAAGAATGAATATTAGTTGTGGCGATGTATGCCAATGAGATGGCAAACTTCAGTCATTCTGAATAATGCATTATATCAAAAAAAAAAAAAAAAAAAAAAAAAAAATATATATATATATATATATATATATATATATATATATATATGAATAGTGGTGAGAGGTATTAAACTTCTCATATGGTCGGAATGCTACTATCCGACCGACATTCTCGATGTCTCTGTGGCGGATAGCGACATGCATCACAGCAAGTACCGAGTGCGGCGACCCCTAGCCCAGGTGGACTAAACTAATGTGATTAAATATGATTTGAAGGAAACAACTACTCAGCGGACAAACACCCCGACCTGCATTGAATTACACCTTCAAATCATGATAGATCGATAGCCGGCTAGGGGTCGCCGCTCTCGGTACTTGCTGTGATGCAAGTCGCTATCCGCCACAGAGACATCGAGAATGTCGGTCGGATAGTAGCATTCAGACCATATGAGAAGTTTCATACCTCTCACCACTATTCACTTCACCATAGTTAGTATATAACTAGCAGGTTGGCCACTATCATTTGTCTGTTCCATAACCTATGGCATACTGAAGAGAACAAATAAGTTTGAAATCGATCTATGTCTGGTTAGGAATTGACAAATGATATTGGCTATCGATCTATCATGATTTGAAGGTGTAATTCAATGCAGGTCGGGGTATTTGCCCGCTGAGTAGTTGTTTCCTTCAAATCATATTTAATAATATATATATATATATATATATATATATATATATATATATATATATATATATATATATATATATATATATATATATATATATATATATATATATATATATATATATATATCATTATTTATTTTATACTTTTGCTATTATTTGTCTATAAATGTCCTGCTGTCAACCATAAAGCAATAGTAGCTACCGGTCCTGAATTTTGGTCCAGTTTCCTCTCCCTGAAGACAAGTTAATAAAAGAAGCAGTCAGTTGCAAATTTCTTATTTTTATATCTTTCAACAAATTTCTTATTTTTATATCTTTCAAATGGGAATCCTTTCGTAAGTTTGTGTAACAAGGTTTCGTTCAGTTTCGTGACAGGTTTCGAGTTTACATATTTGTATTTAATGTTTCATCCACAGCCGTAAAAGCGTTTGACAATGTAAGCTTTCATTCTCTTCTACTAACTGAATTTCATTTCAATAAATTAAAGTTATCCATCAGGCGTGGTAGTTAAATATACAATAATTTTAATATTATATTTAGGAAAAGTTCGTTTCTAGATCAAGAAATAAATAAAGATTTAACGTGGAAATATAACGTTGAATCTAGATTTGTGGTGCATAAAAATCTGAATTACCTGAAATTTTGCATTACAAAACCCTTCAATTATATAATGGAAAATAGCTAATAAAGAGCCATTATCTATATTATAATCTCTTCTATACAATACAAAAGAACAATCAATGAACAAACAATAGATCCCTGTTTGGTATGAATGTTTATAATTTTCAAAAGCCTACTGTGTATTTGTTTTATAATATGGGGTTAATAATAACAAAAAATAACGAACATAGAAATATTGTATATTGCTCAACTCGTAGTTTTATATTTTATACAAATCTGTACAGTATCGGGTGTTACGACTGAAATGTATCAGTTATCTATATAAATTTGTCAAAGTTGTAAAGTTGGTAGAATAATTTAAAACGATATATTTTCGAACATTAATGTTTGACATTTTAGGAAACAAAAATACACGATCTTTTTAAAATAGACGAATTAAACAATTATTCTACAGGGAATATCTGAAAAAGTTCAATACCAAAGAAACAAATTGGTTTGACAAACACAATGAGTCGTTTTATGTTTTATTATAAAAATCTGAGGGGTAAACCTGTATGGAAGTTTGGTGTACAAGTATATAGAATTTCGTGGAATTCTTTGGAATTCCCCTTGAAATTCCATGGAATTCTTTGGAATTCTCTGGAATTTTCTAGGAATTCCTTAGAAGTTTTTGCCATTCCTCATTTTACAATTATTATTGTAGACACAAATGGATGTCATGTTTGGTCCATGACACAACTTATTGTTCAATGGGTTGATTCTTACAGGGAAATCAGCAAGATAGAAAAAGGTGTTATGATTCCAAACATATTTTATTTTAATATTAAAAATTAATATAAAATAACTATTCTTAAAACTAATTAGTTTCCCTTTTTTCTTTGGATTTTCTTCACTTCGTTCAAAGATTTCTTCATTTGCATTCTTCTTTTATGAATTTCATTTGTTTACGTAAATTATTTATTTTCTCTAAATCTATTAGGAGCAATTTCTTCCTTCTTACCTTCCCAACTTCATTTATTTACTAAGTCCAGTAAGTCCACCCTTACATATGGTGCACACTCACCAATGCTTTCCTTGTATAAATAGTGTCCGTACTACTCAACCCTAATTCATTTAACATAGTCTCTGAAGTTTCCTTGTTCGAACAGACTATTCTTTTTTTTATTGAAAATGTTTAATCATACTGAAAGCTCTTCAAAATTATAAAAGTAATTTTTCATATCAACACACAGATTTGTTTTTTGGGCTTGCAAATTTCATTAGGTCGTGCTCTTGCTCAGTCTCATAAACATTTTCCACTTTTCTGATTATATTTTCAATCCGACCAAAATCTCTGCTGTAATCTAGGTAACTATGACTACCTCTAAGAATTTTTAATCAATAACCACGAACAATCCATTCAATATTAGAAGTTGGTGGAGACAAAGAGTGCTAAAATTTTTATTTTCGCTGGCACATGATTCCAACCAAATTGCTATCTTTGAGCAAGGACCAAACTTATACAAACAACTTGCTAATTTACAGCTTCCTGTATTTGCCACATTATTTATCCAATCAAATAAAAAAAATCTAGGTAGGTTAATCCCATATGAGTAATTATTCGTGATAAGGCAAACAGAAAAATTCTCATAAAATTCCTTTTATTAGTGTGACCGGTTTCGTGAACAAGTAAATTACTTCACATCTATAAAAATTCCTATGTCTGAAGATGTGAAGTAATTTACTTGTTCACGAAACTGGTCACACTAATAAAAGGAATTTTATGAGAATTTCTCTGTTTGCCTTATCATAAAAAAATCTCTATTACCTATAGGTAAAGTTAAAGTGTGCACTTCGAAATTACGTAGAAACATTTGCCTGAAATAAAAAGCCTTGAATTTCGGAAGTGGCATTGTTTGCTGTAAATCCGAAATTATGGAACACATATTTATCAACAAAAGGTTTTTCTCTATCTCGTCGTTGAGCCTCAAATCCCGCTTTGTAATTTTCTGTATGCTCATCAATATTCTGTCCTGTATTATTTTCAGATGCCCAATAAAAAAGTTTAACATTGTAGGAAAAATATTAACGTATGTGGAAAGTTTCACATAAAGTTGTCGCAAAAATGTTAATACTCGCATTATTTAATGTGCATTTTGTATCTATGAGTTGAGACGAGGTACAAAAAATATAATTTGTATTCTGTGAATAGTGCGGCTGGAAATGTTTTTATATGTTATTAGTCCTTAGTCGATGTAATTTGCTTGCTTTTAACTTTTAAAACAATATTTTTTTTTTCAAATTAAAAAAAATGATTTTTTATCTGCTAAAGGTAAATGTAATGCAGACTGTAAAACCATATCCTGTAGTTGTAAAAAAAACTTAATCTTTCTAAATGCGGTCATAATAATTGCCAAAATGTATCTTTAGAAATATAAAATGTTGTCTACTTTTATCAATTATTCTCTTATTTTTTTATCAATTATTATTAATTTTTAGTTAATTATAATTATTGCTGTTATTTGTTTGTTTTTACCTTATTAAACTTGCATTTTATGATATTTTATTTCATACTGTCCAGTAATTGACTATTTCCGGGACTCATTTGTGGCCGGTAAATCGAACATTACAGTATACCGTAATTTGTTGCCTAGCAACACCATGATGTTATTGTTATTAGGAAGCAATTATTTTTCAATTTTGACTTTTGCTTTTTCACTTAAAAATATAATATATATTAGAAATGTATTTGTCACATAATATATTTATTTTCATTGAAAAAACAATCCACATTCTTCTTGATATCTATATGATGATTTTTTCGGGATTAATTTTCCCGTTGCTTCCGCAGATTTTTTTAAAATCTCCTCCGAAATATCCATAATACAAAAAAGTGCAAAAGTTATGGATTTTATTTATTTTACAGTGACAAGCTAAAGACAATCATAATTAGCTATGGAAAACAGTGGCTATAATATCGTGAAGGTGATGTGATTGTTAGATTGTTAGATTGCGACCTAATATTTTTTTAAATTTCAATAATTATAACTTTTTATTCATTTTAAAAAGATTATGAAGTGTGACGTAACCATGCTAAACAACAAACTTTGGTACAACGTGTCACTTTGACACCCTTCAGTACCACAGCGGTACTTTGTACTTTTTTATTTAGATACGATCTCACGCACCAGTTCCTGTTTTATTGTGTAGGAATACGACTTTATTCCGTCAGTGGTATGATAGAAGCGAGGATAACTCAGTGAAGAAACGGAATGTCCAGGGGTGGATGTATATGGTTGACAGTTTTGTAGAAATGGACAACTTCACTTTTACCTGCCGAAATATTGTATCGGTGTTTAACCAGATTTATGAATTATACCTTTGTATTAAATAGAAATCAGAATATCACCTTTACTTACTCTATTGTATTCAAGACTGGTTTCACAGTAGAATAAAAAAAATACACAACAAAAGAAATAGATATATTTATCCAATGTAAATAGTAATCTATGATACAGAGGAGCAACCAAAGATACCAAGCAAGAGGTTATGAAAAGCGGTGATCAGGTATATCAAGCACAGTTAAATTAATGAAACTACTCTATGGTATTACTCTTAGCAGGGAATGTTTTAAATGCAAATAAGCGGAGAATCAAAACAAGCTAAGTTATGGTATCTATTACTCTGTTATTTACATCCAGCAACTAACGGTATTATGGCAAGCGGTTGGTGCAGCAATGTCCAGGTATAAATGGTTACAGTTTACCAGCGTGATACTACGGTAGGATGTCAACCTAGGGACGGGTGGTTGGTGATCCGTACTAATCGCGGATGTGCTATATCGTTAGATTTACCTCCTTCGTCCTTTCTTAGTACCAATTTGATCGCACGTTAACTCGAACCCGGGACACTGTCAGATTTCCACTCAACGGTTTAGTTACTAGAAACTCATGTGTGCCTTTACCTTTTCCTGGTGAAGACCCTCTCCAAACACTAGGGATAGGGATCCTTACCATATATAACCATCAAACAATAATAACTGAATATTCCCGAGAGGTATCTACCATACAGGGTGTAACAAAAAAGCATGTCATAAACTCAATGGCAGATTCTAGGCAACAAATAGTGACGATATGACTTAACTTACCTCTATGCGAAAATGCTTCCAAAATTTTTTATGGGCCTTTAAAGTCGAAAATAAAAAACGAAAAATTTGCTCTAACTCTGGAGTCCTTGAAAGATATCTTCTTTAAATTTGGTACAATATAGCACTAGTAGTAGTTCAATATTTTAAGTAATTATGATCAGTTTATCTCGATTCAAAAGACGAGAAGTGGTGGTCATGTGACCCATTTACCCCCCATTTATTTATGAGCACACCAATGGCAAAAGAATAAATTTTTTTGAAAATTACATTTAATTTAAAAAAATTTTTTTACTCTTACCTTGTTTTTCTACGTGCTTTAGTTTTCAAGCATTTAGCTTATTGTAATTGTAAATTAAAAGACTCTAAAGCAGAATTGAACAAATTTTTTGCGATAAGTCTTTTAAATTGAATGAAATAGTGTCCTCTGAATAAACAAGCAATTTAATTTTAACAAAATAACTTATTGTAAACAATTTATTTTAAATAATTACTTTATAAATAAATAAACAACACAATTACCTAATTAAATAATTTAAAATTTCATAAATTGAACAGAAATTTGTTCAGGCTTTATTTTATTACTTTAGCAAGTACTCAAAGTGACCTCCGCCTTCATCAATACATTTAACACATTTTTTCAAAAATGAAAATCTGATTTTATTAAAAATTTGCTGCCTCTGGCGAAAACTATCTGCAGTATTTACAATTCTCTCTCTGAGATGTTCGACACTAGCAACTTGCACAGAGTAGACCTTTTCTTTCATATAACCCCAAAAACAAAAGTCAAGGTCAAGTAAAAGTAGCTTCATCCGGTGACAAAATATTCTTAACGAAGTTTTCATTTTCTAAATTCTTTTGTCGCAACCATCTACAAAATACAAACCTAGGGGCATAATCTCCTGATTGTAATGCTTGAACAGTTTGAACATGGTAGGCGTACGGCTGTTGTTCATGTCACACTCTCGCGACTGCCATATGGGACATTCCTACCTCAGCCACTAAATGCCTAGTACTTCTATTAGGATTTTCGTCAATGAGGTCTAATACCCTTTCCTCGGCGTCGGGTTCGCGTATTCGAGGTCGCCCACAGTTTCCTACTCTGAATTCTTTAAAGCTACCACTTTCCCTTAATCTACGGTCTATTGCCAAAAAAGTACGTCGATCTGGTGTGTGCCTATTCGGGTACTTTGCAGCGTAACGTCTAGCTGCAAGAGCTCCATTGCTATGGCACTCACCTTAAAATCGGATGCTTTAATTATACATAATTAAATTATTTAATATCCCAACTTACCTAATACTAAATGCATATCACTTATCTCTGCAAAAGTGTTATTTGCCATTTTATTTTTTTAGAAAATTAAGCACTAACTAAGGAGCAGTTTAATAAGAAATGAGTAAACAATTTGACATAAACAAAGCAATGGTACATTGTTTACTATCAGTTGTATTCTAATGCCCCTACTCTAGTTATTGTACATTTTCTCTTATTTCCTTTTACTAATCAGTAAAATAAACATACAAAATCTGGGATTTTGCAAAAGAAATGTCTGTGAATTTAGGAATCCATTATTATTATTATTATTAATTATTATGAAAATGTTGGTATACCATAAACTATTTTCATCACATAATATGGTTGAAGTTATTAAGTTATCGAAAGGTTAAACGATTTCATTACATGCAAAATTGCAGGATTTGCATTTTTTAATCTTAATTTTCCTTGAAAATTAAAGCACGTAGGAAAAAAGATAAGAGTAAAAAACTTTTTAAAATTGAATTTCATTTTCAAAAAAATTAATTTGTTTGCCATAGGTGTGCCCATAAAAAAAATGGGGGGGGTAAATGAGTCACATGACCCACTTCTCATCTTTTCAATCGAGATAAACTGATCATAATTAAAAATTTTAAGGAAGACATCTACAAAGACTCCGGAGTTAGAGCAAATTTTCTATTTTTTATTTTCGACTTTAAGGGCCCATGAAAATTTTTGGAAGCATTTTCGCATAGAGGTAAGTTAGGTCATATCGTCACTATTTGTTGCCTAGAATCTTCCATTGAGTTTATGACATGCTTTTTTGTTACACCCTGTATAGCACAATTGATATAGTTTTATTAACTCGGATGGAAATGCAAACTGTCCCTTAAATTGATTAAGCCAGAGAAATGAGTAAATTGGTATGATGTTAACAGACGGCAGCTAAAATACAAGTGACGGTTAGAGGTTATCACATCAACGTCGATCGTACTATATCACAAATTATCTTTCGTGTCTCTTCGCGTTAGCCTGGTGAAGTCCCTCTCCAAACACTAGGGATCGGGGCCTTCACTCGGGAGTACTTTGTTACAAATTACCTTTCGTGTCTCTTCGCGTTGTCCCTGTGAAGTCCCTCTCCAAACACTATGAATCAGGGACTTCACACGGGCGTAGTTTTTTACAAATTACATTTCGTGTCACTTCGCATTATCCTAGTGAAGTCCCTCTCCAAACACTAGGGATCGGGGCTTTCACTCGAGCGTACTTGGTTACCAATTATCGGTCGTGTCTCTTAGTGTTGTCCTAGTGAAGTCCCTCTATAAGCACTAGGGATCGGGGCCTTCACTCGGACGTCCTTATTACAAATTTTAATAGCCGAGTATTCCCAATGCTCGTTGCTGAATGGATAACCCGTGGTTTACTTAATGATTCCCGAATATGTCCAGCGAATCCGATTAGCAGGCAATCGGATACAAACGATAAATGCAAACAAAACAGTAAAATGGTATACGGTAAATGCAAACAACACAGCAAAATAGTACAAACGGTACATGCAAATAAAACGGTAAAATTTATATAAACGACTGCACACTTTGAACTCTCACTTGAGAAGTGTTTCTTTGAAGCTCTGTTCGCAGTTTTGTTTTCACGAAAGACGCAAGGTGTCACGTGAACCTCTGCCCGAGTACCAGAATTTGGGGTTGATGTGGATGGGCACGAATTCTTTAAGCCGATTCAGCGAAATACGGTTAAACAAATTTCCTGAGATCTAATATAAACAAATGTTTATAAAATATCATTGAGGCTGGGGATCGCTTTCTCATAATTTAAAACAATGTTTCCAAAAATAAAATAATCAAAACGGTCATGAATTACTATTCAAACTAAATTACTGCATTCCTCATATTGTAAATTATTTTAAAAATAGAAATAGACTTGTTTTTAACAAATGCTTTTCTTCCTAGTATTAACCATCATTCTACCCACTTGTATATTCTCAAATATACCGGGTGAATGTAAAATAACGGTTGTCTGTAGTCCATATAATTATATTAACTAACTTTCTAATATTAAGCCTGGCTTAATTACCTTAAACTAAATATTTTTTTCCTCTTATTTGGCGTACATAAACACAATAATAAAACAACTAATGTTACCTTGAGTAGTGGTGAGAGGTACGTGAAACTGCTCATATGGTCCAAATGCTACTATCCGACCGACATCATAGATGTCTCTGTGGCGGATAGCGACTGGCGAATCAAATACCGAGAGCGGCGACCTCTAGCCCGGGTGTACTAACTACTGTTATTAAATATGATTTGTTGGAAACAACTACTCAGCGGACAAATACCCCGAGCTGCATTGGATTTTACCTTCAAATCATGATAGATCGGTAGCCACTATCATTTGTCAATTCCTAACCAGATATAGACCGGTTTCGAACTTATTAGTTCTCCTCAGTATGCCATAGGTATATTGGCTACCGATCTATCATGATTTGAAGGTATAATCCAATGCAGGTCGGGGTATTTGCCCGCTGAGTAGTTGTTTCATTCTAGTCATATTTAATAATGTTACCTTGGAAAAAAAGAAAGAAACCGGATTGAAACAATTGTTGTAAGAACTATTTGTTCTTCCAAGTATTTGACATAAACTAAATTAATTCTTGGTTCAAGCGGTTTCTGAAATACACATTAATACAAGTTACAGGATACAGGGTGTACCAAAGTGAAAGAACGACCCAATTTGGTATTCTTATTACATAAAACAGTCTACGGAAAAATCACTTCGTTGCAAAAGACAGTATGAAATAAAATATTATGCGATACACGTACGTTCGGTCTTATTACAGTAAAACAACTCGTACTGTAATAACTAAGTCACCCACCGGACGTAAATTACTATATTCTGTTTTTGAATTCATATCTTACCTCAAAAACTATTTAATTTGTTTTTAAATGTTAAAATTTTAAAAACTGTTCTCCACGATGTTGTAAAAAACCGTTAAAAAGACATGCCAAAATATTAATTACTTTAATTACATTATTATATAAAGGTTTTAAGAAGCTGGAGTTACGTGCTCCGTAAAAATCTTATGGTTTTTTGTGAAAAAAACTTCCGAAACTTTTGTTTGGCAACCTTTAGAATTTTATTCCTTATATCTTTCTGAATGAAAATCATCAACCCGAATGATCCTACGGATTTTTTTAAACAGAATGTTTCTTGGCGCCTGCACTAAATATAAATAAATATTTGTTTTTTTATTTATTTGTTGAAAAGCTGTAAACCGTTAATATTATTTTAAATATTTTTTTTTTGGAATAATTATTTTTCTGATTATAATATTTTACTATATCTGCAAAGATAACTGAACAGACACGGTGGCACATTTCTGTAAATAATTAAAATACATTGTACTGATTCTGCGGTTGGCTTCTTGTGAAACATTATTAAATATTTTAAATAAACAAAAGAAAGTTTGCTTTTAAATGTGTCAAAATTATATTTTTCACTCTACACGTGTTTCGGCTTTTTCGGCCCTTTTCAAGAGTACCTCTCATCTGTACTCTTGAAAAGGGCCTAAAAAGCCGAAACATGTGTAGAGTGAAAATACTGTTTTGAAACATTTAAAAGCAAACTTTCTTTGTTTATTTAAAATAATTAAAAGGTTGTGGGTAAAAAAAATTGCGAAAATTACTGCATGTAAAAAGGATATTCCTCCATATCACTAGAACATTTTGTATAAAACTAATAAGTGGATTCCGAAAAGTGATCCTTCAACTTTAGTGTATCGAGCGTACCGTTAGAAATGAGTAAATTTTTTTGGTATAAATTAAAAAACCTCCAGAATTTATATTTATAAAAATATTTATAAAATATACAAAAGACATGACAATTGTTTCGGCAACATAGTTGCATGCCTGTGGGACTTTCCCTAACGTATATATTAGACAAACTGAAGGAAATTTTAAGAAAAGAATGTCAGCACACAAAAATAAAATTAAAAATAGAAAAGAAGATTTCACTTATGCAAATGAGAACATAGATTTAATAATAATTTTGAGATAATTATTTTTAATTATATTTCTTATCATCTTATTTATTTATTTATTTTACGTTTGTAACGATTAACATGTTTGCATTGTTTGTGTATTTTTTTGTTCAGTTATAATATGTTAAAATTAATTTTCAATAGTACTTTTATAACTTTATTGGATCTATATTATACCTTGTTTAGCATTGTAATGTCAGTCTTGTACTCACGTCCGAAGAGGTTACTGTGTTGGCGAACCAATTATCATATTTTTATATATTTTGTAAAAAAAGTAAATAAAATAATGTGTGAAAATCATAAAATGGTTAAGTTTAATTTTTTACAAGTTAACATGAATTTTCAGCAAGTAAAGGTCGACTCAATCAACAACTAACTTTGTGAAATCAGTGTTAGTCGAGGGAGGAAAAGATATTCGGATTGGCGTTTATTATATCATTTATTTTATTAATACCCTTAAATAAATATGTTTCCCAGTTAATTTGAAAACCATTGATCCGTGTTTAAATTATCATTAGATATTCCTTTATTTCATAATAAATAACGGAGTCCATAAACAAAAGATAAAAGGATCTCAGAACAAAGGATTTCATTAATCTACATTAGTTCCACTTAATGCTTTTTCAAATTCGAGTGTGTACTTGAAGGATATATAAGAAAATTTGCTCTTTGTTATTCCATTGTTACACATTTTCTGTTTGAATTTTCACTCGACAATGTGCGAGACCATATCGAATATAAATAATGGCCCATAACCGAACAGTCCCATGTGATGTAACAATATTGGAAACAATATGCCGCTCTGAAGTGGAATCGCACATATGCAGTTATGATATCGTATGTCGTCAATTTCAAACGGATATTTCAGAGAAACAATAGCAGACGTAATAATATTTTTCGTAGTTCTATTAACTTTTTGCATTTTACTTCTTTTAAAGCATATTTTATGGTTTATTAATAACAAAATACCTAATACATTAGTTGAAATTTTCATGTCATCTAAAATTATATATGTAGGGAAATTATGAGCAATTTTTACACTTTGCACATAAAACTTAACCAATCTTATAATAATTTTTATCTGACATTCATTTAAGACTTGCCAAAGATGTGTTAATAATTTTATGTTCGTCGTTATTATAGGCTATTCAACAAATTACCTAATTTGAGTTTCGTTAAGATCTTTATTTCTAAAAATATCTGACGTGGCCAGCACATAACTTTCTTATATATCAGTGTATATCATCTTGATTTAAAAAAATTATTCTAATTTCATTCTTGACTTACCTCAATTAAATTTTAAATGCGTACCTTGAAATGTTTCATTAAAATTTTTAAATAATTACTTATTAGCGTCCCTCGATACTGTCAATAATAATTCATGTAATAATTTTTAATAATTTCTTCTTACTGACATATTGATGTTTTTTGTAACTAAATTAGACATTTCAAATGTCAAACTAGCAAATTTATCCTAACCCCATTTTATGAGCACAAATGTGTACAAAATTTCTGTTTCTATTAGCATTGATTATGTACTTGGAGAAAATATTTTTTTGGCTTTATATAATAGACATGATAGATTTACATACATTTTCAGGTATTTTTTAAAACTAAAAAAGGAAAAGATTTTCACATATTTGTTTATAGTATATCAATTATTGATTCGTAATTTCAGTTCAGCTTATCTCTGAATGGTGGAACGGGGAGTAAAACGGTGTGCACAATATCTCAATTTCATAAACGATGCTTATCAAAGTCATAAAACACTGAAATTTGAAGTTTCGATCTTACCATAAAATGATAAAAGCCTTAAAACAAATGACAGCGCATACCTCACGGCCCATGGTGATTTGATGGAGTCGTAAAACATATGTATGTGCGTGTTTGGTATAAATCTCTTTCATATTCAACTTATGGACAGGGCTTCCATCTCCATTATTCCAATTGGCTTATTACTATTCAAAACTCGCACATCTGTTACTGTTGTGACCTGAATTTGTGTCATTTCCAGTGATTTTCTGTATGCAAACAGTGATTGCCATCATTTTTAATTAATCAGTTATGAAAATATTGGCTTAGGATAAATATTATTCGAGCATTCCTAAGTTAGAAGTAATGAGAAGATTAAAGTAGAACGTATATGCCCAATGTAAACAAATTATTTTATGGCTTATAGACCAGTCATATTAGCCGAAATTTAGAGGAAATGCGGAAAATAATTCCAGTGGGGAGGAAATTTGCTAAAGATGTTTTGTGGAATATTTTACAGTGTGACCCACTTGAAAGCGAGACAACCCCATAAAATTTGTATTTATCGTCCGATTTTAACTAATGTTTTCTTGAATTGTAGAGCGGGAAAAACTGTACTTTAGGACATTTTTATTACAAAAACCAACCTACTGCGTAATTTTTAGTGATGAAAATTAATGAAATCGTATTAGCTATTTTTTTCACAAAAAATCTAAGTACACCATTGGATTAAGCGCCCCCTGAAATGGACACGTACCAAATTTCATAAAAAAATATTGCATATTAATAATTCTGTGGCAAAATTAAAAATCACATTCTTGTTATGAATTTATTTCTTCTGATGCAGCAAGCCATGGAATAAAACGTCAAAAATAACTGACAATATCAGAAAGTGACTTAAAGCATTAGTTCTATCAGATTAGAGCCTTTGAAAATATTGTAAAAAGTGTACAACTTAGTGGTGTCATTATGAAACAACTAAGTGTAAGAGACAAAATTGAACTTATGTGTCTTGTTGGCGATAATGTTCTTTCGGCAAGATATGCGGCCAGAGAATTTAATAACAGACATCCCGATAGACCTGTAGTGAGCAGCAGTACTATACACCGCATAAATAAAGTTTTCAATGAAACAGGCAGTGTATCAAGGCATATTCTCAAAAACAGAAACAATCCACGTCGGGAGATTAGAAATAATGAGCGAATATTGGAATATTTTCACAATAATACTAATTCGAGCTTGAAACCGGCTAGTCTAGAATTAAATATCAGTAGAAAGAATATTAGAAGGTGCCTTGTAAAAAATAAAATAAATCCGTTTAAGTCTAAATTTTTGCATATTCTTCATCTGGGAGATGAGGAAAGAAGATTGGAATTGTGGGCCCAGGGAGAATATCTGGAAAACAGAAAATTTTTAAAGGGAAACTTTGTTCAGTGACGAGGCCACGTTTAAAACAAATGGGGTGATGTCTTCCCAAAATTCACGGTATTGGTCTACTGAAAATCCTGAGTGGGTTATAAACGCAAAGAACCAGTATTCACATAAAATAAATATTGTCAAGTATTCCACACCATACATTTATTTTATGTGAATACTTGACAATAGAATTATTAGTCCTTTTTTCTTTGAGGATAATTTGAATGGACATCTGTTTTTTGAACTTTCTAAGAAATGAATTTAAGGACGCAATGCATGACTTACCACCTCTGGTTGGCCTGAATTTGAAGTTTCAATCAGATGGGTCTCCCGTGCATGACGCAGTAGTGGTGAGGGAATGGCTGAACGAAAATTTTGAAAATCAGGGGATAGGAAGAAACAGTCCTCTTGTTTATAATTTGGAATAAATTTTTTTGGTGAATTTTTGATAACAAAAAAGAAAATAAGAGAAAAGTGAGGACAAAATTTGGAATTTTGGCGCCCCTTTTATAATGTGGGAGTGTCCTCCCATTTTGTGGGAGGACCGTGGTCTAAAGATGTTGTCTGAAAATTGGTGACGTTTGGTACGGTAATTTGTGTTTTATTCGAAATGGCGCGTTATACTCCCTTATTTGTGTAATGTTGGCGGTTAGTGGACAATCAGAGAGTTTAAATTCGTAAAATGTTTGTGAAGTATCTCTGATATAATCCACTATGGGTACAATGTCGTTGCAAAGTATTACCGATTCACAAGAATGTTGTTTACGAACTCCTGACTGATTTGAGACTATCACATTATTTTAATCACAATTTTCTAAAAGTTGGAATTTTACTACAATTTCCAAGAGCTTTTTATAAACTGGGCATAGTATTTATTGGCCTTAATTCTTCACAGAGATGAGTATTACATACTTTGGGTACAGGTACAACACATGATGTTTTCCAGTCACTGGGGAAAATTCCACTCTGTAATAATGAACTTACAATATTCAGAAAACGATTTCCGGTAACCATAAACGCGTCCTTAATTATTTTCGTAGATATGCCATCTTCTGTTCCCGCAGTAACTTTTAATGTGTACACAATTGTTTTTAATTCATGCAAATTAATTACTATAAATGCATTAAATAGCTCATGACTGTCTATGTTTGCTATTACATATCAAAGTGTTTTGGAATTATTATTTCACTGGATTATAATGTTGATACTTTCTAAGAAATATTTATTAAATTTATTTGCTACAATTTGCTCATTTGAAATTTCTACATTCTCAGATAGATGTTTTGCTACAACTTTCCTAGTACTGAGTAACGGTTTTTAAGTTTTTCCACATTAGTTTGCTATTATTTTTATTTTCATCTCTTATTTTATTAAAGTATTTTTTTATTTCTTATTGTAGCTGTTGCATTGTTTCTTAAGTATTTGTATCCTCTCAATGTATTATTATCCTGTGTAAAAGTTGCTTCCTTATATTTTCTATGTCTTCCTTTCATTAAATTAACTATTTCATAGTTAATTCATTTGTTGTATTGATATTTTTCTGCTATGGTAAATCCAATGGTAGGACAAATTATATTAAGTGTCAAAAAGTTTAATTAATTAAATTATATTAAGTGTGTTAGAGGGAATTTAACAATCTATTGACATCGGTGATATTGTTATTCCAAATTCCAATCTGTACATATTAACATATTCTGAAAGTCAAATGCATTATAATTTTTAAAAGAACTTTTTATGATTCTAACTTGTTTACTTTTTCCCTCAAATTTGGTATCGAAATTTAAATCGAGGTTACGATTAAACTTCGATTCAATTCAGTTCCATGCGAATCAATTCAATTCGATCCGGCTAATTGCGAATCGATTCGAATTATGATAAACGATTCGATTAATCGATTAGAACCGATGTTTTTTGCGAATCCAAAACCAATTCAGTATTTCTCGAATCGCATAGTCCTAATGGTAGATATTTTTCACCAAATCACGTTTCAGAATATTAAACTAAAAAACTACAAAGATATAAAACATAGTGTGCGCAAAGTTATTTATAATTTCTCCGAAAATTGCCTATCACATTTGATAGAATTTTAAAAATCGATTTTGTTATAATTAACACAAATTTTGGAGTTTACTTGTATACAACTTGTTTATAATATAACGTAATACATTTATTTAAAAAGTTAACAGTTTGTTAAGATCTAAAAAATTCTTATTTAAGAGGAAACAAGCATTTAATCTCAAAGAGGAAACAAATACCGCAGTACATTTGTGAAAATTGCGAAGTAGATGTATTACACTAGATCCAAATCCGGATATTCGTATGCGCCAGAAAAATCAATGTACATACAAATAAATACACTCCAGTGCTGTTAATCATGATATGTAACAAACTGTAAGACTTAGTGATGTTAAATAAAATGGTGGAAAACACATTTTCAACTACTAAATACATTTACTTGGAAGTTGCCGACTGACTAAAACTCTACTCTGATATATCACAATTTACTCTCAGTTTCAAAAAAATATCTTCATATATGCTAAATAAATTAACAAAAGGCACGAAAAATTATTATTTTAGACATCAAAGCATAAAAAAACTATACAAAAAACTAGTAAATAAATTAACTAACGAAGCCTCAAATTGGTGAGAATGTAAAGTTTATTTTGCAACCCCCCCCCCCCCCGTCCAATTGCTGGCATAACACAATTAGCTGGGTTGTACTTATTGACCGGTAGCTCAGTTAGCAGGTCGTGAATAAGGGCTTAGATTGATTTGAGTTTTCACCAAAATCTAGGCTGGGCGCCAGGATTTTTGCAAGTACCAAATGATTAAAAGTTTACTTTAAAAGGTAAAGATAACGTTAATACTTGAATTCTGTTGGGAAGGAAGTCGAATAAAAATATATTATTTAATAAAAAGTATAATAAAGATTGGTATGAAAAATGTACAATATTTACATTGGCTCAGATGGCCCCTTTTAGTAAAAAAAAATCTAGGTGTGGTTGAAATGATATGACGTTATTGAAAGAGAAAACAAAATGACATCTCTTACAAATTTCTTCTGACCAAGTATAAACGTTCACTGGGGACGAAGATCTTACGTAACCTCAAATAGATTAGTCCAGCGAAGAGTCCACCAACGGCTAAGCTTTTAACGAGTTCGGTGTTAGTTTGACTCACCATTGTCAGTACTGCAGTTACCCTTGAGACGAAATGCCAGTTGTATAAAATATCGTGTTCCTGCTCCACCCAGTACATAATGATAAGTTCGATCCACCAGTTTTCCTTTTCTCTTGGTCCAGGTATTTACATAAAATGGGGAGAGTGTTATGAGATCATTATTATAAGCAAAACAAAGTAAAAAGCTGTGACGTTTGAATTGTCCAGCTACGTAGACAAAATATGAGATTTAACACAAATTTACAGAGTAAATTGCAAACTAAACAAACCAGGATTGGTATCCCACAATATTTTAGGAATATGAAAACTTCAACTAACTTAAGTATCAATAATGATTACGTTAAATAGAAAAAATACTAGTCCAACAAATAAACTAGGTATAGCTATGATAATAAACAAAGTGAAATAGGTATTCACGATATTTTAAGATATTTTTTACTAAAAGAAGGTAATCCTCAAGAAAATAGAATTTAGAATGTCTGTATACAGACAGACAACTAGAAAGATAACGTAAATGAACATT
Source organism: Rhamnusium bicolor (assembly GCA_029963845.1). Taxonomy (NCBI): domain Eukaryota; kingdom Metazoa; phylum Arthropoda; class Insecta; order Coleoptera; family Cerambycidae; genus Rhamnusium; species Rhamnusium bicolor. Next base: position 5,328,541 of record JANEYF010000851.1, on the reverse strand, counting down.
TGCTAAATATAAAACAGTAGATAATGGTCAAATTAAAGGTAATGTTAAGTTAAATTATTTATTAGTTCCTCGTAGAGAGGTAATAATAAATTCCAGATAAAGTTAATTAAAGATATATAGCTTGACTATATATTTACTGCAGATAATAAAAATTTGCGTAAATGACAGATAACTAGGCAAGTATCTTTGCCAGAGAACTAGGCAAGGCTCTACTAGAGCAGCGTTTCTAACTAAATACTAAGTAAATGTTCAAGTGAGCACTCGATATTTTAAATTTAGAAAAACCTTACACTACTGAGGTCTGGTTGGTAAATATATGCACTGGTATAAAATTATCCACCACAAAACAAATGCACCACATTAAGTATTTTTCACAAATGTTATAAACAAATAGATTTTCCAGAAAGGGGGTACCAACCACCATATGTCACCAGTAAATTAAAAAAATATTGACTCACCAGAAAGAAAAATGTTTACACTTGAGTCCCTTCAGTTTGAATACAAAAATGAAAACCCCTAGCCCCATATATATCATCCTTGATTCTTCCGGAATTCCTCAGGGGCTGAGGGAATCATTACTTAAGTGTAAATGTTTTTCTCAACAAAATTTTGAAATTCACTGGTATTGAATTATACTATACATAAAATATAAAATTTTATTGTTTGGAAAATAACAAAAAACATTTTATTATATTCGCTGCCTCTTGTTAAACGATTATTTGATTTAGAAACTTGCAACCTATACAAGTTATGATATCTATGATATTTTCGCTAAATTTACATCATCTTGTATTTGGACACCTTCGTAATTTCCGCAAACGCGTGCGTTAAACGCACCGCCAGGATCTCACGCACCCGGGAGCTCGTCAGTGTACCATAAGTAACGGAAAAGACAAATAATAATAGCAAACCAGGCTAGCAGACTAAGCAAGGCAGACAAAGTGAGTGATAAGCATATCCCCCTGGTGGTCAGTGCTACTACCCGTCAGACATCATTGATGTCTTATTGACTGATAGCGATCTGCAAAGCAGGTACCAAGAGCTGCGACCTCTAACCCTGGTGGGCTAAACTATATACTGAATAAGATTTACAGGAAACAACTACTCAGCGGACAAAAGCCCCGACCTGCTTTGAATTAAATCTGTAAAAGTCTCGTTTGGTGGCTAAGATCATTTGTCAATCCTCACTAGACATAGACCGCAACACAAAAAACATCAGCGTCCTTGATCCCGTTAACACCGTCAAAGAAGCCGACGTTTTTATGTTGCAAATAAGTTTGAAACAAACTTTACAAACAATTTTTTCTCCAAAACCCTTGGGCGAACAAAAAAATCCATACTAGACTCGTTTATTTACTTCTTCGACTTTTTTTGCTAGTTTTAATCCTATATATTGTCTGTCAAAATAATTATACTTATACTTCTAACACCCTGTATAAAAATCTGTAAATACAGTTTTTAATACCTGTAATAATATGTAAAGACACCTAGAAATTGTATGCTCGTGTCAGAACCAAAAATTGATTTGATTGAATAAGTGAAAATACATGTTTTATACATTATTAGTTTAGTGTTATAATAAAACAAACACATTAAATTGAAATTCGCATTATTAATTTTCAGATAATGCACATGTACATAGAAAGTTCACCTGCATGTATTTCGATTAACTATCTGGATATGCTGACATTTTATATTAAATCAGATCTACTAACATTAGCAAGAATGTAGCAGTTTGCGGTTATTACTTTTTATTCATTTCAGAGCTGATATCATCTATTTACGAAACATAAATTATGAAAACTAGGGAAATAAAAAAAGTTAAAGTCAAGCTGGACAAATCTTGATGACTTCACTAAATAAAAATGAAATCATTTCTTTCTCGACTCGTTTTATTGTTTTGTTTTAATTTTATTGACTAGGATGGTTTTAAATAAGAGTAACACTTTTGTGATTCATATACTACAGAAATCGTAAAAAAAAGGACTGATTATTTTGTTTTCTAAATAAAAGTTTTTTGTCATAAGTAGATACCGGACAATTTTCGCGCGTGCAGGGCCGGTACATGAACCATTTGCAGTATGTTCAAGCGTGGACAGCATTCAGGTTGCAACGATTTGGTCGACATGTTATGGTCAAAGTGACAAATCCGGAAAATATACACAATTACCGGACACTATGAATAATCAGCGACAACTTTAGAGAAAATAAATTTATGAATTGCAATAAAATTTTATCACATTCATCGGCGACTGCATAATTTTCAAGCACAAGCACCATTGAAAAATGTGATAAATCAGTAAGTTTTTCTCACTTTTACCCGTAATTATAAAAAAACAAAATTTTAAAGAATTAACGTGCCAATCCAAAAGCAGAATAAAAGAGGGGGGGATGGGATGTTCTGTTTGAAAACATTGAGGAAATGTGCTTTGATATATCTTAAACTAGCACTAGTGTAAAAGACACCTTGATAATGATAATCAAGTTGTGGTTGTGTCGTTGAAGTAAATTTCTTGTCTACATAACTACAAAATAAATATTCTTAATTAATATAATACAATACAATACCATACTTTTATAAAAAAAAACAAGCAGTACAAGTATAGACATGACATTTTTTCCAAAAGAAGTGTATCAACAGTGTTGCTTTACATCACTTCCCACACAAAAATATACATTTATGACATATCAGCATGAAATGAAAACAAATAAAAGAAAACCTTTTTAATTTAGAAGATTAGTACATTAAAATTTTCTAATCTAGATAAAATTATGTCTCACAATTCAAAACAAGTTTATTTAAATTAAAATCAAAAAACACAATGTATATTGCCCTCGCCGGACACCCGGTCTGTTGCCGACCTAGCATCCCCGCGTACGGTGACTACGGGGCAACTAGAAAACGTTAAATAACAATACAACACCTAAAAATAAAACATTTAAAATTGTATAATATTAACAGGAACTAGAAATCAACGACGAATGCAAAAGCATGTGCCGTTGATGTAAAACTTTAAAACAATGCAAAAAAATAAACTGTAAAAGATTTGTGTACATAAATTTAGAATTTTGATGATGCTACGACGAGCCCAACTGCACAGTAAAATACTCGCCTCTAAATAATACAGAACTGCGGAACGAGAATGTCCAACTCCGCTTATTTTTGGGTATATTTAATCATATTTCTTGTATATAATAATGTGCCGCAATTTACGGATCGTTGCCTTATAGTTTGGAATAAATTTTGCGGGGAATTTTGATAACAAAAACGAACAAAGAGAAAAGAAGAGAAAAGTGAAACTTTCTTTTTTTTTGAATTTTGGTGCCCTTTTTACAGTGTGGGCAGTCCTCCCATTTTGTGAGAGGAGCGTCTAAAGTTGTTGTCTGAAAATTGGTAACGTTTGGTACGGTAATTTGTGTTTTATTCGAAATGGCGCGTTATACTCCCTTATTTGTGTAATGTTGGCTGTTAGTGGACAATCAGAGAGTTTAAATTCATAAAATTTTTGTGATAGATCTCTGATATAATCCACTAAGGGTACGATGTCGTTGCAAAGTTGTCGTAATTCCCTTAAGGGGTATATCTTGTTGGGTTACTTATGAGGCGAAGGAATTTGTTTTCCAGTACCTGCAATTTGTGTAACGTCGTCGCGCTCGCAGAACACCAAGCTGGCGCAGCATATACTAGGGTTGGTCTCACTATCATTGTATAAATTAATTTTTTATTATCCCTGTTTGGTTATTCCTCGCCATCAGGGGGTATAGACTTCTGGACAGGAATAGACTTTACGTATCGTCCCGTTAATGTGTTTTCCAAAATAAAGACCATTATCCAAAGTTACGCCTAAATATTTTACGTCTTGTTTCGTCTCAATTTGGCTATCCCCCATCGAAATAGGTGTAATTATTTTATTATTTAATTTTTTCTAGTGAAAACAATAGCCTCCGACTTGGCGACGTTCACCTTCACCTTCCACTTGGCGTAGTACTCCGACGCCCGCACTATGTGCGCCTTTATCAGCTGCCCAGCGCCCTGAGCATGGTGACTGTGGCAGTATATGGCGGTATCGTCGGCGTACATCGCAATTTTGGTGTTTGGGAACTGCGGAAAGTCAGACACGTATATGTTATATAATTTTAGCGCAAGAACCGACCCCTGCGGAACGCCTGCTCTAATGTTCCTCTGAGTTTTGTTCACTCTTACTCGCAGCTTTCGATCGTGCAAGTAAGAGTGTATCAGTTGCATTATGTGGCCCGGAAAGTAGTACCGGTGCAGTTTATATATGATACCAGGCAACCCAGACGGTATCGAAGGCTTTCTCAATCTCTAAGAGCACCATGGCGGTGCTCTTGTCGAGATTATACTGTCATTGACGATCAGCTGAGTCATGCTGCGTTCCTTCTTGAAACCGAACTGAAAATCGTCGTTGATTTTAAGATCGTCCTGAGCGATGATTAGCCGCTTCACAACGACCTTTTCGACCAGCTTAGATGCGGCCGATAATAAAGATATCGGACGGTAACTAGAAGCCGATTTCGGATTTTTGTTCGGCTTCAAGATAAGACATACCACCGCACTCTTCCACTGGCTAGGCCAGTGTTGCAGACGCAGAATGTCATTGGTGATATGCGTAAGTTGGACAATACCCTTTCTCGACAGATTTTTTAAGTAGCTTATGATCGATACCGTCCGATCCCGGAGCTTTTTTGTTTGCAAGAGTCCTCATAAGCTTTTTCAGCTCCGAGGGCGTGGTCATGGTGGCTAAAATTTGCTGTCGCGTAATAGGAATTTGGACTCCTTGACCATATATTTGGGAAATTGTATTTTCAATGCGGTCATGATCTTCGTTATTTGGGTAATTTTGATTGTGTATTGATTTAAATTGGTCGGCTAAATGGTTGGCTTTTTGCCCGTCTCTTAAGTGCGTCGTTTGGCGGCCGTTTTCGTTATTTTCCAACAAGGCTGGAATGACCTGCCTCGTGTTTTTAAGACACTTCGTCATTTTCTACAACGAACCGTCTTGCGGATTGAGCGAATGCAATTTTTCACCCCATTTCCGATTCTTTTCGGTGTTTATGGAGTTCCAAATCAATATTTGCAGCCTGTCTTATCTCTGTTTTGTTGCCAAAGTCGTCTCAGAAGGTTTTTGTCACGTATCGTTTGTTTGACTGCGTCGTCAAGTTGTTCTTTGTACGGGTTTATAGTTATCGTTTCGACAACGCTCCGTTTGGCCACCTGAAGTATACCCGTGAATACGTCCAAGGCACTTTCCAGGTCATCGGCATTATTTATATTGCTTTTTATTTCAAGCCGGTCATTGATGAACTAGCGAGAAGCCGGCCAGTTGGCATTTTTATAGGATGTAACCTCAATCGCAGCTTCTTCCTCGAAACACCACGCATATTAATTAAAATAGGATTGTGGTCGGACGTGAGCTTCTCAAGCGCTACAGGCAGCGTAGAGGTGGTCACAGCCTTGTTGAGGACTATGTCGCTATAAAAATTAAGGTTCTAATTATGCGAAAGAATCTTCAGTTTTCTCTTTGTCTCACAAGCAACTATGGATTGATATCTAAGGACCCCTCACCACCAACATTTTGTAAAACACATATTACCTGCTTGCACTTGGTATGTTGCCAACTGACGACATGGAAAAAGTGTGGGGACTGCATTGCGGTTCAACCTATGACTACTTAGGTCGACATAACTTTCAACAGTAAAATGACGGGAGCATATCCTATAATTTTGAAGAGTTTCTTCAGTGTAATGTATACCCATATTCTCTTGCCAAATTTTTTACCTGTAAAACATAAAAAACTGTGCTGTTAGAAGTGTTAATTTAGTGCAGGCCTTAATTTACCTTTCCAACCTTGAAGGAAAATAATGAAGTTTTGCCACATGGTCCTCCGAAGAACCACACACATAACACAATCTAATTCGTGACTCTGTGGCCATATCAAACAAAAAAATATCCTACAACCAATTTCAAAGTTTATTATGAGGAATGAATGTAAAGGATACAGTTAGCACATTTTCTAATACTGTTTATCCTTTCTGATTAATATATGGGTTAGATATAGCGGATAAAATTATTTATAATTTTATAACTTACCAGTTTTATGAAATTGGCAGTCTTTAAGAAGAGAAATAGTCTTTAACACACAAATATCACAAAATACAACGAGAAATAATCAAAATCACGACAAAATAACAAACACTTCTTTCGTCAGTTCAAGATAAATAACACAAAAAAAGCGCGGGATAGAACAGAAAGGATAGCAGTGCAAGTGCTGCCATCTATTTTCATCCATTTTATCGGACTAGGCCAGCTATATTTGACTATTCTTATATTAAATAGAGATAGCGAATAAATGTTAATATCGGACGGTTGTCTCTGATAACACGGAGCAAGATTTAGAAATGCAAGATTTCAAATAAAGAGCAACAGCCCCGCCTCTTGACGGGCGGTCACTTCTTATTAGAGTATAATCAGGTATTTCGAACATGTCATCCTTTATATCTAGAGAAAGCCATGTTTCACTAATTCCAACAGCTAAATAAGAGTTTTGTCTCACAAATAATTTAATGTCATTAAATTTATTTATGACAGTTCTAGCATTAAAATGGCATAGTTTATTTAACTTTAAACTAAATGTATCCTGTCTTTTCTTTGATTAAGATTTATTTATTTATTATAACATTATCACTACTATCTTTCCTAGCAGCTAACCTAGGAAAGGGGACAGTTTGATTTTTTTCTTTTGAATTGGTAGTAGCAATACACACACAGCGAATTAATTTGTTAAAATCTGGATGTCGTTGGAAAGGTAATTTTACACCGAATTCAAAAATGTAAAACTGTATGGAATGTTCCATTAAAAAAATTACCTCAAAGGTGCTTCACTGTAAGCCAGTATATTTCAAAATATATTTAAAATGCACGTCTTTTAATGCTATACTACTTCTTTGAAAAAATAATTTTACAAAGTCTTCTAGTAAGATCAATATTGAACTTTGACGCTCTACTAGGATACCTCGTATGTGTATTTAAAATCTATTGGTACCATTTTTCAATCAACGAGAGACGGAGGAGAATTTTCTCAATTTATTTTTTATTTCAGTAAGCTGTTTGTACGGTGAATCTCTGTTCTCTTTAGATAACAAAATAAAAATATGTTTACATTGGATGCTATTAGTATAAGATTTACTTAATGTAAAAAAAAGTAATTATATATTCATAAGTAGCCACCTCGGGAAAAAATATTTGTCTCGGAAATAAATCCTCTTATATTCTGTACTGCACAGGAATAACCTTCAAAAACATAATATTCAATGGATTACATATTTAGGAGAGTGGCAAGCATGTTGAAAGCTTTTTTTTAATTTTTAATAAATCATGACGCAAGAGAATAAGACGTAGAAAGTAATCTCATGTCACATGCAATTTTTTTTTGTGATTTTAACAGTTAATTATAGGATTATAAGAACTAGCGCAATACAATTTGTGATTAAGCCATATGCCAATGTACAATTTTAATCATCAACAAAGGATAGTGGGGAAGTGGACAAAAATAAAACAATTATTTCAATTGAACGGTTTATAGGACTATATTCCTCTTCATCAGAATCTACAAAACATATTACAATGAGATCTTAGGTTTCAAAAAATACACTCAACAATTTATTAAAAGTGTAAAATGCTAATCAACACAAATAACATTATACAAATAAAAGATACTAAAAAAAACGAACAATCATAAACGAATTAAAAATAATTTAATTTTAAGTCTAAGTTTTATTTTAAAAACCAAATAGGTTATAATATCAAATACGTGTTACTTTTCTTCTAATAAAATATCTAACCTCATAAGAAGAAAAAATTAGGTTAAAATGAATACACCGTAATCAATACTCGACCACTTCTTCAATCAAAAACACACAAAAACAAAAAACAACAACCTTCCACCACCAATCGAAAACGAAGCACCCTTACAAACAATACTCAAATCACATTAATACAGATGTAATAGATTAGTTTAAATTCGTTTAAAAACGTAGTTACGGTTGATGATAGATATTTGTTTGGACAATAATTTGAAAAAGTACAATTTTAATTAAAAATGGTTTTAGTGGTTATTTTAATATTATTTTTCCTTAATACCCAAAGCAAACCTTCCTTAATTTCATTTTGTTATTAATTGTAAAAAGTTCCCTTTCTTAGATATTTCTTCTGAGGGTGACACAAATAAAATTCTGTGCTGTGTTCTAATCCTCGAAAATGTTACCTTTACGTTCATCAGCATAAGGGTCAAGTTCCAGCGTAACATATAGGCAATCCAATAACTTCGAGGCAATCATTGTATCATGACTCTTTTACGTAGATTGTATCATTATGTGACGTCACACTAATATGATCCTTTTCTTTACATTAAAAATAAATGTTAAATTTTGTGAAATTTGATTCAATATAACACTTTCTCAATTGGCATACCTGACGTAAACGCATTAATAACAATATTTAGATAACCGTTGATTCAAATATTCTAGATAAAAGCCTAGGATTTGGAGTCTAGCGTAAATAGTAAAACTACTAAAGCACAAAACAGAAAACTAACATCTAATAATATAGAGCATATAACTCAGAAGAAGGTAATCTAGAAGTTAGATAAAAGCGAACGAGATTTACGTGGGCAGATGCACGGTCACAAAACGTGCTCGTGCTGTATGTGACAGATAAAAAATCATAAAGCTTTTAAATGGACACTACAATGGTTGTGAAACAATTATCTACACTGGCTTGCTAATTTTAAAGATTTTAATATGATAGAGTTAGTTATAAATTTAAATATACGAAGCTTCTACAATTACTGCACATGTTTGTTTAAAACAAATATAGGTAGTGGCATAGATTTATTTAAAATTAATTATTTTTGGTAGTGGTAGGTACGACTACAACATTTAATAACATGCTATCGTATGATAGTAGAACAACGCTGAACAATTAAATATAACTAAAACAAACAAGCAACCAGTTTTCAATTACAATTGAATGCTCGAAAGTATATCAATTTTCAATAATTTTACAAGAGAGAGACGTTTTTCAAATTAGTATTTTCTTACAAGACTTCAGTATTCATCTACAGGGTTATTCATTATAAATTACCCAACCCTTATCATCGTTATTATTGCCTATAGAAAAAAAAGTTTTAAATAAAAGTTGTGTGGTTATGACTTAATTTTGTTAAAATGCTGTCAAAAGTACAGTAGCGTACAGATGTCAAGGGACACAAAAAAATAACATTTTTTTTTAAATGGGATACCCTGTATATTATAAAGTTTTTGGGATGATCCTTTGTTCCTGATTTCAAAATTATACCATATGTTAACCCTACCATATACCGTTTTTGAGTTATTAAACGTCGAATATCTTAGTTAAACTAGTTACTATGAATATGGAAAAGTTAAAATTATTATTAAAGTGAGCTATGAAAATGACAACTATTATGTTTGATAAGTGACATTTCTTTAATGAAATAATCAAAATGGTTTACAGTGGGGAAGAAAAAGTCCAAATATTTACTTGTTATATACAAAATAACAAAAATAAACGTGCAGCAAAAAAGAGCATATAGAGTGTTGTATCCAAATCGTCCAACACCATTAGCAAATACGTTTAAAAATATTTACCGAAAGGTGAATAATACCCCGTAAAGTTGCCGAGTATCTTAAATTGCCGGAACCTTCTAGTTATACTGGACACAGTTTCAGAAGAACATCAGCATCGCTTCTGGTAGAAGCTAGAGGGGATATTATAAGTTTGAAGAGGCATGGGGGATGGAGGTCCTCAACAGTTGCTGAAGGATATTTAGAAGATTCTATCTCAAAAAAGTGTAATGTGGCTCAACAAATTATTACTGGAGGTAAAAAATCACAGTTAGTATCAATTTGCGAAAATATAAATAAAGACAAGCAAATTATTATTGAGGGTTGTGATTCACTATCAACAATAACGAGCGAAAATCAGGCCATTGATTTTAACACAACAACATTAAGCTGTCCATCAAAATTTTCTATTGCTATTAGTTTTAATAATCTAAAAAATTGTACCATTAATGTTCATAATGATAAATAAAAAATTGATTATAATATTTTATTTGGTTTCATGTTAATATTGGCTCCCGTCTCTAATAGCAACAGGAGTAAATGTATACATTTACTTCCGTTGCTATTGGAAACCGACTGAAGGGAGACAAACGTCTATTTTCGCTAGTAAAAAATACACTGACAAACAACAGAAAATGTCACTTCGGAAGCAGGTGTCAAAAGAAGTATTTATTAAAATATTAATCTAGACTGCAAATTAAAAAACTTTTTGGGAGTTGCCGGAGAAAACGGCAGAAAGACACCATTTTTCCTGGATAAGTATTCTAGCGAAAAGATAGGTGACAGCCATAAAAAGAGTCCCTTCTAGAATCCTGAAACAAACAAACGAAGAATTCGAAAAAGTTCGCTTTTTAAAAATCGTTTTAAAATGGATTTCTAAACAAAGAACGATGCTTGACCTTGGGATTCTCTATCAACAAAATCAATATCGGGAGGAAAATTTGTGCTGTCCATCGATTTTCGATCACCCTCATATAAGAAACTTATGAGTAAATTGATAGGTTGAAAATGGGACGCCACGTATTAGACGTTAAAAAGAGTTTTCAATAAATAGGCACCAAAAAAAAGAAAAAAATATTTTCTAAAAAAATCTACAACGAAGAAATATTGTCAGATTTTTCTTAGTAATTGTTGTGAGGCCAAGCAGAATCGAATTTAATCACAACGAAGAAGTGTTATGACTAAATAAGAAAATCCATTCATGCCGTATCTTTGTGCTCCGACCAAGTGATTCGAAAGTGCTAAAAATTTTCGGGGTCAAAGCCTTCAACATAAAAATATATTAAAATGTTAAATTTGTGTCTGAAAAATCTTCTACAGATCAAAAATGTTTGAAAACAGGATTTAAAACAAAACGTTACCTCGCCTACGTATTGTTTAATATACTTAAACTTTTTCAGATCTCAATAGCCAATTAATGATGAAAATTGAAAATAGAGAATTTATAGCAGTTTAGAACCCAACCAATTTCCATCTCAGCAAAATATATTAAAAAATTAATAAACATTATATGTATATCGACAGCCAACAGATTCAATATTTTTATTAGCATGTGTTCACAGCCAGGGACCGAGATCAAAATACAAAATCTTTTTTGATATTTGGCGTATTTTTTAATATAGAATAATATTTTGGGATCATATTTTCTAAAAGAAGGCAATGAAAAAAATTGGGAGTTAAAACCCACCTTTACTCCCTGAAAGAACCTATCATAAGCGAGATATAAAAATAGCTGTTTAGCCAAAAAATTCACCTCAATTAATTATAATTTTAAACCTCTCAAAATTTCGGGATTATACAGGAAGAATCGTAATGTATTTGTACTTTATTTGCTATTTATTTGTCTTAAAGGACTCCAACTAATTCGTGCACCGCCTATGGGCATTAGTTTATTATAAAAATTCCATTTATCATTTGTGATCTATCATCTGCTGATGTTTGCTTCATTCTAATTGAATCACCCTGTAAAAACCGATAAATAATAATTCGGTTAACATCTAGAGAATTAACGAAGATAGTATGTATAAAATTAGTAGTTACCTTTTTTTTAGATAATTCATATATTCCGCAAATCTCCTTTTCCGTCTACCCTTCTGATGCACTGAGGGTTACCAGATCCATATGTGAAGCTATTAATATGTAATTCGACCGTTCGGCTTTCTCTGTACTATTAAACTGATAACGACCTTGAGGGCTGTTTTGGTCGTATTACATGGCCAGATCGTGTAACGGGATTAATGGCTTTCGAGAATTCGTAGCTTAATCTGATTCCGAGTATCAATATAGATTGCGGGTGAACTACAAAACTGTGCGATTTAACCGTAGGAGGTTTTTCAGATTTATTCATTTTGGAACTAAATATAAATTGAATGCTTCTTTATTTTTATACTCTAAAGCAATTAAGATAGAAAATTGCCCATCATGTGTTAATCACGAATTTCGTTTGGTTACCTGTTATAAAAATTAAGATATCAGTCTTGTTTTTCTTACTCGGAACACTCTAATGTTCAAAACCCATTATTTCGCAATTATTATATGTTATGGAAAATTCGGTCTTTGATTAATCTCTTTCCTCATCATTGTAATTTTAGCTTAGGACTCTTACATGAAATTAAATATTTGAACGTATTATACTACAAAGCTTTCTAAATAATGAGACTCTTGAAATTTCAGAAACCGAAGTAGCTTTTGCACATTTAAACTATTCTCATGGTTACCCTCTTGACTATAATTCAACCTTTATTAACTTCAGTTCACGTACATTGAATTCATACTCTCTTCTCCTTTGCTACAACGTGCATGACTAAGTTTGGTTAATAAATTATTCCTTCTTAATATTACCAATTGTTGAGTGTTCTTCTATTATTCAAATATTTACTGTTATTTAATTTTAGGTAGGTACATATATTTGTTGAGTAAATATTGCATTCCGCATTATTAAAAACAATCTTTTAAGTATTCAGAATCCTCATTCTCCAACAGCATTTCAGCTTATTGAATTTTTAATTTGTTTTAATTTTTAAAAAGCGAATAAAAGTTTAGGTATCGCTAGCAGCACGGGATGCAATTTTTGGATGAGTTGAAACTCTAACCCGATTATTCGTGTACTATATTTTATTGCAGCAGTAGCTGCCAGAGGAATTGAGCCGACTATAGGAGACTGGATTCGTGCTATGCTATCAAACAGAACTATAACGACGTCTCTACAGGGAGAAACAGTCAGCTTTAGAGCCACAAGAGGATGCCCGCAGGGTGGGGTTCTTTCCCTCTTTTGTGGTCACTTCTTGTGGACGACTTACTGGCTATTCTCACACTTTGGGAGGTCTAGTCATACTAGTCAGAGGAAACTCTGAAGGAGTAATATTTAATACTCTTCAAGAGACACTGAATGCAGTGGATAACTGGTGTGACGGGGAACAGATGTCTGTGAACCCTCAAAAAACAGTAATAGTACCATTCATCCGGAAAAGGAAGCTGGAGGACTTAAGACCTCCCTCCTTAATGGGTGAAACTATTCCATTTGCAGAGGAGGTGAAATATCTAGGAATCACTTAATTGGAACTCCCATCTGGAAAAGGTAATCCGCAAGACAGAACTGTCCTTATGGACATGTCGTCGTATTTGTAGTAAATCTTGGGGAATCGGTCCCCAACAAATTTACTGGATCTATGTCACGGTCATTAGATCAATGATAACATACGGATCCATCGTTTGGTGGCCGAAAGGATTACAACGGACGACCAAAACCAAACTCTCTGGATTACAGAGATTAGCATGCTCGTCCGTAATGAGGCAATTAGCACCACACCGTCAGCTGCAATGGAAATCCTCCCGGACTTACCCCTCTTCATATATATTTCGAGAGAGACGCCAGGTGGACAACATATAAACTGCAACAAGCGACCATTAATATGCGGCAGACTAGTATCATGGAGCGGAACAGGTTGCTAGATGACATAGAGACTCACAGCATCCTTGCAATACCCTCGGATACTATGCCTACTATGACCAACTACGGGCTGACCTTCAACATCCTTTTTCCGGAAAGAGATGAGTGGGATTGGAATAAAACCGACCTACTGAGGGCAGACAGTTGCTGGTTTACAGACAGCTCCAAAACTCCTGAGGGAACGGGAGCCGGAGTACATAGCTACAGACCAAGGGTGAGGATATCCTCAAGTCTAGGTACTAATGCAACTATTTTTCAAGCCGAGGTTCATGTCATTGAACTGTGTGTGCGAAGGCTGGAATATATGCATCTTACAGGCAGATCAATTAAAATTTTCTCAGATAGCCAAGCAGCTATAAAAGCTCTTGGCTCCTACCGCTGTAACTCCAAAATGGTATCGAACTGTCAGAAGGGTCTAAATCTTTTAAGCAAAAACAACAAAGTGACTCTGGTCTGGATATCCGGCCAGTCTGGTACGGAAGGTAATGAAATAGCCGACTGCTTAGCCACAGCAGGAGCAGGATCACGAATCGTCAGACCAGAACCGATACCTGGCATATCTTCAAGTACTGCTAAGATGGCTATCTCAACCTGGGCTGAAAGGAAAACTCTCCAGTATTGGTAAGAGTTACCAGGATTAGTTCATTCGAAGGCGTTTATAAAATACCCTTCGAAATCAAGAACTAAGAAACTTTTAGAGTTAAACAGGGTAAATTTGAAAACTCTAACAGGCCTATATACCAGGCACTGCGGACTAAACTATCATCTGCATAAACTCGGCCTAGCGGAAGACGCCGAGTGCCGTCTATGCTTGGAGGATGATGAGAAGGCAGACCACGTCTTATGCACCTGTCCCGTTGTGAAGAGGATCCGATTTTCAATATTTGGCAAAGGGCAACTTCTGCCAGAGGATCTGGACACATTCTCACCCAATAAAGTTTCATTAAAAGAGTGAACTTATTGAGTCAAATATAATTAGGACTGAGCCACAATAGGCCTGCTAATGGCCGCAGTGGAGGATCCACAAGGACCCACTCATAATAACCTAACCTAACATAACTATATTTTATGTATTACCACGTACAAAGTAATGGTGAGGCAAGTACATGAAAATCTAATTTCTATAATAATTGCCTACATTTCGGAAGCCAGTTTCTCCTTTTGTCTTAATTGTTTCAATCACACATATTATAACACAAAAATACACAACCTTTAAGAAAGGATCAGTTAACTTAGATCACTCCGACTCGGTACAACTAACTTAACAGGTCTTGGAAAAACAAAATTCCATATTTATTGCTATCGCAAATGTCATAATTCATAATTTATTTATGTCATCAGCATAGATTTTGTAGTGTACTTGTAGGTACCTATAAGTAAAGTGCGATTTTAGGTTTTAATTAAAAAATGACTAACTACTGAGCAAGTAGCTAGATTGATGACTTGAATAGAAGATGGTAGAACTCAACGATAAGCGGCGCGCACCGTTATTATTTCAGAAACTACTACCCAAAGAGCAATTCAGTCACATTGGACAATATAACAGGTAAGTTTTTTCTGGTCGCTCACGAATTTTGTAAAAATGTACTCTGTATGGAATAATAGAGATTGAGCTCGAGTATTATTTTCAGATGAATCGAGATTTTGTTTGAAATCTTCTAATAGTTGTCAAATGGTATGGAAAAGACAAGGTGAAAGGTTTAGGCAATGTCTGATCAGTGAATAGTTAGCTTCAACGGAGGATCCCTTATGATTTGGAGTGGGATTTTCTATGAAGCTCATACAGAATTATGTAGGCAATGTCTAACAGCTGGCATGTATATTCGTAAAATTTTACCAAAATGTGTTATTCTTTTTGCCCCTTTCTAGTAATGCACTAATTGGGACCACATGTTGCGGGAATAGTTACTCGTTAATAAAGTTGACATCGAACGATTGCAGTGGCCTGCGAGAAGCCCAGATATAAACCTTATAGAACATATTTGTACTGTACTGAGGCATCGTCGTATACAAACTCGTCCTAGGATAAAAACTCTGAATAAATTTTCAATTGCGCTCACTAAGGAATGGAATAATATTCTACAAGATGTAATTAAAAAATTATTTTCAAGCATGCCACGAAAAATGAACTGATTAAGAACAGGTACAAGAGGAAATACCCGATATTAATTTTAGTTTACTATGATTAATTTTATTTCTCATATTGGTTTTGTTTATTATTAAAAAAAAATCTTAAGAGCGTTGTCATATAACGTAATCGTGATCGTAGGTGTCGTATATGCAAAAAGGTCTGCGAAACCATGTTCTTTCATCTGAGACAATGAATAATATTTTATCTACGGTAGTTACATCATAAAAAGTTTTCTGAATATCGAAGAGAGTCTTATATTATTTATTGTCATTAAATCATAATTTGAAAGATTTTCTAAATAGGTAGAATTACTGATATACAATTATTGTAAATAAAGTTGATATGTTTTATAAACATTTTCTGTACGTTTACTATCACTTATTTAACATAGAAGAGATTTTAAACTATAGAGCACCAATCCAATTTCTATAGTATATACGAGAAGTATACCATTAGAATAATTTTAAATGGTCTACAATAATTACGTAAAATAAACCCCTGGCTTTTATAAGAATGTATTGAATTATGTGTTATATGGTCATTGAATGATAGTTATACGATCATTAATGAATTTTGGACAATATTATGGCCAAATTCATTTTTAAATAAATTTTTATTTTCAATTTTGTATTTATAATTAGCTGTATCTTTACACAACGAGAAAATTTAATTTTTACATTTATTAATATTCAAGCAATCGAATCTCAGCAGACCAATTAAATATTTCTTCAACATCATCTTTTAACTGCAAATAATCTTGAATATTTTCTATTCCTTTATATATCTTCATATCATCAACGCACAGATTAATCATTGAGAATTTTAATTTGTGGGCCTAGGTTGAAACTCTGTGCATATCCCTGAATTTGATGTATGGTAGTCCTCCTCTAAATAATATACTATTGTATACTGTTTTCTATTCATCAGATATGTTGACATAAATATTATTAAATCAATCAATGCAGTTTTTTTCTATTTTATTTAACAATATGTTATGATCAACTTAACAAAATCAAAATCGATTACATCCACCTGTTTACTATTTGCGAGACACCTGTCTACTACATTGCCACAAGATCTTTTTTATGGAAATCATAATGAAAAACAGATATTTCATTCGTGGTATGTTCAAAGATGTAAATACATATTGTTAGCGTTCTTTTTGATGTTTGATATTTTTTAAAAATATGTAATACGCAGGTTTTAATTTTTAGGCTGATTTCTAATATTGACATAAGTCGATACGTGGTGATGTCATATTATATACAAATGTGAGCTATAAAGAATGTTTTTGATTTTGTCACGTATCGACGAGGCCTAGATAGAAATAAGAATAAAATGTATCAGATGAAAAATAGAAACAGAAGCGATGATAGTTGAATAGCTCGACTTTTGTTATTAATTTTATTAAAGTGTTTTTACCCGAAAAAGTGCGTTTTGATTGTTTGGTGCTTTTAGTTCAGGTGTGGGGTATAGTAGCACACGTGCCCAAATAAAACAATTAACTGTTTTGTGTTGTGTTTGTGACTTTGTGCTGGATAGACAGGACTAACAATTATTACTGTAAGTTAGACATTCTTTATTCGTAAATATTGAACGATTAGCAGGCTGTTTTATACCTTATACATACGTGCTGGATGAACTATGTCGCTACAGAAACGTGCAACGTCGCCGTCGTCATTGTCGGAGGACGGTGACCATGCCCGTGGTTCCAAGAGACGCCGTACTCGTACGCCGTCGCCGAGGCCGTCACCGCAGACTTCGCGCGTTGCAGAATCCAGTCGACTACGTAGTCTAGAATCTGGGGAACCAGATAGAATAGAACGCCTGGAAAACTTGGTTGAACGTTTAATTAGATCACAGACCAGTATGAGTTTAACTCAAAATTCAAATCCTAATTCAGCAAACAACAACACATCTGGCGTAAAATATGTGGCACGCGAAAACTGTATTCCAAAATTTTGCCCGGAAACTTCAAAGTTCTCTGCGAAGAAATGGCTGTATAAAATTGAACAATTAGCAGAAATGCACGATTGGGACGATCGCAGTAAAATTTATCACATGCAGGCAAGACTGGACGGACTTGCAAAAAGTTGGTACAATAACTTAACTGATTACAATCATTCGTGGAAGACATGGAAACGACTTTTGAAGCGTGCATTTCCTACTCACGTAGATTTTGCTACATCAATAAAAGAAATGATTAGCCGGGTAAAGTTACAGGATGAAACAATGGCGTCTTATTATTTCAGTAAGATGGAACTTCTACACCTATGTGAAATCACATGCAAGAAAGCAGTTTCTTGTATTATTGATGGCCTGCATGACAAGGGTGTACAAAATAATGCTCGAGCTGGACGTTACGAAACACCTGGAAAATTATATAAGGAATTTCTTTCTACTATTGAACAAGAAAAACATTCTAGAGAAGAGAGACGAAACAGACGCAGTGGAATATATCACGAAATGAAACATAATAATAGTAATAATAATAGGACATTCAGTGGTAAAAATTTTAAAGAACAGAAAAAAGGTGGCCTCGACTAGTAGTGTCAAATGCTACAACTGTTCTCAAAAAGGTCATTTCTCGACAACATGCCCAATGCCACGTAAAGAGTGTGGAATATGTAAACGACTGGGACATGAAAGTGAAACCTGCTCACGAAAGAAAAATACCCTAATAATCTCGTCTCAAGCAACCGAAAAATTTGACAAACTGTATTTCGTCGATTGTGTAGTAAATGGCAAAGCTACAAAAGGTTATTTAGATTCCGGAAGTGGAGCTGTAACGATACGACAAGGTGATGCAGAATTTTTGAAGATGCAGTTACAGCCAAGCACAGCAGTGATCCGAGGATACGCAGGAGGAACTGTACGAGTTTTGGGGGAGGCTGACGTTACTATCGAAGTGCATGGAGCCAAAGTGGAGGTCACGGCATTTATTGTACCAAACGAGGTACAGAAGATACCAATTAGATAGGACAACCCCTAATAAATCACCCTGACGTAGTGGTGATTATTGGAGATGGTTCCGTTCGAGTTTATAATAAGACAGACGTTGTCTTACCACAGGTGGACGACATGCCGCCAAGAAAGTTACCATTGTGGGCAACGGAGGCAACGGTTATTCCACCTAAGACTGTAGGGTATGTGAACGTCACAACCCATGACGACTATGATGGTTCGGTTTATGTTGAAGCCACACGAAGAATATGGGAAGGGACCTCCTATTATGTTGGCCGTTGCGTTATGCAGTCCAATGAGAACGGTTTAATTATTGCAAACACCTCTAACTTTCTCTTAAACGTTAAGGAGAAACAAATCATAGTACGTGCTGATGAATGCCAGGAGGAATCAGTCATCGATCCCTTGGTAAGTGCTTTTGGTTTTAATGTAACTGATGTACAATACGAAGTAATAACGGGAAGATTTAAATGTTGACGTTGACGTTCTGGAAAGAGTCAGAAATTAATTGTTTGATGTTTTTATGTTGTTGACGTTAAAACAAATATACGCACACAATTATTTTTTTCTGAAGTACAAACGTATATGTATACATAAATTTATTAGAACAATTATCAAATTCATTACAATTAAAATATGAAGAAATTTTCGCAGATACAAAACGTTATGAACGTGGAATTTTAAATGGTATCGGAACCATTTGGAAAGCAATAACAGGAAACTTAGACGCTTCAGACGGCGAATTTTATACAGAGTGTATCAACAAATTATCAAATGGAAAATTTAATGAAAAATCAAATTTTAGTAACCACCACTGTTATAAAAAAATTTCAGTGATACTATTCAAAAATTACGAATAGATAAAGATACTTTTAATGATGATATACAAATAATACACAAATCAATTTTGATATTGTAAGGGTGGAAAAGATTCTACTCAATTAAATCAAATTTCGATAAGAAATTATTTAATTAAGAAAATATAAAACGAATACACGTCTTAACACTTGCAATGCAAATCTCAAAATAATCTAGTCTTATTATTTTTGAAATATTTGGTTGAAACGCTTATCAAATATCAATGGCACTGGTTACGCATGTGTAACCCAAACATGGTTATTTATTGGGGCGTCGGCAGTCCTTTGGGTTTCACCGCTAGTGACCTTCCATCGATGTAAGTTAATATAATGCATCGACTACATTAAATATTTCAGACTCTATAGGATTTTTAAATTCAAAATTAAAAGTACTAGAAATTTGTGAAAATTTAATGGAAAGTTACGTGTACTATATTAAATGCAATAACTTTTGCTAGATTAAAAATAATTCATTGTTTAATCATAACCCCAAAAGATTTAGTTTTATCATTGCAGCAAATTTCCCAGTTTACAAAAAAAAAAAATTATAATAATTTGCATTTAACAGCATCAAGTGCAAAAATTGCACAATATCTTGAAATAATTGAATTACAAGCTTTTCAAACAGAATCAAAAATTATTTTCATATTAAAAATTCCACTAGTAGAACCAGAACTCTATAATATTTTCAAATTATATCCTATTCCAATTTTAGACAACAGAACCGGCCTTCATCATATTTTAAGTATTTCACAAAAACACATAGCAAAAGATGATGATTCTTTGATGTTATACCAATGACGAATTTAAATAATTGTAAAACTTTAGATCATCGTACAAAACTTTTGTTCAAATGTATTACCATATCCAATTGATAGTGACTCAATTTGTGAAGCTCAAATATTAAAAAAAAAAACCAATAATTTTACCAAAAACATGTCAGTCAAACTGAGTACTAGCAAAAAAATTATAATATACAAAAGTTGGAAGAAAATACTTGGTTGATTTTAGTATCAGAACCTTTAACTGTGACAATTAAATGTAAAAATCAAGATCCTATTACAAGAATAATTTATAAAACTTCAATTTTGCAACGTACTATAACTTGTAGTGCACATATAGGAAATACAAAAGTACAACCAACATCAAAGCATGTCGAAAGTTTTGTCTGTTCTGACATAATTAGCATTATTGGTGTACCGAAACGATTGATTACGGACAGAGGTACTGCTTTAACGAGTAAACGTTTTACTAGTTTTTGTAAAAATTATAATGTAAAACTTATACATAACGCAACGGCTACACCCAGAGCTAATGGACAAGTGGAACGGTATAACTGTAGCATTCTAACAGCATTATCGGCTACGTCCGTCGATGATGACAACTGGGATAACGAGGTTGCAAAAGTCCAATGGGGATTGAACACAACCAGAAATAACACGACTGGGGAAAGTCCCTTTTATATGTTATTTGGTTACGTACCAAGAAGCATACACGACGCATTTCTGTTGTCAGACGTTGACACAGAACCACACGAACGTGCGAATGTCGCACACGTACGACAACTTGCAGGAGAACGTCTCCGGTAATGAAAACGTGAAAAGTCACGTTATGACGAAAGACGCTCCAAACCAAAATCGTATATGGTTGGGGATTTGGTCTTAATTAGGCGGGAACGTCCCCATAACGATGGCACTAGTAGAAAACTACTGCCTACGTGCGAACGTCGCAGATGTACGACAACTTGCAGGAGAACGTCTCCGGTTAATGCAAGAACGTGAAAAGTCACGTTATGACGAAAGACGCTCCAAACCGAAATCGTATACGGTTGGGGATTTGGTCTTAATTAGGCGGGAACGTCCCCATAACGATGGCACTAGTAGAAAACTACTGCCTAAATACGATGGGCCCATTACGATAACGAAAATCCTGGATCACGATCGATATGTGGTTCAAGATATAACAGGCTCAACGAGAGCCAAAAGTACTTACGTCGGTATTTATCCGATAAATTAAAACTTTTCAGGGTGGGCAGCTCCGAATCTGATGATTCCAGTGCTGACGAAGAGTCTTCAGTAGATGCTAGAGACCAAGTTCTCGACGGAAGTGACCTCCGAGGAAAATAAGATTTATCTTAAAAAAATAGTAACCTAGGGTAAACTGTATTTAGTTTTTAGCATATAGTGTTGTGTGCATCTCTGTATGTTTCTCGCGGACGAGAAAAATATCAGGTAGGCCGAACTGTTAGCGTTCTTTTTGATGTTTGATATTTTTTAAAAATATGTAATACGCAGGTTTTAATTTTTAGGCTGATTTCCAATATTGACATAAGTCGATACGTGGTGATGTCATATTATATACAAATGTGAGCTATAAAGAATGTTTTTGATTTTGTCACGTATCGACGAGGCCTAGATAGAAATAAGAATAAAATGTATCAGATGAAAAATAGAAACAGAAGCGATGATAGTTGAATAGCTCGACTTTTGTTATTAATTTTATTAAAGTGTTTTTACCCGAAAAAGTGCGTTTTGATTGTTTGGTGCTTTTAATATAATAGTTTCAAACATCTTAGACAAATTTGACAGTAATTATTTTTATTTATAGTACAATAAGCTAATCTATTTTCCCACGTATACATATAATTAAAATTAACAAATCATACCAGTTTCTGAATGCATTCAAACTTTTGAAATTAATAAGATTTAGTTCTGCTTAATATTTACTTTTGATATACCAGAGTAAAGCACTTTAGTGTTGCATCAAGTTTTAATTTAATTTGATATTTTTGACAGTTCGCCACCCTATATTTGGAACTAAATTTATAGTGTCGTTGTAACTGGGAAAAACTAATAATATGCATCCTATCTAGAGAGGTGTAATAGAAAGTTTGTAGTATCTGAAACTTAGCTAAATGAGCGGTTAATTTATTAATCCCAGTCATATGGAAACTAACAAACTTTAATGCAATATATAACTTTTCCGTATATATGAGGTGGAGCTTTATTGAAATGGAGTGCCGAAACTTTACTGTAAAATACAAATGTCACTATATTAAAACAAATAAACCTGAAAAAGAAGTAGGTAATTACATTTTGGAACAATCCACTCATCATTATACAGGGTGATTCAGTTTAATGAATCAAACTTACTAGGTGAGAGATCATCAGAAGATAACAAATTCATTCTGAAAATAACCTGAATTAGACAAAATTTCCACTAAGACGAGAATTGGTGTACACCTAGAGTTTGCCACTCTGATTAACATATTAAGAGTCCTTATCGATTAGAAAAGATCTTTCGTCAGGTATAGTGTGCACAATCAAAGCAACCAAGATTGTTCAAAGAGACAGATACAACAAAAGGATTTTTATAGCTCATTAATTGACTAAAATTTGTTTATTGCTAGAGAGGTTTCAACTAACGAGGTTCTTGATTTTATAACTTGAAACTCCCATATTATATAAAATATAATTTTACAAGAAACAAAAAATGAATATAGAGGTCAAAAGTTTTCCTTTAATATTCCGTCAGTTCGCCAATGACTTGGAGCGGATTGGATTTGGTCAAACTTCTCAATTTATTGATGGACTTGAACTGTAACGAAATTGCAAGCTATTTCATTCCAGTTTGTTGTGTTCCACGATGAAGTAAGTTTCAGCCAGTCTGGTCTAGATGGCGCCACTGATTTCTACTGGAACAGTTGGTTTTGCAGATTTTTGCACTAAATATCCATCTATTTTTATTGCTCATACTCTACTCTCAAATGTCTGTCTCTTTCCAAACTATAATCGAGTTTAGGTAGCAGAATACTACGATGCTACTTTCTTCTAACTAGTGTAGCGTTCTGATGGAAACCATCTCTAGTTCTGCGGTCTGGTAAGATTTATATGTTTTCTGGTATTATCTTGTAATTTTATGCTCGTCATTATTTAAAAAGTTGCTATATTGATTTAAAGTACCTTTGAGGTAATTTTCATAATAATATTGTACCGTAATTATCTTAATTTACGCCTTGGGCGAATTTGCTTTTCGGTGATCAGTTCACCTTGGTTGTTCTTTGGAACAGCCATCATTAATATTGAATAGTATCAATTTATCGTGCGTTGCTGGCAATTTATCTAATATCCCTTTGATATTGTAATAATTTCGTATGTTAATTTAAACTAACTTTCGGTTATTGTAAATTTTAGATTTACTCGGCAACCATAGACTTATAAAAGGTCTGTGTCGGCAACGGATGTCGCCATTTTGTATCGTAGTTAGTTGTTTTCTGTCTTTGTCTCTTGATGTTTTAGGTCACTTAGCTACGTTGGTAGCGCTCTCTAAACAATGGTGACTGGTGATAGTTGGAGATTGGTACACCTGGTTGGACCAAACCTATTTGTTTATATAACCTTTGTGAAAATTATCTAATTTGGTGCATTTGTTTTGTGGTGGATTATTTTATACCAGTGCATATAATTATCAACCAGACCTCAGTAACGTAAGGTTTTTCTAAATTTAAAATATCGAATGCTTACTTGAACGTTTACTTAGTATTTAATCAGTAACGCTGCTCTAGTGGAGCCTTGCCTAGTTCTCTGGCAAAGATACCTGCCTAGTTATCTGGCGATTGATTAACTTTTGATTATCTACAGTAAACATATAGTCAAGTATATATCTTTATTTAACTTTATCTGCAATTCATTAGAACCTCTCTCCGAGGAACTAATAAATGATTTAATTTAACGTTACCTTTAAGTTGAAAACTCTCATATTGTTTTATATTTAGCAAATATTTATTTACGTTATCTTTCTAGTTGTCTGTCTGTATACAGACATTCTAAATTCTATTTTCTTGAAGACTAACTTCTTTTAGTAAAAAAATATCTTAACATTTAGTGAATACCTATTTCACTTGTTTATTATCGTAGCTACACCTAGTTTATTTGTTGGACTAGAATTTTTTTTTATTTAACGTAACTTTTATTGATACTTCAGTTAGTTGAAGTCTTCAACTTCCTAAAATATTGTGGGATACCGATCCTAGTTTGTTTAGTTTGCCATTTACTCTGTAAATTTGTGTGAACTCATATTTTGTCTACGTAGCTGGACAATTCAAACGTCACAGCTTTTAACTTTGTTTTGCGTATAATACTGATCTCATAAAACTCTCCCCTTTTTATGTAAATACCTGGACCAAGAGAAGAGGATAACTGGTGAATCGAACTGATCATTATATACAGGGTGGAGCAGGAAGACGATATTTTACACAACTGGCATTTTTTCTCAAGGGTAACTGCAGTACTGACAGTGGTGAGTCAAATTGACACCGAACCCATTAAGAGCTTAGCCGTTGGTGGATTCTTCGCTGGACTAACCCATTGGAAGTTACGTAAGATCTTCGTCCCCAGTGAAAGTTTTTATTTGGTCAGAAGAAATTTGTAAGAGATCAGTCATTGTATTTTTTTTGTATTCTCTCAATAACGTCATATTTTATTTTTCATTTTTTTTTCTCTTTCACTAATATTTTTCTGTATGGTTAGTTGTTGGTCTTCAACCACAAGTAATTTTTTTTTGACTTGTAAATAATTGTACATATACTAGTCTTGATTATACTTTTTATAAAATAATATCTTTTTATTCCACTTCCTTACTAACCGAATTCAAGTTTTAACGTTATCTTTACCTTTTAAAGTCAAATTTTTATTATTTGGTACTTGCAAAAGTCCTGGCGCCCAGCCTAGATTTTGGTGATAACTCAAATCAACCTAAGCCCTTATTCACGACCTGCTCACTGAGCTACCGGTTAATAAGTACAACCCCCAGCTTATTGTGTTATGACAACAATTGGACGGGGGGTGTTGCAGAACACCGCACTTTACTTACTTTATTTTAATTTATTATGTTTATTTAAAGTTTTTCAATTTATTATATTGCGATTGGCACTTGGAATTTTCCCAATTTATTATATTACGATTGACACTGATAGATGAAATTACGTTAGAACTCTACTGTCACATAGAATATTATGTTTCTGATTATCCTTGCTGACGTTGCATGTACCTATTTCGCACTGACGAAGGCAATAACCAGAAACCGATCTGCGAATGGTATACGCGACAGCCTCAAGAAAGATTTCTATTTATTTGATAAAAATCTTTTACTAGTGGGCAATCGCAGGTAAAGCTTAATCATTTCTCTTTGTATGATACAAGTTTTATGAAGAAGTGTGTGTAGCTACTTTATTTAATCATCAGTTAAATAAAGTGACAGGATAACGACTTTGGTGTTCTGTATATAGGTAATACTTTCAGCATTTATTAACATTTCTAAATGTTTATATCTGTACCTGGCGGTCACTACACTCCATAAACATATCTCATTTTTTTCGTAAATTGTGTGTTATATGAAGATTAAACAGGAATATATTTTTTATGGTTTTAAAATATCATTAGTGTTTTATAAAATGTTCAGTTAAATCAATTTTAAATGCTAAAAATTCGTCAAAAATTTGAATGTACGCTATTTATACATGCAACTGATATAAATCAAACACGATTTCTTTATAGATAAGTGTAACTTCTTTTGGGTAAACCATTACTGAAAAATCAACAATTTTTAGACTACAAAATATTTAACAACCTGTAAAGCAACATTTTCTGATTCATGTTAATATGAACTGTTTTCCTTATTTTGATATGAGAACCTGCCGTTAAATTGTGATCTAACCTTTTAGAAGCGCAAATTTATCCTGCCAGAGTAAACCCCGTTCATTACCTGCAGAGAAATATCCTGTTTCACATAGTTAAATTTAAGGACTTTCAGCAGGATTTAAACCAGAGCTGCATAAAATGTAACCCTGTAATTGCCAAGTCGTTCTGTGAGATTCAGTATTAAATTAAATAACAAATGTATTAAAATGTTTGTATTATTCTCATTGGGTAAAACATATATTTTTTAATGGATTTTGTAGCAACTTAAATAAATGATTCTTAATTTTAATAATTATTTTGTAAACGTTAGGAAATCCATGGCTGAAAAAATTAATATTAACAAACAACTAGAACATCGACATTTACAACTCAACAATAATCTGTTTTTTAAAAAAAATATGTAATGAAATTAAAATATAACAGAGCATCTGGATATGACGTTATTTCTAGTAAATTACTTACAACAATAAAATCGGAAATTGTGAAGCCATTATGTTATAGTATTAATTTGAGTTTTGTGGAAGGAAAGTTTCCAACTTTATTAAAGATTTCGGTTGTAACACCAATTTACAAAAATGGTGACCGGACCATTGTAAGTAACTATCGACCGATTTCCGTAATCAGTAATATTGCGAAAATTTTTGAAATGTGTATAAAAGCAAATCTCACTAACCACTTACATTATAATAAAATACTATCTAACAACCAATATGGATTTAGAGAAAACATTAGTGCTGAGGATGCAATATTTGCGGTTACAAAAATGTTACATGACTCAGTGGATACTGGTAAGAAATAGATTGCATTATTTTTAGATTTTGATACGGTGTCCCACGATATATTAATTAACAAACTAGAAGATTATGGAATACGGGGAATCCCAAACAACATATTCAGAAGTTATCTGGTAGATCGAGAACAGTTTGTCAAAATCGGTGAAACAAAAAGTTCTTTTAAGAACACACCATTCGGCATACCACAAGGTACAGTTCTTGGACCTGTTCTGTTTAATATATATGTAAATGAGTTGCTGTATTTAAATATTGATGGTAAAATAGTTGCTTATGCCGATAACACTGTTCTTTTGATTGAGGATATCTCCTGGGAGGAGGTGGCTTATAAATCGGTGGTAGAATTTTGAAAAGTACAACAGTGGCTTTCCGAAAATTTATTAACATTAAACATAAAACAAAAATTTCAGTCTCAATGACAAGTATATTCCACAAATTAATACTCTAAACCTACATGCTTATTGAATAACAAACTCGACTGTGAGTGTACGGTAGAAATTCAATCTACAAAAAGTATTAAATATGTGGGAATAATTATTGACCAAAATTTAAAATGGACTGAACACATTGAATCCCTTAAAAAAATTAGAAAACTTATATGGAAATTCTATCATCTACGAACCGTTATTCCTGGCACAATACATAAGACTATATCATGCCTTGGCTGAATCAGTTCTTAAATATGGTATTTCAATATGGGGTGGTGCATATCCCACAAATCTAGAACCTTTAAGAATAACCCAAAATATCTTATTAAGGTTATATTACAGAAAAGCCGCCAATTTGCAACTGAGTCGCTCTTTCGGGATTTTAGTTTACTGAATATTGATTTGCTATATATAAAATCTGCACTTGTATTCATCTTCAAACATAAATCTCTACTAAACACCATTATTGAACAAAGATTTAATACAAGACACAAAACGAATATAAATATAAACATCCCTCAATATACACATTCAACAACATAACATTTTGTTGCTTATTATGGTCGAAAGTTCTATAACCTCTTACCATTGAACTTCAAGCAAATTAATAACATAGGACTCTTCTCTAAGAAAACAACAAGATATATAAGAGAAAATGAACCTAAGTTCATACAAATTGTAGTCAGGTAAATTTTTAAACTTTTGTTTAGATATATGTATTTACTTTATTAAGAATGTTTGAAATGAAGCTCTATGTTATCACTGTTAAATATCATTGTTAAATATCGCTAAATTTTGTACCAACAAACGGAATAAATTAAACAATGTTTTCAATCGCATGTACTCATACAGGTCGTATAGGTTCAATGTACTCCTAACATTGAAATATTTCATTGTAAAAATTTATGTATATTCGAAATGTGATTTGAATTTGAATTAAGTATTTTTTTTGATAAAATGAGCTTAAAAATCTATAACATATCCCGCGAAACTGAAAAGCAATTATGCATCCTCTCTGTTGGCTGAGAACCAAGGACCTTTAATAGAATCTACTCTATTATATATTATGGTGATCCAAAAATGTTAGGATTCGTTAATAAAAAATGAGACAATTAGTTCTCATAGACATATACCAGAAAATTTCACTGAGGAAAAAAGGAAAAGGGAATATTATCTTCATTATACGGCGATAATTCCTTCATTCTGCAGGTGCTTTTGGGCAGTGAAAAAATTATATTTAACCTTATACTGTTTTATAAATATATTTAGGTATAGTGTATGAGTCACCATTGAAATAAATACTCTAGTTAAAGGGATCCAGTAACTGGTTTTTGGAATAAGTTTATATCAATATATGGTGCGTTTTCTAAACACGGGTGCTTTGTTTTGTTGCACAAGCATTAATAATCCGGTTTCATTTACTAAGGGGTAGTATGGAGATAGTGATAGTAGATGCCCTGTATGAGAAAATATCCAGATGATTAAGATCTGGTGATCGAGGAGGCTATAACTTTGGTCTTACTAGACCAACCCAGCGCCTAGGATATACCATCTAGAAATTGACGCGCAGTAAGGCTAAAGTGTGCTGAGACATAAGCCATATAGCACTTTGTATATTGGCAGATCTCTCAACATACCAGGCAATTTTTCTTTCAGAAAAAGTCTTATATGATGCGCCGGTTAGTCATGAGTATAGAGAAGGATCCATTAATAAAATTGTCAAGAATTCCAGCCCATACGTTCACTGAAAACTGATATGGAAATCGTTAACAATTCCAGCCAATACATTCACTGAAAACTGTTATTGAAATTTTTATCTACTGCTTCAGGTAGTTTATCTTCGTTCCGCATGATTAGTGTGAAAATTGGAGAGCATTTCTCGAAAAGTTAGCCTCGTCGGTGAAAGGCATCAGAGGTAGCCTCTGCAGATTATTAGGTGATATTTTTTGAATTGTTTATTGACCTAAACGAACTTGTGAATGAAACCCTTGTGGTAGAAATGTATATAATAAGGGCACAACTCTTATACTTTCAATTTTGCTGCATCATAACTGTGACTGATCTCCCATTACTACTCTATTTCCAGCGAAAGTACCTCTTTCCTGTAGGCGATGATGAATATTACGAAAACTTCGAGGGTTAGAAAGCCGAGGCTGGGGGAACATTTCCTCATAAAGACGTTTGGCTTTTAATGAACTTCCATTGACAAGTTCATGTACGAAATAAAAATATATTTCTTTGCATTCGTGTAACTATTCATGATGAAGATTTTCAATTGCGAATTCAACTTGACCTAATTCATTCAACAATCCGGTAAGATTTTTCAGTATGTTGACTTGACAAATTTGTAACTGACTTAAGTAAAAAAAACTCGAGAAACTGTATAATTTGGTAAAATGCTGGAGGCTATAATTAAGAAAAAATTTGTTTCAAATTTAAAAACACAATTATTGAGCAACAACATGGTTTATTTTGAGGCCGCTCTGTGGTACCAATTTGCTACCTTATATACAGGTTGCAACTGAAGCAATGGATAACAGGAATTGAGTAGATGATTTTTCAAAGAATTTAATGAATTTTATCTACCCTCTGTTATATTAAATTGGAAAATCTTGGCAATCTTTTGAGATTGGTTAGATTCTATTTAAACAATAGGTGCCAATGTGGCAGAATTCATAACTGAGTTTCAAATTACTGAAAAAGTTCCGACATCCCTCAGGGATCGCATTTGGGTCCTTGCTTTTTTCTCTGTTCACCAACGATATTGGCAAATATTTCTGTAACTCCAGTTTTGCACTTTATGCTGACGATCTAAAGTTTTGCCGATCTATATCATCCTTAAATGACTCTATACTTTTTCAATCTGATATAGTGATGCTCTCAGAATATTATGCAAAACACAAATTATTTTTAAATACGAAAAATATCATTACATCACATTGAGTCGGATTGGTAATAATTTCAATTTTGCGTATAGCATTAATGGCACATCTTTTGAAAATGTTTCGTTCGAGATCTACGAGTGATCTTAGTCTATAAGTTAAATTTTAATTTTTGCATTGAAAATGGAGTTAAAAATCTTTGTAATCTAGGTTTGATCTGTCATTTTCAAATTTATTTTATGATCCCATTTCATTCATTATATTATATAACTTTGCCAATAAACAAGAGTTTTGAGAGAATAATAAATCTTTTATTTAAAATGTTATTATATATACAAATAAAACCACGAAGGCGTGATCACGAAAATGAGTATACGCAATTTACTTTCATCCGTTAATATTGGCCAACCGACGCGACGGTGTATAACATACCCGAGAATTACCGAACCACTAACAACCTGCAAAGCTAGCTCGAGATCCATAAAGGAGTTTCGGGATCTTGAAGTCAGCTAGACAGCATTATCGCATCAGCTGCGATAAATCGCGCACATCGATCAGTGTCTGTGGATCCCCCGCTGCTAGCGGTCAAACGTAAATTGCACTAGCCGTGTTCGCCCCTTCATAGTTTTATCTGTATCACTCTTTAGTTCGCAATAACTTGGAATATGCATGCTAGTTTGGAACAATGAATACATAAAAAGAATGAAAATATCCAAGAAAAGTTTATTCGTCACCTCAATTATATGTTCAATAGATCCGTTCATTTTCAGTGTTACGATAATAATTTACGCCACTATAACTTACTAAAACTTAGCTCTAGGAGAGTAAATTTGTTACATATATTATTTTTTTACATAAACTATTCAGTAGTGAAATAGATTCTGGTCAAATTCCTCAAAAATTACCGCTTGATATAAAATAACACAATTCTAGATCTGCTAATTTATTCTATAATCTGCTTTACCACACAAATACACAATCAATAAATAGGAGAATTACAAATTACCTATTTATCAGTTGTAGGAAAAATATAACTTATTTTTCAATTATATTGATATATTCTCCCCGTCGTTCTCATCTGTTAGGCACTTCGCTATAAATATATTTTTGTAAGATTATTTCTTGTTTCAACTCATTTTTGTTTGATTTATAATAATTAAAATTATAAATAGTATAAGTACCTGTAATGACAATAGTTATAAACTTTTTCCTTTCTTAGGTTAAATTAGTTTCTTTTTTACTTCTTGTAGTTTTAATTTGCATACACGATTATTTTTTTCCTTGTATTGTTATTTGATGTCTATCCCTATAACTGAAAATGTTAATCATTCTCTTGATAATACTGGCATATTACTAAATAAATAAATCCACGATAGGTGTTTAATTTTAGATAGTCTATAAGCTATAAATATTTGTGCCACCAATGAATGATAGGAAACTCTAATGCGAACAAGAAACTACAAATTATGAAGAGCACGTTTTTATATTACACATCATTAGTCATACTGTCCCTAAAATTGTAAAAATCGTCCAATAAGAATAGCGTATTTTATATTTCCTGCAATTGTGTTATTTCCTGCAGGAAAAATTAATGCACTAAAGCGAACTTTCTCGTTTAGAACACAACGTAGTCTGATGCCAACTAATAATAAAATATTCAACATTACGGAGTTTTTTCAGGTTTCCATTTTCATGATTTTTACATTAGGCACCTCAACTCTGTTAATCTGTTCATCCAGTAACTCGAAAACGAGCTGGCAAAATATGATGTCATTCAATTATTTCACTACACTATCACGAACGTGATAGTGTATTCATCCTGATTCTCGTTATAACAATTAATTATTTTGAATAATTCAAGAATAAGCCCGGTCTTTTATTGGCTCCAGGTTGTTAAATTTTGAAATGATATTTATACACAATGGCGGAACCTAAAATTGCTTGAAACTAGGGAAATTAATATTTTAAAATTTCTAGATTTATAATTCTATGTAGCTTTTAAATCATTTATTTTTTAAAAACCCTTTCTAGTTCTCATTTTGCTTATAGGGTCGTTTTAAAACATTAAATGAAAACATAAATATGTATTGGTACAAATTTTATATGAAAAAGTATTTCCAGCAGCCCTAACTTTCCGAAATTCCACAGGAGGTACAACATTAAAATGCTGAACGCCAACCAACATCACAATTTTCTTTAGTTGACGTAACAAATATTGAGTATGATCTCGCCAATTTATTTTTCAGTTGTCAGGATCCAATGCAGACCATGTGAAACAAATAATTCAAAGTTTTAAATAATAATCCCGGATTTAATACAATGTCGCATATAGTGAACCTTTTTACAAGCAAAGAAGTGGACTTTTCTCATCCTGATATAAGTGTGTCTTCTTTAAGAAACTCTCAGTATTTTAAATACGCTCCAGTTACGTCTGTAGACGTAGAACGGGCGTTTTCGGACTATAGAATTATTAATGACAAGCACCGGAATCCACCTGATTAATTAGAACACACTTATTATTAATACTTTTATTCCAGTGCTTTAAAATAATTATTAGAGTGCAATAGTGATCTTTGCTAAATGTTCAGCGTTCATTTAATTTTGGACGTTACAGAACTCACCCATCAAAAGCACAAGGTAAGATATTATCTATCTTGTATTGTACATCATTTTTGCACTTGAGAATATTCACACAGGAGATGAGTTCGCCTCTGATATTTGCAAAATGACTACCTGAATTGCGGTCTATAATCATTACTGTATTGACATTGCTAAAATTTCCACTATGTTGATATACAAAATTTCTCAATAGCATTAAATTTTATTAATTACAAGAGCAAAATAAATCTGGAAATTTTAGCAATTAAATTATCAAAAAAAAAAAACGAGTAATTAAGCAAATAATACAAAAAGTTTTTTATAAAATTGGATGGCTCTTAGCGTAACTCTGTACATATATGTCGGTACGACGATTAGATCTCCTGTAAATCAGAATGATTAAAAAAAGACGATTTTTATTTAATTAGCAAAAACAGTTTTTATAGTTTTGCCCACTTTAATTAGTTTTTTATTTCAAAAAAAATATTTTAAACGAATAAAATTGCGTTTATAACAGTTCACCTCGCCCACTAGTGTGTTTTTGAAATACATGCATATATTCAAATCTGTAGGTCCACTTGAAAATATGAAACAAGTCCCACACTAGAAATTTAAAAATTCAAAAAAATTTAAATAATTTTAACCCATTATTTCGGCGTAGGATTACTAGGAATGTAGTGCGACTATTTACTGAATTTCCAGTGTTGCCAAGTCTGCATGAAATCATGAAAAATAATTTAAACTCTTCACTTCACTTCACCACACACTAAGTTGGCACAGATCGTATGGCAATGCGACGTACCAGTTGAGAATTATTTAAAAACTTCAAACATATATCATGAACATGGGTAATATTCAATATTATTATTTTTGACTGTTTTTAGATATTTTGAAAAATAAATATCTTTGCGTATATCAGGGTAATGTGAATATTTACAGATTTGAATATGTGCATATATTTCAACAACACCCTTTATAATAGTGTTATCTGTGCCGTATTTAAAATCATACGTATGCTAAGCTGGACAACCGTAAGCTACTTCATGGTTGGCCCTCTTTGACTGATAAATATAAATTTCGCAAATAGTCTCTACATTTTATACTTCACATTTCGACCTTTAAATATAAAGCCACATTATCAAATATCAAAGAAACAAATAAAAATATATAAAAAAAATTCAATCAATGTGTAAATAACAAAAATATTTGTTTTTTACATCCATCCGTCCCAAAATCTTGCTTTGTAAATCTAGTGGAGGTTCTCGTTCTATTTTCTGTATCTGAAATGATTCTTGTGTTGTTGTAACCTAGGACATGAACGAAACAAAATGCCATTATGTCTTCCTCAGTCTCTCGAGTCCCTGTAAGGAAGATATATCCCAGTGTTACAAGAAATCTAGGAACAAGATAAACGCTGCTAATCTGGGGCATCGATCACCTAAAATGACAAATAACTCAGAAGAATCGCAAGATTAATGGAATATATGGAAAAGAAATCAAACTGAAGTCGCCATTCAAATTGTGTCAAAGTAATACAAAACTTGGAAGAGTGTCAGAAAATATCACAACTGTAAAAATCACTTAATAAAAACAAAATCCCACTATTCCAAGATTGTCTTAATCAGAAATTTGTTGCAAAAGTGCAACAGAAAAGAATCCCACTACTCCAAAATTGTTTTCATCAGAAATTTGTTGCAAAAGTACAAGAGACCCAAATTTCTTATACAATAAATAGTGGAAATTAGACACTTATTACCAGAGATCGGGAGGTAGCGATAAATTCCAGAAAAAACTTTTACGTAAATATAATATTATATTATATTATTGAAACATTCTCAAACAATATGAAATGATACAATATTCTTACGTACTATGCAATAAATCTGTTTTCTTTATAAAAATGGGAACAAAAAATTAAATATTTTTATATGCAGCAATTACTTACTGACCGACCGGGCTCGTTATTGTCGAGAGGCCAATAGCAATTCATAGATAGATATAGGAGGATCGCGTGTTTACGCCCACTGCCCCGTGTTGAAAATGAATACACCAGTGACTTCGAAGTCATTAGAATACAATTTAAATAGATAGTAATTATAAAACGTCTATGTGAATAATACGTAGATATATAAACAGTGAAGATTCGTATTTACTTTCGCGGCTTTGTAAGGACCATACTGATAACGCAACGATGTAGAAATATGAGTCTGTGGATGTTTTACAGTTTTGAAGTATTGTTCAACTGGTGAGTACTTTTGTTTTATTTATTTTTGGTTTTACCTAACACAGTAGTTAGTATTGAAAATAACATTATTGAGTCAGTAGTACTGAATATAATGTGCATTTTTGTAAATAGCCAGGAAAATAATTGTTTAAGAAGATATATGTTATACTTGTAATAAGTTTTTGTAAAAGAAAATAATAATTAGCTAAAAAATTTTTAGTGAAACTTAGAGAAAATTAGAGAAGTTCTTCGATAAAAGTCTGTCTTTTTATAATATCAAGCATGACAGTTTTCCTTTTTCAGTTTTATCTATTTCCATCCACTACTACTTTTCACGCAGAGGTAACAATTTTTGGATGCAAATTGTGGGAAAACATGTTAAAGATATTTTTATGGAATTTTGGGACTCCATGTTCACCAAAGCACAAAGTACAGCAAGAACCATTACGGTTACTTACCACTAAGATTTGCAAAAAAATTCTGATATCAAAATCTGGTACTTCGAAATGTAAATGTAAGTATATGGTCCAATCTAGGACCCCTGCTGTTTATTATATTTATTAACGACCTAACAACGCTTCTCAAGTGTGGGAGCCTCCTCTTTGCAGATGACTTAAAACTATATGCAGCCATAAATAACATAAACGATTGTCTTGAATTACAGACACAAATAGATCTTGTCGAAGATTGGTGCAATCGAAACAAACTCCTCATGAATGTGTCCAAGTGCAAAACTTGTTCATACACAAAAAATAGTGATCCCGTATATTACAACTACTCTTTCAACTCTTCTGAACTTTCACGTTGCACTTTAATGCGGGATTTAGGAATTTATTTTGATAATAAACTCACCTTCAACGAACACATTAGGTTAACTTCTGCATCCGCACTTAAGATGTTAGGGTTTATGCTGCGAAACTGTAAAACTTTTACCAATATCAAAGCCCTCAAAACGTTATACTTTTCGCTAGTGCGTTCTAAACTGGAATATGGTGGATTGATATGGCACCCTTACTATAATACCTATACAAATTTGCTAGAACGTGTGCAAAGACGCTTCCTGAAATTTTTAGCATTTAAAGTCGATGGGATATATCCGGCGCGTGGTATTGAACATGATTTATTAACCTCCAGGTTTGAAATACAAACTTTAGACCACAGGAGAATATTATCAAGTCTTACGTTTTTGTATAAATTATTACACAATACTGTAGATGCACCAGTCATACTATCAATGATTAACTTCCAAATTCACAGACCGAACCTAAGAATTAATCAGACATTCTATCTCAGTCATGCCAGAACCAACATGCTTGTTAAATCTCCGATCTATATTATGAGTGATAATTTCAACAAAATATCCCATTTATGTGATATTAACCACTGTTCTTTAAAAGAATTAATGAGTATTGCCAATAATTATTTCTCTTAATCTCACCTAAATGATATAAAGTATACTTCAACTTTATTGATGCATTTATTTTGTATTAATTTGCTAATAGTTACTAAGTGTGTCTTGAACTGTATTTACATCTGTGATTTTGT
This sequence comes from Rhamnusium bicolor, assembly GCA_029963845.1. Classification (NCBI taxonomy): domain Eukaryota; kingdom Metazoa; phylum Arthropoda; class Insecta; order Coleoptera; family Cerambycidae; genus Rhamnusium; species Rhamnusium bicolor. The sequence continues at coordinate 5,291,811 of JANEYF010000851.1, read as the reverse complement.
GTAATTTTTTTTATATTGGCATTTTTTTAAAAAATATGTATGATATTATATTTACATTATTCTTTTGTTTTTTACATTTTTTTTACATTTCTTGTATACTGTTTTAATACTACACTTTTGTAAGTTGTCCTGTAATTGGATTTTATCTGTTGGGCAATAAATAAATATTATTATTATTATTATTATTATTATTTTTAAAAAAGAACTCTCAATAAATGCCTAAATCAGAACGGACTAGCACCAATTAAAGAAACTGTACTGTGAAATATATGGAATTTATGGTTTTCAATGCCTATCAAAAGAAAATCATGTCAAAGGGCCAACGCTGCGCCGCCACTGTGGGAACCCACCTCATTAGAGCTTCAGATGAAAGTCGGTGGCACATTGTTAATCAAATATTCGGTCCTACTGCTGTTGATGTTGAAAGCGGATCGCCCCAGGGTTGATAATGCGTTATCGGGGCGACAGTGAAGGTTCACGTCTCTTCAAACGCTACCCAATTATATATGCATGGGGTTAATATATGGAGATGAGGTATTCATCACCTTTCGTCAAAGTAGAGCGGCCTGACATCCGCTTGCGGTTGATATGCATTAAGGCTGGTTGTTACAAAGATGACGCCGACCCGTGTATTTACACCCGACTCTTGCTGGCAACATTGTTTCAGTGCTGATCAGGCACAAAGCAGGTGGGTTGTTTTGCATTTTGGAGATCAACACAAACCAGAAGCTGATGCTTATGCATTAGGAAATTTTAAAAGGGTGGCTTAAAAGTAGACCGAATTATAAATATGTATGCGGTTGGAAAAAACTGCTCTTTTGGGTATATTTGTCTTAATTGAATTAGCTCTAAAATGTGTTCCGATCTTGGTATTTGCCACCGTAATTTTTTTTTTATATTTATGTACATATTTCCATCACATATATTTCTTCGTTAAGGTATACGAAAATACTAACAAACTGATATTTATTATCCATTCAATGTTTTTGGTTATCTGTATAATTTAACATACAGGAGTAAAAAACTTATTTTAACTTTCAAACGTTATAATGCGTTATTAAATTACTACTTCTGACGTTTCGATGAAAAATTTTATCAATTTTAGGGCTTTGCAAAAACTGAACTAAATTGTAGTTCGATATCATTTAAAATTATTGACACAAAATATACAATAAATAAAGGAAACAATTGCGCATCGCGTTTAAGAAAAAATATGACATTTTACTTTGTATTTTTAAATGATTCGACTTTTCTCATTCTTTTGACTACTAAAATACCATACACGTCATGTTACCTCAACAAGTTTTCAAGATATTTGTATTTTGGTATTAAAATATCGTTAATCATTTTGTTAAAGGTGGCTGCATTTGAAAACCAAATAGTTGAATTTTGGAAATAAAGATGCAGTTTACTCGTTAAGTAATAAATAAATAAATAAATAAAAATGTCTTTATTTAACCTGGCGGGATGTTAGCTCATTGAGCTGTTATGAATGCCAACCACGGCTCTACATTATATTAAACAACATGTGCATAATTGTATCATTTCAGTAGTGATAATAATATCCATAAGACTTACAAAATATGTGAGAAGAAAAAAGCATCTAAAAAAAATATTTTACAAGACAAAAAAACATTTAAAACAAACTATTACAAGTACATAAATAATTAAAACTGATTCAGAAAAAAAAGCGTTTTTAATTTTGTCTTAAATAAAGAGTAGGATAATGACATAAAAGACTGGGGAACTTTATTAAACAAATCTCACGCTAAGTATGAAAAAGAAGATTTAAAGAGAGTGGTTACATGCCTAGGAATATGCAAGGTATTTGCTACAAATCGGAGATTAGCATTGTGATATTGATTTCGAAAAATAAGTTTGTTTTTGAGGTGTATGGGTGCTTCATTTTTTAACACTGAGTAAACAAGGCAAATAAGGCGGAGCTCCCATCATTGATGCATATAAAGCCAATTATTTAATTTCAAATAAGGAGTGATATGCTCACGTTTGGGTACACTAGCCGAGAAACGAACACATGAGTTTTGGACTTTTTTGTAATAGGAACATGTTTATATGAATTAACGCGAAATTTATTAAGAAAATGTCGTCACAAAATAAAAAACTCAAAAGATCAATCGGTAGTACGTGAAAAGAAAGTGTTCTTCAAAAAAATTCTCAGCACTGTAGAAAATGATTCCTCACAGTCGTTTGATAAAGAAGAAATTAATCTCCTTAATAATGGATTAAATTTTGCTTTACCTGCCTCTGGAGGCATTTTAGATGAGATTGTAGCAAGTGTTGAAAGTTCAAATCAATACCTTCCTGATTCATCTAAAGGATTTATCAGAAGCTTGCAGAAATAAAATCTCGACAAATATTTTCACTAAAGTAAATAAAAAGTCAAAATCTACAAGAGACAGAAAAATTATCAAACAGATGTATTAATAATTAAAAATACTGAAAATACGTTGGAATTTGACATACACAGAAAAGATACAAGTACTCTAAGATATATTCCTAAGAACTCTCACCATTGTGTTCAACACAAAATGGCGAGTTTTAATTTTCTAGTCCATCGTCTATTAAGCTTCCCCCTCAATAAGGAGAGGTTTGAAATAGGAAAGGCATTGATTAAGGATATAGCTGCGAGTAATGGATATTCTGTAAGGTTAATTGATAAAATAATTAGGAAACGAAAGTTTAAAGAGACGCTTCGAAATTCCTCGACCTTTCAAAATGAATGAGAAAATCCGAAATTTGTATTGATTCCATTCGATCTTCGATTCACCCGTGGTATTGGTAAGATTCTTAAAGATGTAGATATGACAGTGGTTCATTCATTGAGAAACAAACTACTACAACTTTTAGGCAATCCAAAAGACAAAATTGAAACAAACGAAAAGTCAAGGATTTACGAAATTAGCTGTAAGGACTATAACCAAAAATATGTTGGAAAAACTAGACCATCAATTCAAACTAGATTGAAAGAGCATATGGCCCATCTCAAATATGGTAGAACAGACAAATCTAGTGTAGCCCAACATACGTTTGAGAACAACTATAAAATAGATATTAGCAATTTAAGATTAATTAGGAATGTAACTAATACTAGACAGCTGGATGCATTTGAAAGCTTGGAAATCATAAAGTGTAGGAATAGTATGAATAGTGACAGAGGACCTATCCCAAATAGCCCGCTTTATTGGTTAGTAGCAGTGGTAGTGACAGTAGTTTAGGTATAAATAGGGTAGATTGTTAGCATAAGTTTAGTTTTAATCATCTGTAGATGGTGCCAACTTGGTTGGCGAAGCGCGCGTCGAGTGCAGTATGTAGAGTTTTGGTATTTCGTGAAAAACTACATCAGTGTTATCTTCACATCAAAGGTTCCAACCCACTCCAGGATAACAAGATTATCTTCAAAATCACTCTTAGAAGATCTGAAATTTTTAGCAACGGTTTTACTGCAGTTACGATTTAACCCCTATTTATCTAACCAGACGGATATATTAGACAGATCTTAGTTAATTTTTGCCATGGATTCATCAACGGTTGTAGGCCGATAAGATAAATATATTTGCGTGTCATCCGCATAGGAATGTATTTTACAATATTTTATACCTTTCGGTAAATCTCTCAAATATAAAGAAAACAAAATTGGCCCAAGTATTGAGCCCTAGGGTACCCCCGAATTGGCCACCAAACTATCAGACATTTGCAAATAACCTCTGTTATATATTTTAACGGTTTGACAAGTAGCTACGAAACCATACTATAGTATTTGATGTTAAGCCGAAGTAGTGCAATTTTGCTAAAAGCATTTTATGATTTATACAATCAAACGCCTTTTTTAAGATCAAGCAAAATGGCTGTAGTTACCATAGAATTATCTATAGCTACTAAGTAGTCGTCATTTACATCCAAGAAAGTTGTAACAGTGCGAAAACCAGATTGGTCATGAGGAAGCAAGTCATTAATTTGGACATGTTGTTTTAGCTGATCATGTATTATCCTCTCTAATATTTTCGAGAAAATTGGCAGAATACTAATAGGTCTGAAGTCACTTAAAGTTTCGGGTTCACTTTTTTAGGTAGAGGTATAACGGTCGCCGTTTTCCCTTGAGAAGGAACTGTATTGGTTTGAAGCGAGAAATTTATTATATGTGTGACTGCATGCAAACAAAAGGGTAATATCATTTCGATCATATTTAAAGAAAAAACCATCTACCCCAGCTGCATTCGATTTAATTCTATTAACAGCGACTGAAACACTTTCTGAGGTAACAAGTGTTAAAGACATTCTGTCTTAATAGTTTGAAGCGTATTGTTGTTATAAAAATCCATATCCTCCTTACTTACTAATGTATTCGGAACAGAATTAATAAAATGGTTATTAAACATATTTGAATTACCAAAGTTACTTTGAACATCACTATTTAAACTTGAATTATGAACGCCTAACTGGTTTATTGTATTCCACCAATCATGGGAACTAGCATTCGCTCTTAATTTAAATTCAATATATGCCTTTATTTCGAGTCTTATTGATGCAGTTACTAAATTCCTTAGCTGTTTGTAATATATCCATTTATTATTTGCAACATCAACGTCATAACCCTCGTGTCGAATATACTTTTGTATTTAGAAAATGCGCAATTACGAAGTCTCATTATGAATTTAATATTGTGAGTTATCCACGGACAAGGTTTTTTTACTAATCTTCATTTTTCGGTATGGTGCGCAAACATCAAAAACGTAAGTTATTAGTTTATTTAAACAGTCAATTTTTAAGTCGATATTTTCAATATTTTTATATCATTGACCAATCCAATGACGAGGCAATGGTATTAAATAAGTTGTGATCAATATTATTGATATTTCTACACCATATGTATTGTGCTGCCTTTTTGATGGGCAAGCATTCAATGCAAAAATAAACCAGTAAATGGTCAGACACGGAAGAAAGAGTAACAACAGCAGTTTTACAAATCTAAATTTGGTCACTTACTGCAGCTATATCAATAGGCGATCTACTGTTTTTGCAAATTCTTGTTTCATGTTCAACAGTTTGTTTTAAATGATCATTGTCAAAAATTCCAGTAAGATACTTACAATCTACCCAGTTTTGATTTAAAAAGTTAATATTAAGGTCTCCCATACATATTAAGTTATTAGACATCGGATACAAGATAGACAGATTGTCGTCTAGTGCTGTTAATGAATAATATGTAATATTAGGTGGTTTATAAACCACACCTATTGTATAAGCCTGTTTATTAACTATGACTTTCACCCAGATTTGTTCGATTTCTCGCCTAAGCATTAACGCTACATATTCCATTAACGAAAAATGTTTAATTCCACTTTTAATATATTCTGCGACACCACCACTTTTTCTTTCAGCTCTATCGGACCTTAAAAGAGCATACCCGTCAATTGGATAACACTGGATAATAAATTAGGTTTTAACTATGTCTCTGTGATTCCTACAATATCAAAATTCTGCATCAGGATACAGTCTTTTATGTCATTAAAGTTACCAACAAGAGATCGTATATTCAGGTGGGCAATCAGTAAATTGTGTTCTTCATTTTCGATTACATCATATTCGGATAAAAGAGTCATATCAAAATGTATACAAACTTATAAATAACAGTAAAAATTAAATTAAAAAAAAGGAAAAAAATATGTAAATAAAGTAAACTGAATTGAAGTAATGTTCTCCAAAAAATCAGTATCGGCCATGGTTAATTATTCTTCTTCTTTTCAAAGGCAACTACATTTAACAAAATCATTAACAATATTTCAATACTAAAATCCAAATATCTCAAAAACTTTTTTTATTTCACATGACAAGTTGGTATTTTTGAAATCAGAAAAAAAGAATATCAAAATATTTTAAAATACACAGTGCGTTTCATTAAAAAAACTAAATAATTTGTCATATTCCATAAACGCGATGTACAACTGATTTTTGAATCAAAATTTGGATTCTGCAAAAAAATTAGTGAATGAAGGTTTTTACACCTTTTTTGAAAACATCAAAAATAAACAAATTATTTCAATGGACGTACATACATATAATATAAACAAATACTTAAGTAACTGACATCAGCTTGGACACTGTAAACAAGGAATGTATTGATTTGATGATTTTCTTGAAAATACAGTTGTTTAGGGAACAAAAACATAGGTGAGTTTGTCTCTTTACGTGCTACCTAATTTTATGGATATTCGTATTTATAGAATTTATACGAAAATATTTTCTTCACAGAATTATCCTGTTCACATGGATTAAATTGTATTGTATTGTGTTATTTTACAAATACCGCAATAATCTTCTGTTTGTGTAGAAAACGTTTTAAAACCCAACTTAATATTTCTATCTGGCATAATATTATGTGAAACATAATAGCAACATAAGATTTTAACATAATCTAATAACGCAATTTCTTATATTATATACCCCCTTGTTTTGGCATGAAAATTTCGAAACTATGACAAATAACAAAGATTATTCTTTCAGTTTCTTTCTGCAAATAATTTAATACCACTGTCTGTGAGAGTTCAAAATGTATGGGCATTTTGAAGTCTCACAGACAGAGGTGTTGAATTATTTTGATATAATGAAAAATTAACATTTTTATTCCACAATTTTCGTATTTTTTGTTTTTGGCGAATGCGCCGAGTAGAATGCTGATTTGATCTACAATTTCAGTTCAATTGAAGCAAAATGTCTGAAAGTGCTTGTTGTGAATTTACAATTATTTTTAACACGCTTTTATTAGCTTCACCTGTATGTTTGTTTGTAACCGACTCTTTGGACTCGATTTTGACCCACTTTAAACGGACAGATTTAATTGAAACTTTGTACACTTACGAAGAACCGGTAACAATACAATAATTTGATAAGTTTATATCATTATCCTGATCAGGATCGCCAGAATTAAATAATTGTCTTTCCTCACGTATCCTCTGCGTGAGAGCAAGAGGCTTAATACTGTAAGTACATTCCGTGATTCTCAGTTCGGTCGTTGGCCGAGCGGGCTAAGGCACAAGTCTTAGTCGACGCGAAACGACGGGCTCCTCGGGCGTGAGTTCAAATCCCATGGCTGAAAAAAAAAAAAAAAATATATATATATATATATATATATATATATATATATATATATATATATATATATATATATATATATATATATATATATATATATATATATATTTCAGAAGTATCTGTTGGATCGTAATATGTTATATCAGCATCAATAAGCAATATAAATATAGTTTAAAAATACTAAAAAACACGCTTTCATAGCACATTAAACTAAAAAGTGAAAAATAAATATAGTTTAAAAAAACTAAAAAACACGCATTTAAAGCACATCAAACTAAAAAGTGAAAAATAATTATTAATATAAACTGAAAACAATAATGAACGAAAATACTAGTATTATTGTGAAAAAAGCGTGGGGCGCTTTGTGCCATATTTTTCGTATATCGAACAACCCACGCTTTTTTCACAATAATACTAGTACTTTTCGTTCATTATTGTTTTCAGTTTATATTAATAACTATTTTTCACTTTTTTAGTTTGATGTGCTTTAAAAGCGTGTTTTTTAGTTTTTTTAAACTATATTTATTAAAGGTTCATGTTCTATCCTGTAATTTTGGAGAATCTCTTTTTCCCTAAACATTAACTTGTCATAATTTGGAACAGCAAAAGATGCTATATTTGACAAGAAGATTTAGTAATAAGGTCTCCGCTAATGTACAGGGTGATCTAAATTCGCCTCACCCGCTAAATTCCTCGAAAATTGTAGAGTTTATAAACAAATTGTTAATGGCGATCAAAAATAACTTATATAGACTATGGCAGGCCCCACATCTAATAAACATGAAACGAAAGTGTGAAGCAGGAAACACGAAATATATTTCATAAAATAACAACACTTTGTTTTAAATGGGAAAGTACATCACCAAAATGCGTTTCATGTGACGTCATAGAGAAGCAAACTCTATTGAAACTTGCATGAAATAGATTTTGTTCTATATTTTTCTTTCATGTTTCGACTTATTTAGTATTATTTGATTATTTAAACAAAGCAATACAAAATGAAAGACGATCATGAATTTAATGTGATGTTTGTGCTAGTGATCGAAAAAATATGAAATTCTTTATAATTACAAGTTAGAGAAATATTCTAACAGAAACGCCAAGGAAATAGCCTGGCAAAAAGTTGGCTATTGAAGTAAACTTTTACAGGTAACAGTTGTAAAAATATTTTATTAATAAGTAGTATGAATACATTTTAATTGAAAATTTTAAATTAAACGCATACTATATTATGCCATGGCAAAGCTACTTCCGGTTTTACAAAGTATTGGCATAATTTATCCCTTAACTGAACTGCTGCAGTTGTTGGTCGACCACATAATTTTGGTGGAGGGTTTATAAAATTTTGGGGTAACTGCAAGGAAGGATCTGCAGATACAAATACTCCATCGTGCTTTCTTATAAAGTTGTGAAGAACACATGCAGCTTTTACAATATTTTCAGCTTTTTCAACATTGCATGCTATTCGTTTATGAAACACTCTAAATTTAGAACAGAGTATTCCAAAGACGCACTAAACACTTTTTCTCGCTCTTGAAAGACGATAGTTAAAAATTCTTTTCTCATTATCTAAGGGTCCTTGTGGGTATGGCCTCATTATTTCTTGTCTTAATGCAAATGCTTCTTCTGCAACGAAAAACATTGGAAAAGGACCTGGGGCCTTTAGTCTATCGTGGAAAGAAATGTGTATAGTTTTGAGGATACAGGAGTAATTATCTAACTTCAAAATCCATCATTAAAATTTTGAAATGGAGTGTCATATTTACAGCATCAGAAATTTTTGAGAGGCCTAATTATGATTTTGATTGGTGTTATAATTGCCACGCCCATTCTTAGGTTTGCACTTTCATACATTTTCAGTTTATTCGATATTTTCACATTAATAAACTAAAGCAAATATATAATCTTTCTTCATCATTTTAATTATATTTTTCGTCTAGTGCTCTATATTTTTCTTGTTCTAAAATTTCATATTACGTGCTTTACAGATAAAAGAGTGGCTTACACAAAATATAACCAGTTTTCAAACCAATGTCACAATTAAATCCAGAAGGTGTTACAATTAAAATTGCTTTACTTTAAATCACGTCGAGAAGAACAATAGAAATCAATTTTCTACCATAAAACAGAAACAAGAGAAAACCAAAGTTTGATAAAATTGTCCTCTTGATATTTCTCTACGGAATGTTATCACAAATTTTAGATCGCAAATATTTTTCTGTGTGCACTGTACGTGTACGTCCAATTATATTACGTAATACAATCAGGTGCAGCTTTATCAGGAACTAAGAATGCAGTTGTTTTCATTTTAATGAGATTTATAAAGCATTTTCAATTTTACTGCTTATATTAAAATTGCAATGTAAACTATTTTATTATTTTGAATAGAAGTTTTACGGATATTTGTTCTTTTAAATTGCTTAATACCTTTAAAAACAACAATTTCGTACGGTTAAGTTCGAGTTCTGAAATGCGAATAATTTTCGTATAATTTATTTTATAATACCTTACATAACAATTTTCTTTATCTTGCAGAATTTCAGTGGGGGTTTTAATTTATCGGTTAAATTAATTTTCACGAATACATTGGCAACTTTATTCATTTAGATGTAAATTTATTTTCATTTCGTTATATATTTCACTAATAACTTTATTGTTTGCTTCATTAATAATATTGATCCATTTAAAATCAGCAATTCTTGCATATAATGTAAATGAGTTATCCCCTTTCTTGATATTCACATTAATTACATTCTCGAATACGAATACTTCCTTTCGCGAAAACTATTAATACTCGGTTACACAAATATGAAATTCTGAAAACTGTCAAATAACAATTAATAAATAAAAAGAACCTGATGAAAATGAAATCCAAAAACTGTTATTATATTGTCCGAACTACAGCACGAACCAGAGACGCCAACTAGTTATCGGTTAAGACAGAGGAATATAATATTTGGGGTTAGGTAAGCCTTACTTTTATCTCAGATTTTTATTGAATAACACGTTTGTCATTTTACGTGCCGTTTTTTTAAGAGCGCCATGTTTCGGGCTTGAAAATTTAGCATTTTGAACGATTTTTTAGGTACAGGCATATCGTAAGCTATAGAAAACAAACACACCATTGGAAACTTTAGTGTTTTAGTTCATTTTAAATATTTAAATTGCCCATATTACTTTTATTGAGATGTGCAAGACGTTTCTCAATCATTTAATAACGCAAATATTAGATATATTGATTGATTGTTTGATTGTATTCCATTGACTAGTAAAAGTACATGTATAGGAATTGTCAACTTATTCTTAACCTAGAATTACAATAAAACACTTACAATGATATAACAAAAACATAATAAAAACATAAAAAATATATAAAGATGTTGGCAATTCATTTAAAAAAAGAGCCGATCAAATTACATCAGGTGTTACGTATCTTGTAAACTATTGTGTGTTTGAATTTGGTAATGACAGGTCCCTTCTTTACTTGGCTGAGTCTAAACGCAGTTACATATAATTCATTGATGTTTCTACTGTTATAATGGTTTATTTCACCACATTTTAAGAAATTTTTAATGTTTTCTCATATGTAACCCACACACTGAGAATGTCCATTGAGTATATGGTGAGGATTTCGCGCCGCTTAAAAAACGGACGACATGATGTTACGCTAGACAAATACAATATATTTCTTATTGGTGTTTTACATTTTTATAGAGATCTAAATCATAATAACAAAAAAATAAGTCCCTTTAAAACTGCATTCAAAATCTGACATCTCGCAAAATGGTTTAATTACTTAGATTTAACGTTAAACTTGAAGAAGATAGATTGATGATTTAAACTTGAAAAAGAATCTTGTGTGATTATTTGAGAAACGATCTCTCACTGAGATTACGATAATTACCTCCTGATATCCAACTTCGAGAATGGCAAAACACAACAACTAGAGTTCCTCCAGATACACTGCTCCATCATTAATTTAAATTCTGCTGTTCTGTATTTTAGATTTATTTAGAAAAATAAACCATAGGCATTTCCGCATCTGGTGACCTATTTGCTTTAATATGGGAACCCCATATTAAAGCAAATATATACGCCTCGTCCAATAAATACGAATATAAATGTTCAGATATGATTAATAAATTATTGCCAACATTAATTTTATATACAGGATGATCAAAGATTGACTCTCCAAAGCAGTAAATATTATTTGAATTATTATTTTTTTTAATTTTGTAGCTGTTTGTTGCTCTTCAAATAATGTTAAAAAATATGCACTTATTCAGTCAATGCGTCGTTGTGATGCTGAACGCATTCATTTTTCAGCAACGCCCAACTTGTAGTATACCTTTAAAAAGGGTTATTAATTATAATTACTTGTGAAAATGTCTACTAATTTTCTGGTTGTAAGTTAATTTTCAAATAAATTATCTTAAATCTTGCTCCCCGTTACCTATAAAATTATGAGATAATCGGGTCAATTCTGTTTGTATATTGATAAGAGTCTTGTTTTGAAAACCATATTGTTGTAAGTTTAAGTTATAAAAAGGTCAGTTACCAAATTTGTATTCTTTTTTCATGCCTATAACAAGTATTGCTAATAGTTTTAACAATACCAATTGTTATAAATTAAATTAGGCAACACCGTATGTAGCATGTTTTTTTTAAAGAAGAAGAAGTTTCCGATTCGTAACCTGAATTTTTGTTCTTAACAAAATATGTCCTGAGGCAGGAAAACAAATAAAAGAAAATTAAATGGTACTGTTTTTTTCTTCTTGCTTCATCCACAAATGTTTTCAACTCATATCTGTTTTGCTTAGTCCGCTTTAGGCTAGTCTGGTTTGCTATTATTATTTGTCTTTTCCATTACTTATGGCATACTGACGAGAAGATAAAAAGCTCGAAACCGGTATGTCTAGTGAGGAATTGACAAATTATCTTAGCTACCAAAAAAGATTTGCAGGTTTAATTCAATGCAGGTCGGGGCTTTCGTCCGCTGAGTAGTTGTTTTCTGCAAATCTTATTCAGTATATAGTTTAGGCCACCAGGGTTAGAGGTCGAAGCTCTTGGTACCTGCTTTACAGGACGATATCAGTCACTAGGACATCAGTGATGTCTGACTGATAGTAGCACTAACCACCGGAGGGATACACTTATCACTCACTATGTCTTTAAGGGCCGCTAGCTCCCTATGGGTGCCACATGTTTATCTGAACTTTTTGACTTATTCTGATATGTATTACATGTTGTAGAAGTTTGGAACCCTATTTTAGAAGCACCCTGTATCTACTTTAAGTACTAACCTACCTGTAGAATAAAATAAAAAATACTTATACTGATTTTCAATCTTGCAATTCTTCAAGAAAAGTTCAAAATTAATAAATATGGATTAACAGCCACTTTTAAACACTATCCCTATCTTGTTATGGTTTCAACTACTAAAATTAGCTTGCTAAGATTACAAGAATCAAAAGCCAAATCTCTTTGAGGTGACAGAACGTCTTGTTAGAATTTATAAGACAGAATAGGTGATTTATAAATCTTATAAACAAATAATAAGATCCCTCTAAAAATACCAAGAAACCACCTTGTTATGTGAAACATAATCGACCCGAATATCATCATTTATTAAAACATTTAAAACATCAAGGAACTCTATAAAATTGGACTTTTTTATATTTTTAATTAATAGTGTTCATAATATAATTCGCCACGAAAATATGTAGTAACAAAAGGGCGTGTTCAGCACGTGGCTAAAACAATCCGCATTTCTATTTGTCAAACATGTAAATTATGAAGTTCAATTTACAACTTAGTTTGGAACAAGTTTGAAACGCTTTGTTTTAATGCACTCTCAGTCGTTTATTGTTGCTTTTGTGAGTTTATGTGGTTTTTGGTTGTTTATTTTTCTTCTGCTCTGGTATCAATTCATAAAAAACTGTATTTTTCAAGACACCTTAAGGTACATTTACAACAAATTCGCTACAGACACAATTTACTAACGGATTCTGATTTGTGCCGAGATAAAATTTAGGTCATTTATAATGAGTTAGAAGCTGCCATTTGTTAAGATTTTTTAATATTACGTGTGTGTAAATTCAGTTTGATTAAATAATTACATTTATTTAACATAACTTCAAAAACATCATATGTTCTAGTACTAAAAGATCTTCCAATTTCAAATCACAAACCGACTTTATATATAAACAATAAATTTGTGTCGTAATACGCATGCGCAATTTGACATTCGTGCCGCAATTGAATTGAATATTTGCGATTTGCAAGCATCCAATTCAAACCTGAAGTGCAACTCAAGGTCGTGCCGACTTAAAATTTTATTGTAAACAAATACGTTCAACCAGATGTACTTAAAACCCAATTTAGAATCCACCAGCAGAATGTTTTGTAGAGGTGTTACACAACAGATCGCATTTGAAAAACTGCAAATTCTAACAAGAATGTTACCGTTGACAAGAATGTAGTTTATGGTTATACAATGAAAATAAGATGGGGAGGCATCGCCCAAAATGATGGGATTCCAAGATGGGGTTATAATTCAAAATGGCTGAACGTGTTGAAATTTTGTTACAACTTTATTTTAGACATTATACAAAAGAGTCTGTTATCGATTTATGTGTTTTTAAGGTCAAGGATTTCATTCTTCATGTAAAAAATAAATTATGAATCAATATAGATGCACTTTTGTCGCATATAGTGGGTAGAGTGAAAGAAAGGGAAACTCAGTATATCTTATTAAAAAAAAAAGGTGAATTTATAATGCGTAAATCATACAAAATATAACAAAGATAAGACAACACTTCTGCAACTATGTTATTACAGAAGTTGCACATACATCTGATTAGCTCTTTACATTGGTAAGAAATTTCTGGCAAGTCCGACCATTTCATCTGCCATGACAAATCATTCAACATCCCTATTTGGTTGGAGATGGTATACATTTCTGCGATTATTTGGACACATTTGAGGGACAAAATGGGTCCAGTCTTAGGCTGGGACAATTTATCGATATATCGATAATTATCGATAATATCGATATTACCTACCGGCCAATTTTTATCGATATATCGATAATATAGATAATACAGATAATATCGATATTCCCGATAATGTCGTTATTCACGATAATATCGATAATACCGATAATGTCGATAACATAGGTGACATCTTGGGCTGGAACAATTATCGATAATATCGATATTACCGATCTTGCAAATTTTATCGATATGCTGATAATAGCACTAATATTAATATTATCGATAAATTGTCTCATCTATTGTTTAAACGCCTCAATCTCAAATGTTTATTGAACTTTTTTTTCTTAAAATGAGGACTTCTCGGTTGTCGCAGTTTTGGTACTTTAAACTGGGACACCCTTTAAATAAACACATAGGCTGTCTACTATAAGAAGGCAACTTCAGTATATCTCGCTTAATATGTGCCGTCGACCAATTGTGCTTAAATGTCATATGTTCGATTTTTTGGGGTTACATATCTGCAAAATCAAATTTAAGATTCATGGCTAACTTCTGAGTTGTAGCAACTTTCTAAAGTTTAAGAAGGCTTTAATTTATTAAAGATTCTAAGAACAGAATAACAAAATTTCGACTAATTCTTTACTGTTATCGATATTATTGATAAATCGAAGTTATCGCTATAACGATATTACTGAAAATGTCGATTATACCAATATCATCGACAATAATCATAGATGTTATCGATATTATCGACAATACTGATATTGTTGATATTGATTTTATCGATATCGATAATAATCGATATTATCGATAATATCGATTTTCATCGATAATATAGATTATTATCGATAATATTTATTATTTTCGATAATATCGATATTATCAATATATGGATTATTATCGCCCACCCCCGTCCAGCCTGAAAAACATTACGTAATACATATTATTGTAACGCACCCTTTGTCGTTGGCATACTTTTAAGCGGACGATTTTTGGTTATGAACAATTCTCGTCTTCCACCGTTAACACTTGTGTTGTTACTGGTTGAACATTACAGTAATAGTACTACGTATGTTTCAAGAATATCTAAAATTTCCTTAGGAGCTTCTTTAAAGAGTATCCATGTTTTCAAAGTTGATTTTTTTTTGTATTTCCTGTAAAACTATAATAACTATCACAGCCTGTGAAATTATGAAATCGTTAGCTTTTTCCTCTAAAACTACTGCAGCTATAACATGAACCGAAATAAATCTGTATTGCGTCACTGTTCCAAGTGCAATACAAACTATAATCAGACCTTTTGTTGACAAGGTAAAGAAGACAATTGGAGACTTTGGACAGTAACATTTTATTTAACTTCTTCACCTGAAGTGATTACAACCTGTACATTTGTGATATTATATATAGCTAATGTTCTATGTACACTAAAGAGCTCTTATTTGTTGTTGTTGTCTTAAGACACTTTGAAAATTTTTAAGTAATATTACATATGAAAGCACTTGTCTTCAAGGTTCTGCTCTCCTCTTCTGTCTAGTTTCACCTTTAATACTTGCTGTAATGTATCTGTCCCAAATCGTTGGTAAAAAGGGCCCGTCTGTGCTCTACTTGCCAGGCTTCAGCCTCCCCCACCATTACCATTACCATTACCATCTGTCCCAAATCAAATCAATCCTTCGACAGCCAAAAACTTCAATGTCTTTATAAATGTAAGCATGAAATGTTATCAGATGATAATCATCAAATGTCATTGAGGAGTGTGGCTTTAAAATATTATTAAGAGCTACACTATTATAAACTATAGCATCACGGGTTTTTGGGAAGGCGTGGTCATTCTTATCTCTGTGGCTTCGTGGTCAAGTGGTAAAGAAATTTGCCTCTTAACCATGAGTTCCGGGTTCGGTCCCCGGTCGAGAAGCTAGAATTTTTTCTAAACCACAAATTAATCCTAGCATACTCGAATATTTGGTGTGTGTCCATTGGTTCTAAATGTGTAGCCCTCTCCCACACAAGGTACATTGAGGTACCTTCAGGGGTTCTATTATCTATTACCTATGGTGTGGTGTTTTAATCTACAATGTCCTCTAGAATGTTAAGTCGTCATGCTAGATCAGCTTTATTCCTAGGTCGAAATTCCCATGTACTGAGAAATGCGGATATGGTTGATTTTCGTGTTTGAAAAAATTTGACATGTCCCACTAACGATTCTCTGTAACTATTAAGGATTTGGAAAACAGCAAGACATTTGTTTCTAAAGTCTTCAGTGTAGAATTTTTCTTGCTAGTGTTCTTCGCAGAAGTACTGAAGAGGAGAATTTTGATCATTTTCAAACGATGAAATATTGTTGAAGAATTGTTTATTAGTCGTTTCTCAATGAAACTATGGAATAGTCGACTTTGCTGAATAAATTGTTGCATTAACTTGTTTGTCTACAATAATCCTGCTGTCGATGACAACAAGGTTTTCTCGATTCGCTAAAAATGGGTTTCCAAAACATCGGTCTTGAAGATGCTCAAGTACATCCCGATATTACCCAAACTACTGTTTTTGTATCTGTATTAAATCTTTCTGACAATTCTTATATGATATCAGGCATTGTGTTGGCCAGTGTTTACAACATTTTAAAAGAACAAAATAAGTAACTTAATTTTAGTCCCAACAAGATGCACCACAGGCGTCGAACTTCGTTAGACGCCATTACAAATAACGATAAAAAGCAGATAAAGTATTATTTACAAAAAACTAGCTGCCCACCGTGGAAAAAGTTCTGGCCGATCATTGATCAATGAAGATGAGGGTTTTCAGCATTTCTCCAACGAGCCTACAACGTTTACTGAAGATCAAATATCGATAAGCTATGCCTACTTAAGTGTTGAAATGTGAGGTGAAGTAGCATGCGAAACACGGTCCTTAAAGAAATGGTTAAAATAATATCCTAGCAACGTCGCTATTTGCACCAAATCAAAGCATGCCGCGAGGAACAAAGGACAATCTACTATTTGGATGAAACTTGGGTGAATGCTGTACAAACTGTTGGCAAAGTTTGGACAAACATTGATGTAAAATCTAAGGGATGCGTTTGTGGGGAGCTTTTCAACAGGGCTAAAAAAACCGTCGGGACAGGGCAAACAGGAAGGTGGACAATTACCATAAAGAAATAAATGCGGCCGTCTTTGATGAGCGGTTTGCCAAGATACTGAGCAAATTAAAAGGAAATGCCGTCATAGTACTACGTTGTAAAACTGGCTTATGTCATAGTGTGTTATAATGTGGGTCACATACATTTCAGGCCTACCAAGCACGATACGGATAGGTGTCGCGCGCATTCCTATAAATATTGATGGTTCAGGAAAAATTGTGATTGCTTAACTGTCGACTACATTCTGGTAGAGTTTAAGTAAAATATTACAAATTTCCCTTGCGGGGTTATAGTGAATTTTACCAGAATAATTATTATTATTGCTTGTTGTACCGTATTTGGGTTTGTGGAACATTAATATATTTTCATTTTGGAAGGATTTCAATTAGTTGGGTGCGTTAGCATCTCCATGGAAAAAATGTAAGCAACTTCAAACTAGTTTTTGAAATCATGCATAGTTTCAACTTTCCATAACTTGCAGTTGCCATCAAACTAAAACACCAACTATTCTAACCACTGACCGACGACGGTGCTGTTTTCGACGAGTCATCAAAGTAGACACAGGAGCCTCTCTTGTAGGTAAATACCCTTAAATAATTAAATTGTTTCATCAGGTTAGTGACGTTTTGTGTTTTTAACGCACCTATATGTTATTTCAGGGTTCTACCGGATTCTACCCCTATCCTACCCAGATTTTACTCAGATTCTACCTGGATACAAGCTTCTTTTGGGTACTTGGATTCTTCTATAATACCTAGACTTCCTTTGGGTTAGGCTTTACCAACCAGCACTTGCAACGCTTGTACGAATATAGTGTTCTCACGTACAGAGTGTACGTCGTGGTCAAGATGGGGTGATTCCTGAAGCTCTGACAAGCCATGGATCACAGATAAGCCACCTTTTAATATACAGGGTCATTTTCTAGTTATAAATTTTATACGTTCATATACAATTTCTTGTGTAATTCTCTTAGTTGAAGCGGCTAAACGTCATTTATACTATTAATATTTTATTACCTGGTACGATTACCATACTTCCCCTTATGTGCATAAACTGTGGCCCCATTTGATCTTACGTTGCCGGGTGCTTCATACGAAGCGAAGAAGTAGGTACGCATGTTATTTTATTAGTATTTATCTTTAAATATTAAATATTGGATATCTTTTATACAAAGTTACACTGCCATTAAATACTATTGTCATTGACTTTAAACTACGAGGCTTTTTCCTCCAAAATAACCACCCGAACTCAAACCCAATTTTCCCGGCTAAAATATAGAGAGCTAGCTGTGTATGTTATTCACTATCCACTGCCTACGAGTGGCACACTATAATAAATCTCCTTTTGTTACTACGCTTTAAGAGGTGAACAGCCCTGATCCCTATATTAAACACCCCTCTTTTCCTTAGACATAAAAGACTAACGCAACAATGGTAATGGATGACGCATTGCACCATAATCAAAAGTTGGAAAAGGTTCCAACAACTGAAATCCGAAAGGTCGAAGTTCGGAGGTAGCTCCCAAATAAAAGGGTTCATTTGGAGAAAAATATGGTGAAAGAGGAATTATTAGCCTTGTCTAAAGGAGCTAAAGAACTAGTGAATAGTTGTGGGGGATGAAATGCCTAAGGCTAATAGCAAAAGCGTTGTATACCGCCACCCTATTACTGCGAACCAAACCCCCCTAGAATTTGTATGGATGCAAGGGCGAGGTCGCCTTAAAAAAATACTGCATCAAAACCAACTCGGTGTTAAATTACTTCAGTTATTATCAGTATGAATAATTATGAAGGTAAATTTATTTGTTATGTTGTATTTTTGGAAAGAGAATTTAATTTTTTTTTTCAAAAGTGTAAAAATATACATTTAAAGAAAACAACGCTGTTTTTTCCCACTTTTATTTGACTCAATTGTTTTTTGTTAAAAATTTTGAAATCCTTGGAAGAATATTATAAGTTACGTTAAACATTTTTAATTTATTTCCAAAGACAAACCAAAAAATTAGGGTGAGAACATTATAGGAATCACCCTATGCATGAAAAGTTTGGGCTACCGTCGTAACATACCCTAA